>JAZFAU010000299.1:382500-747500 GCA_037178615.1 Dione vanillae | reverse complement strand
AGATGGATTTTTCTGTTTTCACTTTCTTCGCTCTGGCAATTAGGCAAAGCGCGGCGTTGAGTTCCGCCACTCAATACACAATGCCTCGAAAAAGGCGGAAACTAAGCAACGGAGTGTCTTAACACTAGGTTCAAATGGTTCCTGCAGTTCCCTCTGCCTACTCTGCAATATGCGGGATAAAGCGTGAAGCTATATTCTTATTATTATATTTATATACAATTTCCATATATGTTAAACATATACTTACATAATTTTAGTAAACTCAACCACTTCTTCCACTTTATTTTATTTACCACATAGTGAATATGCCATATTTTCTATTTATAGTACAGAACATGATATAATGACCATTTAAAATAATTCCAATACAAGACATAAACAAGTCACTTACAATTTGTCTCTCATACAAATATAGGCTCAAGGTCTCTGACGTAAGCCTCCGTTGATTTTAGACAATACGATTTCATAGTTGGCCATTAAAATACTACTTCATAATAGTATATTATATAGCAGAATGCATCTTTATAAATACTTGTCGCCTGTTGGAGTCGTCATCATAATGTAACTGCAACTCATTGTGTGTAGGGTGGTCAATTCCTACCCCAGATTTTTTTGTAGAAAATGTTGAGAATAAAAGGGTAAAAACTTCTTTTCTCGATTTAAGCAGACTTTAAGGAAAAAAATTATTCATGAATTCGTTGATTTTTTTATTTATGTTAGAGCGCGAGGTTGTCAACAAAGTGACATGAAACCAATGGACAAGACTTTGATTGTGTAGAAATTATCTATATATACGCCTATGGTGTAACGAAGGAGATGGACAGTGTTTTGAACTTTAGATAGATTTAAAAGATAAAAAAAATTTAAAAGATATTTTTTAAATGTAAAAGTATAAGAATCAGCTCATCCAATGTTCTCTACATTTAATGGATAGTCAAGTGTTAGTAACAAATAATTACTTCACCTATATGGTAAAGATATATTAAGATTACGATTTAATATTAAGATATTAGAAGGACAGTCGTGGCGCAGAGGCGTAGCGTCTGTCTGTAAACGCGACGGTTTGTGGCTTCGATTCCCACTAGGGGAAGATGGATTTTTCTATTTCAATTTTCTTCGCTCTGGAAACTAGGCAACGCGCGGCGTTGAGTTCCGCCACTCAGCACGCAATACCTCGAAAAACGGCGGAAAGCGGGGACGGAGAAAGCAGGGACTAAGCAACGGAGTGTCTTAACACTAGGTTCGTATGGTTCCTGCAGTTCCCTCTGTTTACCCTGCCATGTGCGGGATAAAACAGAAGCTATAAAAAAAAGAGAAGAATTATTACTATCGTTGGCCTTTCGAGGTACAAAAGTAATAAAGTTAAAAAAATCATTTCTACATACAAAAAATTTAGAAAAAAAAGGCTAACTACCACTAAGTAACTTAACTTAACTTCGCGCTCTATCCCTAGCGGGGTAGTCAGAGAGAACGGAGCGCCAAACGCTGCGGTCCCTGCATACCTCTTTCGCCTCGTCCACTGTCATTAACCTCTTCATGCATGCTCTCCGGGGAGTCCTCATGCTTTTTACGTGACCTTCCTCCAGTATCTTTGATACTGTATTTTCGAAAGTCAATCGAGGTCTCCCCTTACCTCTCTTACTACTCACTTTTCCATCGTATATCTTTTTTACCATTCTTTTGTCACTCATTCTTTCGACGTACCCAAACCGCCTGAGCACGTTCTTCTTCATCCTTACTGTGACATCCTCACTGGTTTCACACCCGTCTTTCAGAATGGTGACCAATGCTTGCAACTCGCTTTCTGATGATGCAATAAGCACTGCATCAACTGCGTACAATAAGCAATTTACCTTCAAGTCACCAACTTTTACACCCATGTCACTTTCTTTCAGTCCTTAGAGACAGCTATCCAAATACAAATTAAACAACCGATCCGACATGGAACAACCCTGTTTGACACCCGATAGGATGTCAAACCGAGGCGACATGTCAGCTCCTACTCGCACACAGGCTGAGTGATCTCTATAAAGAGACTTTACAGCCTGCAGCAAGGGTGCGCTCACATTGTACCGGGGTAGTATCTCCCACAACTTCTTTCTCACAACCCTGTCAAACGCCTTCTCCAAGTCCACAAAAGCACAGAAAACCTTTTGGTTTTTTGGTTTACAGCCAAAAACTTCTCTGTGGTTTATACAAAGGCACGATGACTGCACTTTGCCAATCATCTGGGACCTCCCCCGATTTCCAGCACAAATTGCACAGAAACCAGAACAAGTCCAAGATGCGAGGTCCACCATATTTGATCATCTCGGCAGTAACTCCATCCGCTCCCGCTGTCTTACCACATTTCAAGCTTCTTATTGCACTCTCAACTTCTTTTATACTGATTTCGCCATCTGCTACATCAAGACTCAGCTTGTCGCTGTTACTTGAGGCAGAAGCGTCATCACATTCATATATCTTCTTATAGAATTCCGCCCATCGCTGCAAAGTGTGTGATCTGTTTGTAAATATCTCACCGTCCTTCGAAAGCATCCCTTTCATTCTAAAAGTTGACGAACAACTCCGTGAATCACTAACTTCTCGCCAGAAAAGCTTCGTGTTATCCCGGAAGTAGCTCGTCAACCTTTCATCTCTTTTACTCTCGGTTATTTCACGCTTCATCTTTATCAGTGCTTTCGTTTGGTGCTTTTGCAGCTTAAACTCTTTCTTTTTAATCTCTCTCATACTTTTATTCTTACCCGAGGCTTTATAATCCTGCCATGCCTTCTTCTTTCTTTCTACAGCATCTTTCACTTCATCATCCCACCATTCATCACGCTTTTTACTAAAGCCTCTTTTCCTTGTACCAAAGAAGTAAGAAGTTACAAAGTAAAATAATCGGAAACAACATCTAAAGTAATAAAGATTTATTTACAAACAGACCGATTACAGCAATAATTTGCAAGATAAAAAAATTCACTTCGACATAGTTACAATGTGATGACCCAAATGCTGACTTGACGGATGAATGCGCGTTTGTAAATAATCAAATTTCTGCTTACTTCACCAAAGCGATTATGTTACATCAATAAATAAGGTTAACGCCACATGGCACAGTGGTTATGATCTTTGAATGTATTGAATAATTTAGAGTTCTCATACAAATTCTCTTTCTTCTTTAAGTAAAATAGTCTAAATACCCTCCCTTTGAGTAAAATACTCTAAGGGAGGACAAGACACACTTTTTCGCTTTTAGATACGAATCAAGATGTTGCGCGTATGTGTGTAGATTCATGGGAATCGCCATAGCGTAAAAATCTATATTAATATTTCCCCAGACTGAGAATCGAACTCATTACAAGCTAACGGTCACGCTACGTTCAAGCTACGGCCCTAAAGGAGCTATTTACTCTATAAAGAAAAACTATTTTAATCCAAATATACGTTTTTCTTGAATCTGATTACAAGATTATATAAGAAACTCAACTGTTTATTTCACTAAAAACAAAATATTTTGTCTCCATAATGCCTTAAATTGTGAAATCAGAAAGAACGAAATCGCTGAATTAACTTTGTTTATACAACAAAATGGAGGTACATAAAAATAAATGCAATAGTAAAAACATAGTGAATATTTAATCACAAGCATACTTTCATTAAAAAAAGACACCGAGGATGCTGTGGTTTATTTCTTATTGATAAAGACCGGTAACTTACTCCTGCCACGCCAGATACCTTGAATTCTTTAAGAGTAAGTCACCTAGTGGACATTTACGTGGAATACCTAAGAGATATTTGTCATAAAATTTGTTGACAATATCCTTGCAAAATAAAGGCAACGACTATATAGACAATGCGAGACGTTAAGTTCCGCTACTCAACATTGTATTATATTTTAACTATGAGGAAGCTAAATTAAAATTACAAGTTAGTGGTTCTTGGTATATTCATAGATATCAATACTTTTCATTTAAAAATGTTAAATTAAAAGTGATAAATGAAGTGGATATCTTTTTTTATAGCTTCACGCTTTATCTCTCTCAGAGCAGGATAGACCGAGGTAACCGCAGAAACTGTTTAGAGACATTGCGTGTTGAATGGCGGCACTCAACGCCGTGCTTTGCCTAGTTGCTAGAGCAAAAAAAGGGTAAAATGAAAAATCCACCATCCTCGAGTGGGAATCGAACCGATGGGGATCGAAACACACAAACCATCACGTTTACAGGCAGACACTGTACCTTTGCACTGCCACGGACATCATAAAAAATATACTACTTTTTTTAAAAAAGTTCACATATTAATAAAATCAAAAGGAAAATAATAATAAAAATTTACAATATACCTTGTAAATTTCTTCCGCACAGTAGTAGTTCCACCACATTCTATTAATAAACGTAATCACAGCTCAAGACAGTGTTATTTAGTATCAAACAAAAACCAGAAAACGTAACATCTAATACACGAACACAACGTTTGTACCTAATGAGTAATTTTTCGCTCCGCTGACCATCCCCGGATGCATTACTTGTGATAGCGGTATAGAAAATTCGCCTTTAAGATCTAATAGTAAACATACAGTCTGTACTTTAATCAGTGTGATCATACTAAAGAAACTGAATTTTCTTTATAAATAAAATCCGGTTAAAATGCGGAGACGAGAAAGCAGGGACAAGTAGCGGAGCGTCTTAACACTTGGTTCCTCTGGTTCTTGCAGTTCCGTCTGGCTACAATGCCATGTGCGGAATAAAGACGTGCGAAGTAAAAAAAAATACAAATGAATATATATTTTTCTTCACGCACGTAGTAGACAGAACCGTAGGAACCTCATGTTAAGTCACTCCATTTCTATGATTATCGAGACATTGCCTATTGAGAGGCGGAACTTAACGCCGCTCTTTGTCTAGCTGCCAGAGCAAAGAAAATGAAAATTATTTATTCTTCTCGAGTGGAAATCGATGCCACAAACCGTTGTGTTTACAGACAGACGATGTGAATATTAATATTATATATTTAAATGTACACTGCACGTCATGCATTGATAAATAATCTTGTTAAAAGCCTCGTTTATTAAATTAATATGAATTAAATCGATCTTAGTTATTACAGAATGACATCACTGTTATACCTATATAAATAAATATACAGATTTGGTTCGATTTATATACAAATATATGTAAAACATATATCTATTTCACAGATCGCCTCAACAGGATAAAACTATCTAGTCCAGTCCTTTTAAGCAAAGAAAGTTTAAAACAAAGTTTCCACACCATACCTGATAAGCAGAAAGTAAAGAAATTTTGACCTCAAAATTCATAAACCGTTAAGAATTTTAGGGCATAAAAATCATGAAAATACATTTAAGGATACATTTTAAGGTATCTACACTGACCTCAAAGCACTTCCTTGCTCCCGAACGTCGACTCCATTGATCGAGTCCTCTGCCCTACTCGGCAATCCGGACATTATGGACCAACCAGATCACGCGACGTATTCCTGGACCAATCAGGAGCGAGATCACGTCATAGTGTCACCCATTCCGCCAATAGCGACCGTCCATTACCTATAAAAGACAGTTGCAAATTTAAATTCTGGACGCAAATCAGTTAGCCAAATATGGTGAAAGGTGAGGAAGTTGTTTTGTTGGATATAAGCCGTTACATAACTGTTAATCAAATAAATTGGATTATGGTGGCTTTATGTGTGGTTGAGGAAATGCTCACGTAATTTATAGTTTTCATTCTTTGATTTCTGTGTTGTTATAGATACTAATAAAAAAATTCGAAACGCAAAATTGGAGATACACAGTGTTATTGTCATATAATAAAAATCGATTGGTATTGCTAATGATGAAGTTGTCCCCCAAGAAATTATAATTAGATTTAGAAAATGCTGAATTTTCATAATCGTGACGATTGATGATGACCTTATAGAAATATATGAGCAAAGGACATACATATTACTGATCAAGATCTGGTCCAGTGAGAATAAGATTGCGTGCAAATATTTCAATTTAAAAAGATAACAAAAATTAAAAAAGATCGACTTCGAAGAAGAGCATGGCTTTTTTTAATGTAATGTTACCAATATTATTCAATTTTACAAGAGAATATAAAAATAACTTAGAATAGTATTTAGGCAAAGTTCAAAAAGTTTTCTGTCTTAAAAAATGGTAAACAGTGTTTAACTGCAATATCTAGTATATTGTCATTGTAACCATTTTATATTTAAAATGTTCAAAGAACAAATGCGTTTATAATAATACTTATAACGACCACATATAATTATAACTATATTATAGATGTGTCATTGGCAACCTTTGACTATGGAGAATAATACAAGTGCACCATTAAAAAAAATCATTAAAAAATTTTATAATAAAACATTAATTACTTACTATATAATAAAAATATATTATTTTATGTTAAAAATGTTAGTTAGGTATATGTTATTATCCAACATCACTTGTCCGAGTCTTGTACATCGCTTGTCAGAATCTGAGACGTCACCCAGTTCTGCAGCTTGTCTTATGAGGATGGGCAATGACTATCCTGAGTCAATACCGATGCTACAAATATTGTATCTACAGCCAGATGCTGTTCTGCAACTAATGAACAGATGTCAGTCCAAATAAGATGACAACTAAAGTGAATTAGCCTGTAATAACCAAAATCTAGCATATGCTTCTGAAGAACTAAAAATCTTCTCTGAAACTTACAAGCCAAACATTTTTCTTTGCCATATACATACGGTATTAATATTAAAATTTATAATATATATATGAGGACCGTCGTGGCGCAGAGGCGTAACGTCTGCCTTTGCCGGTTTCTGGGTTCGATTCCCAGTCGGGGAAGATGGATTTTTCTATTTCCATTTTCTTTGCACTGGCACCTACGCAAAGCGCGGCGTTGAGTTCCGCCACTGAACACGCAATGCCTCGAAAAAAGGCGGAAAGCGGGGACGGATAAAGCAGGGACTAAGCAACGGAGTGTCTTAACACTAGGTTCCAAAAGTTCCTGCAGTTCCCTCTGCCTACCCTGCCATGTGCGGGATAAAACGTGAAGCTAAAAAAAAGAAAGAAAAAAAACTACTTTTTGTAAATAAATCTCAATAATTAAAATAAATACTTTGAGTAGCATCGCAGTGCATCATTAAGTAACTTGGCAATAAAAGCAAATAAACTACAGTTTCATACCAGTCATAAATGTTCTCTGTCTTCTTCACTTTATTAATGGTGTTGCAAGTGTGCCAGTTGAGCCACATAAATTATCATTAAAAAGTTATGAATTGTCAAAATCGTAATTGAATGTAGCCGCATCAGTAATAGAGTTAAACGAATATCCTTACATTATAGGGGTAAGTTAATGTATTATATATAACTTTAACTTTTCAAATAAAACGTGAATATGTAGAAGAAATTAATATTTAATGTCAATTTTCAATGAAGAAATGTCACATATTTCCATGTTCTTAGTACATCGAATCTAAGGCAAAATTTTGTTAAGGCTATCCCTCTATAAGATCTATGACACTTGGTTCATACTTATTATAAGTTATTTTAATTTCTTTTTTTTTTTTTTATAGCTTCACGCTTTTTATCCCGCATATTGCAGGGTAGGCAGAGGGAACTGCAGGAACTATATGAACCTAGTGTTAAGACACTCCGTTGCTTAGTTCCTGCTTTTTTCGTCCCCACTTTCCGCCTTTTTCAAGGCATTGCGTGTTGAGTGGCGGAACTCAACGCCGCGCTTTGCCCAGTTTCCAGAGCGAAGAAAATGGAAATAGAAAAATCCATTTTCCCCGAGCGGGAATCGAACCCACAAACCGTCGCGTTTACAGGCAGACGCTTACACCTCTGCGCCACGTCGCGCCTCTTGTTTCTTATAATCAAATTAGCTACATTATTTATATACGAGGACCGTCGTGGCGCAGAGTCGTAGTCGTCGTAGCCTCTGCGTGTAAACGTGACGGTTTGATTTTGTTTGATTCGATTACCGTGAGGGGAAGATGAAGATTTTTTCATTTCTATTTTCTTCACTCTAGCAATTAGGCGAAACGGGGCGTTGAATTTGAGAAAAAAGACGGAAAGCAGGGAACGGAGTGTCTTAACACTATGTTCCCAACGTTCCTGCGGTTCCCTCTGCCTATCTTGCTATGTGCGTCCATTCAAATAAGACAGCCATAAGGAAATGGGGTATTTTCTTCTCTTTCCACCAAAATTCAAGATATTATGTATTGAGAGGTCGTACACATCACCAACTTTACTATAACTAATAATCTAACAATAATAATTTTCTCACCAAAGTGGGGAATTCAATTCATTACAACCATTTGACAGTCCTACATTGTCCCATCGGGTATAAATGACCTTGCTTTACTACACTAACTAAGCCAAATCACATGCGCCTACATGTAGAAACATGCATATTAGAAACGTATTAGAAATCTCATCTATTAAAGCCGTAACCTTGTACAATTGGCCCATTTTCCTCTCAAAGTCGGCAAGCTATCACTTACATAAGCGCTAACAATCACTTTACTGCTATAAATTGTTTAACGAACAAGCATTAATTGGTGGCGTAACTGAGCGGTTAATATTACTGTATATTTACATTTTTTTTGTTCTAAGGCTGAGATGAGAATAAAACGTTTAGGTGTCTATATCTACTATAGGTAAATATTTAAAGTAGGGTAGGTAAGTATTTAGATATTACGATTTATATATACCACTCGGGGAAGATGGATTTTTCTATTTCCATTTTCTTCGCAATATGCGGGATAAAGCGTGAAAAAAAATATACATACTTTATATACTTAACGCTCCTGTGACGCATTTGAAATATTACGAAAGTTGTAAGCTACATTATAGCTGATGCCGCACAGTTAATTTTTGGTTAATTACCAATTCTTTCCAAACTATCCACTTAAATTATTATAACATAACTAATGAAAATATTTAACTCCCATAAATGGAAATCGAATTCACAAACGCCGCGTTTATAATCAAAAGCTGCCCCACTGCTACTTTGTGTAGGTATTTGATAAGCTTGATTCCTAGGCGAGACAAAAAAAGGCTTTTTTCATTTAGAATATTTATAAAACACAAAACCTATAATATAATGCAAAAAATTAAGACATTTAAAAAAAAGTAAGGATAAAACGATAAGCATGTTGTACAAAATTTTCTTAACAATTCAATAATAAAATAGTGCCACTACGAATACCTAATAATTTTAAATTAAGTAATATACTTACATCGAAAATATTAATATATTAAAAAATTGGTTTAAGCAACGCTTACTTCTATTATACGTAGAACCGTACCGTACTAAAAACCTATATCTTCTTAAAAGACACTTTAAGCAATTCTTCCCAAAAGTTATTTTTTATCAAACATTAATAACAATCGTTACAAAGTTAGACACCCGTATATTTTTCATAATTAACTTATAACCTTTAGGTCAGTCAGCGGCATTTAAGTAAGTCAGTCAGTCATAAAAATGGATCACTTAGTTACACGTTTACTTGAATAAAATGGTCTTTTAACAACTGCAGTTAGAAAAACGTTTGTACTAGAACAATTTATTTTCCTTGTAAAATCTTTTAAAACACTAATTCTATAGAATAGATAGATGAACAGAATTTCTACTGCGAAGACTGGCAATAAGCCATAATGTGTGGAATGAGCGCATGCGATCTAGACTTAGCTCAATACTAAGCTATAATAACGTGAGTCTATACATATTTTTTACTTTTTAAAACAACTTGTATGTAACTTCAATTTCTCCAATTGTGAACGGAGTAAACGGAGTGACTTGACACATAATTATCACTAACTCTATTGTATAAAATATTTACATATTTTTAATAGTAAAAGTAAGCTAAATAAATGTTCAAAGTTATTATTAGCCTTGTCTAACTTAAGACGCCTAGACGTGTCGATGCATTTAACTGTGCAATAAAAAATCATCAATCAAAAGATATTTAGAAATTAATAAATTATAATTTATACTCGTAAGCATATCCGAATTGTATATAAGTTAAGGAAATTTAAGTATGTAATGGAGATATTTTAAATATAAACACAAGTAGCTTTAAAATTTGAGCCATGTTCCTGAGACAAGTGTTTTTTTCTATCTAAATAAACAAATATAAGCTATATAATATTAAGTATATATATAGAAATAACTGGACAGACATACAGCACTCTATAGAGTGAAGGCCTCTCTCCTCACAGGTTTTCAAATGAAACAAAAACAAATTGCAACCATATACATATACATGTATGTATATATAAAAAGAATAAGTAGATTTGCTATGTTTCGATAGAAGTATACAAGGCTTTTCAGTTTTATTATACACAAATGGATATATAGTAAAATGTACATGTTATGTTTATGTCAATTGAATGACATACAGTTTAAATATATTGTCATTGTTTCAATCAAAAAAAACAAAAGAAACTTTAGATAAAACAAAATTTGCGATTTAAATCAGATTCAACAATTCAGACAGTCAATGACCTAAATAAATAGCAATCTATATTCCAATTTCCTTTTGATACCTACCATATATTATGTTTTTTTCATGTCCTCATTATGTATATATATGTTATTTTATATATGACGTTATCATGGTTCAGTTACTTATATAGAGTAAGGTAGTTGTGGGTTCGTATTTTAATATTAAGTGTTACTTTAAAATATGAAGATAATCCTCGTCAACAACGAGTGACAGACTATTAGTAAAAAAGATATATGAAGCAAGAGTGGTAGAAGGGATAGGGGCAGATCTCGATTGACGTTCGGTAACACAGTTGAAAATACTGAAGGAAGGTCGTGTGAAGCGCATGAGGATGCATTGGAGGGCAGCTAAATTATGAGATTACATCTTTCGTCTCATCTCATATTAATTATGAGATGAGACGAAAGATATGTAGGTCTTATCTATGAATATACGAGAATGAAATGCAACGAGATTTGAACCCGCGCTTCATGAACACCGTCCAAGCGTTCTGACCACTAAGCCATGAGTTCTTCATAAAGCTACGTCGATATTCTTATATGCCTTATTCAACATATTGATTGAATTTAACATAACATTAATAACATCCGATATGCATAATTTAGGTAAATTTGTCACTTTACTGTGGATTAACTTTAAATATAATAAAGACAGATCCATGTAATTTTTCTCTATTATAAATGCAAGCGTATAGTTAATAAAAGCTAAAAAAAGTCCCATTGACCCATGTTTAGGCGTGTTTGGAAAATAAATAGAAGTTCACTCCATTAATAGTAAAATATACTGTACGTAGTTAAAGTAAACAAGGTAACGCAACCGATGGATACAAAAACCTTTGCTCCGTACGTGTGCAGAAAACCAAGTTTTGCACAAAACATTGATTTATGGTAATGAATCATTCACTCTGTCACTGTACCTGCCTTTTCCTTTTCATTTATCAGTATATACCTACATATAGAACCTAGTGGCGTAGTAGCAGTTTATAACAAGTTTTCATTAATGTCCTAATAAGGTAAAAATAAGATATCATAAATTTTATCAAACTTCCTTATATTACAATTATTTAACAAAATTTAGGTTCATTATATAAAAGCTTATCATATCGTGATAAGCTGTGACATTCTACGTTCCACTGTGCCATTGCTGGAAATTGACCACATTTTTTTTGAATCAGGTAGATTTCGTCTTTGCCGAAGTCGAAATTTGCACCTTTAGACAGACATTGTATCGCAACATCAGTTTGGTCACTACAAATATTTCTAAATTTTTGTGTAATGTATGTTTAAATAAGATGATATACTTTATTTAAATATACATTGAGGAGTTGATTTTGTGCAGTCTATCCTGGCAGCATCAACAGGTCTTATGATTATCATAAGTATGCATTGTCACCTGAAGTAAACCAATTTGCAAAATCTAACACCGGAATTTGAGTTAATTTAACTTGTAAAATTCCACCTTTACATACATACAAATGAAGTTAAATAAAAGCTTGTCATATTAAAATATATCAACACCTACTAAGTATAAGCTTTGCAAGGCTTCTGTGACAGGGTTAATTATACATTGTTATGTTCATTCAAAAAAATGTATTGAACATTTGAAATAACCAAAAAAACTAACAAAAGAACCCACAACCCTTACGTTTTAAATCAGACGCTGCTCTACTGTACCATGGCAATGGGATATTAAGAACTACTTTATATACCATATTTACAATTTTAAACGTATATTACATTTATTTTTTCCTTAACGACCCATGACGTCCATATCTAAGTAGATCTAACATTAAATCTTAAAAGACTTTAATTAATCATAAAAAAAAACATGATCAAAAACATCGCCATAAGCTACTTGCATAATGTCAAGGCGAACCTAATATTATAATTAAAATGTACCAAAGAATTTTAACTGAGCTCGTTTAGTTTGTCACGATTCGGTTCTTTGGTAATTACTTTATTGTAGTTTTAATAAGGAGCTTTTGTCTTAGAGGTCGTGGTTAAGTAATTTAGTGAATGTATTTCAATATATTCTACATATTTCTCTGTTATAACTATTAATAACTATACTTAACTAATAGATTAGTATGAATCATCTTTTGCCTCAGGCAAAATGGTTGAGGTACTTAGATATCTTCAAAGTAGTCTTGCAAATTTTTTTTATATTTATATAACAACAAAAAGATTTAAATTAGAACCTATACTTCCCGAGTTTAGAGTATTTAAACGTAAAAATGATTCAACATAACAATTAACTATTTCCCGTCTATATCAGGGTAGAGGTAGACAGAGAAACCCAATGCTAAAATACCCTGTTCTCCAACTTCTGCACAATTTAAGACACTGATATCTATTCCATCAGTTCCTACAGTTTCATCTGCCTACCCTGCTACGAACGGAATAAAGCGTGAAGATAAAAAAAGGTAGTTATTGAAAAAATCTTAATATTTTAAGTCAAAACTACAGAAACAAATTGATTATCCACACAATCACAACGTAGGACGAACGACCTCAGTTTGAGGGCCTTATTACGACATGCGCGACATATGGGCATACAGAGGTGAAATGTAAATAATAATAGTATTGTTTAATCTTTTTACTTCATATAGCAGATGGTAAAATTACATCTCATAAACGTTAATTAATTTTAAATAGTGTTTAATCTTGTGAGGAAGATATAGCAACGATCAGAACACAAATATAATAAAAAAATTAAATGTCAGTAAGTAAATTTATATCATATATATTGTAATATGTAATATGATGCCGTCGTAATGCAGCAGCACAGCGTTTGACTGTCAACGAACGGTTCTGGATTCGATTCCCACTAGGGGAGGTAAATTTAGTTTTATATTTTTATAGAAAATAAAGCAGAGTTTATGCGTATTGTACAGTCAGTGAGTTTGATGGTTTTAACGCGCTTACTTCAAGAAGTAAAATATCTAAAGGAAAAATATTCCCTGGTCTGGTTTAGTCCACTAAACGAAGTCCTACATCAAGTTAATCGTTGCGATGCAACCATTTATCTCGAACAAAAATTTCTAATATCATATACAACTCTTAAATCAGTCAGTCAAGCCACAATGAAAACAGGTTACCCTACAAAATGATAAAAAAAATATACATAACATTTACAACATAAACAATTTATTCCCGCATAATATTTTAGAACCGTTAGAGCTATAAAATTTGTAGGCTAGAAAATAAGCAAAATACTATTTATAAACTAGAAATAGGCAATGGAATGGTGTCATCAAACGGGAAGAGCAACCCAATATCCCTCTGTAACCGTAATCCTTTGAAATGTTAAGATTCACAATACGTAGAACTAAACCGACGGAGCCATAAACGCTGGCCTAATTAGAACTTTCCAGTTGTTCCTGTTGTCATAACAAAGCGCACATGTGTCTATTATGCTAAAATGGAGGATATAGTGGCGCAGTGGCAATGTGTCTGTCTTTAAACGCAATGTTTGGGGGTTTGATCGGTTTGTGGGTTTGTGGATTCGATTCCCACTCGGGAAGATAGATTTTCCATTTCTATTTTCTTTATTCTGACAAGTAGGCAAAACACAGCGTTGAGTTCCTCCACTCAACAAGAAATGCCTCGAAAAAGGCGGAAAGCAGGGAACAGAGTCTCCTAACACTAGGTTCTCTTATTTCTTGTGGTTCCCTCTACCTACCTTGCCATGCGAGGGATAAAGCGTAAAGCTATGTAAAACAAAAACAAAAAAAAAATACTAACATAATTTTCCAGCTACGTAGGCTTACGTAAGAAAAAGCAAATTAATCCATTTAAAGCATCTTAAAATTGGGTTGAAAATTAAGCATTAAATGGTTTAACGTTAGTAAATAATTTAGCCTATATGTGTATATATATACATATAGATAAAAAATATATAGAAAAATGTTGCCTATATATGTATATTTATCAACAGGATGGTATTGTAGAATTCATGTAGGTAGGCCTCTTAAAGGAGCCCAAACACCTACCTACATAACGAATTTAGACGCTTCAGAATCTATATCTATCTAACACTAACCTAACCTACCTGTACCTAACCGCAAAATAATCGAAGCGAAATTTTATAAGCAGTTCTCTAAAATAAAACATTTTGGAAATTTTAAATGAGTATAGAGAAAGTTGCTATAATATAATATTGTAATAAAATCATTGAGTATGTCTTAAATAAATTTATATGTTCAATTGTCGTTACGCAACTTTCACAATTGCATATTGTAAAGAAAACCAAGATGTGTCTACATACACTCATAGCATATCACACATAGCATATCACACGATATTTTCAAATATATGGATATGTATAGATTAAGGACATAAGTATACGGAATGGTATAAGGCAGATTTCTTATAAGTAATTCACATACTACATTTTTTATAGCTTCACGCTTTATCCCGCATATTGCAGGGTAGGCAGGGGGAACTGCAGGAACCATGAGAACATAGTGTTAAGACACGTCGTGACTTAGTTCCTGCTTTCAAGAAAAATCTATCTTCTCCGAGTGGGAATCGAACCCTCAAACCGTTGCGTTTACAGGCAGACGCTTACGCCTCTGCGCCACGACGGCCCTCAACACATACTACATGTATCTAATATATAATATATACATGTATCTAAATTATACTATAATTCATCTAACGTAAGAATTACTAAACATATAGTATCATATCATAAAGTATCATAGTAGCATAGAAATATCATAAATACTTAAATAAAATTTTAGTCTGTTCTTCATTTTGGATTATTTCTTTTTATTTTATAGCTTCACGCTTTATCCCGCTTATAGCAGGGTAGGCAGAGGAAATCGCAGGAACCATAGGAAGCTAGTATTGACACTCCGTTCCCTGCGTTTCGCCTTTTCGAGGCATTGCGTGGCGGAACACAACTCCGCGCTTTGCCTAGTTCCTAGTTCGATCGTTCCTAATTCTACATTATAAAACCCAACATTATGTATCCTAGCTCATAAAAAAGTTTAATATAATTCAATCTACTTATAAATCATTGCATAAACAAATCAAAGCGCTCTAATCGTGTTTAAAGAGCTGCAGTTTCATAATGTGCTTAGCGGTCTTCCTATGATGCGTAAACTGTAACACTTTTATGACGCAACGGTTATCAGATCGATCCTATCACTATTTACAAAGGGGTTACGCCAATAGAGCAGAAATTGAATGAACTTATCTATTTTTATGCATATGAAAGTATTAATCTTCACTGGGGATAGAAAAAATACTTAAAGAAAACATATAAAAATTTGATTGAACTTACAACGAAATGAGTTATATTCTATCTGAATGAATTTGAAATAAAATTAAAATTCTATCTGAATACGTTCCAAATGACTCTTCCAGATCAAAGTAATTTCGTAAGATGGGGTAAAGCTACCGATAAATCTTGCTACATCTGTAAAGAGGCAGTGGGGACAGCTAAACATATGCTGGTGGGGTGTAGGGTACTCTTGGAAATTCATATGCGGTGGAAGTAGGAGCGAGAGGTATAACAGCGAAATCTCTCTATAGCTTGATAAAAGATCTCGGCCTGTCTAGAACTATTACTAATACATTTCTAGAACGTACTTCAAAGGCGGCATTAGCAGAATCATTTCGAATTTGGTTAGGTAGTAGGAGGAGCTCGGACAGTGAAGGTGAGCGTTAATGCATTTTAAAGGGGCCCCTTAAAACCTACACTTGGGTCGCAAGTCCCAAGCGCTGATCGGAGCTCCTCTTCCTACAACGCGATGGGCCCGGCACCCGCACGGTGAATCCATGGAATGCTAAGCAGTCTCTTCTCATATAGGCGCGGGTTTGGATATTGCTGCGTCCATTGTTACGTTTCCTTTAAGTATATATTTTTTTTAAATACGAGTTAAAGGTTGATGGATAAAATGATAAAATCTCATGCTGATATCAAGGATGGGTGATATGAGTGATGAAGTATGAATAGATAGCGTGGTAGGTATAATCTGAGACATTGCGAGATGACTGGTGGCCTAACACCGAGTTTTATTTCTAAGGGAAAAAAAGAAAATCAGCCTAAAGCCGAATAATTGATACAAAAGTACGTATTCTACCACTTAGAATCCACTTATAAAAATTTTAAAATCCCAAACACACCACACCAGAGGGCAGGATACAGTCAGCTCATACTGCAGGAATCCAGGGTAGTACGTGAGGCAACTCAGGAACCGTTGGCGGTAGTTTGATATAATAATTATATCAAATGACAGACGAATGCCACCACAGTCTACCCGTGACCACGGACTACTGCAAAGTGTTCGAAACGTCGGGTTTCACAAAAAAAATGCTAATATACGCTATAAATCCGTTTAAATTGTTTTATTTAAAATGTATAAAAATCGCGAAAATCAAAGAACTTATTACAAAAGTATACGTATCTTCTTATCTTATAGATTTCATAGTACCTTTAGAGTAGTTGTTTTATCGAATTTGCCTGTTTAATTAGCCTTTTATAATTAATTTTCTTTGCTTCTTATTATATTATGTAAAGAGCTTTCTAAAATTTATAAAGGAAAAACAACCCGAATATTTATATGTACAGAGTCATGCTAATATTAAAATTACATAGAAACTATTATCGTGTAACCTAAAGGCTGATATTATCAAAAATTATGTAGGTACATGACTGTTTGGACAATCGAGAAGTATCGCCGAGTCACCCAATTACATGTGTGGTACAAGTGAATATGAAAACCAATTGTTATATTCGTTAAATTATATATAAAAATAAATAATATATTAACCTTGCTGGGTTAGCCGTTAGTAACTTTAGCAATAGTCAAATGCCTCTCCATAAATATATAAAGCTAGCTTTTATGT
This sequence comes from Dione vanillae, assembly GCA_037178615.1. Classification (NCBI taxonomy): domain Eukaryota; kingdom Metazoa; phylum Arthropoda; class Insecta; order Lepidoptera; family Nymphalidae; genus Dione; species Dione vanillae. The sequence continues at coordinate 730,134 of JAZFAU010000299.1, read as the reverse complement.
AGTTTCCTCCATAAATTTACAATATTACCGCATCCAACAAAACAAACCCTAGTAACATAATATTAAGTATTTCCATATATACTAGTAATGAGACGCGTAACCACGTTAAGAGGCTCCATTCTCAATTTTTTCTTCACAAGACACTGTGACTTCAAGACACTGTGAGCTGAATGACGGAACTCATTATCACATTTTGTCTTGTTATTAGCCGCTCTAATGATGCAACAACTCGCTGTCCTCAATCGAAATCGAACCCATAACTGTCGCGTTTACAGTAATACACTGTGCCACTGCGCCAAGACAACCTCATGATATTAAATATACATTTAATATAAACCGCCATCTCCTATACAAAGTACCACACGTGACAACGTGCATTAGAAAGTGATCGACAATCGCAGTATGGGTAATTTGGACGATTATACATTATACATGCGTTTTGTACAATAATGGGCGGGTCAGAGAAAGGATGGCGACAATAAAGGTCTGATCGTTTTGATCTTTGATATTTAAACGCCTACGTTACATAGGTACTTTCTTTTAGCGTTTAAGTATTATTAAGTCAAATTCCTTGCGCGTTCGAAATTATTGTCAGTTTTCTGTATAATTACTGTTAGATAACTATATACCGTCGTTGCGTAGCGTCTGCTTGTAAACGCGACGTTTGTTGGTTCGATTCCCATTCGGGGAAGATGGGATTTTTCTATTTGTTTTTTTCGCTATAGCAACTAGATAAAGCGCGAGAGTTGAGTTCCGCCACTTAACACGTAATATCTCGAAAAACGGCGCAAAGCAGGGTGCGAAGCGTCTTAACATTGGGTTCCTATGGTTCCTGCGGATCCTCTGCCTACCTTGCCATGTGTGGGATAAAAGCATGAAGATCATAATAATAACTATATAACTATATATTCTTAAACTAACCTATAATTCTAAATAAAACTATATATTCTTAAAGAAAATAAAATTATTTTTTGTTAAGATATAACCAAACTTCACACAAAAAATAATTTTATTTTAGAGAAAAGCTGGGAAAGTGGAAATGACCGTGAAAACGCATTTCAACGGAGCTTATGAAACCTTATGTCGTAAATCTTTGTCACATTCTAAGCTTCGCTCCCTATAAAGCTATGGGCATGGTGTATCCATTGAAAGTTAAGTAATCTCTCCTTTCATGTCTTTCAATCTCTACCACACAAAACTTTTCCTATCCATTCTATTCTATCAAAACACGTACCAATTTATATAAATGATAAAAACTGTTTAATATACAAAGTGTATCTGACACGGCGGCCATCATCAAAACTACTTATAGAGGAAAATATTTCGAGGCTATATACAAAAAACTATTTTTAAGATTTTTAAAGTGTTAATCCACACTGAGGATAGAAAAAATACTTAACGAAAACATATAAAAATTTGAACGCAGCGGGACTCGAACCTGCGCCCTCCTGCGAACCGTGCAGGCGCTCTCACCACTGAGCCATGCGTTCTACATCACGCCGCGTTGAAATTCTTATATGCTTTTTATACAACTTATATGGTTGTTTTTTTAAAAATTTGTAAAAATCTCCCTACAGAGATGCTAACGATATGACGTACTAAAAAAATTCTATTAACCGTTGTTAATCTGTCACCTTTCATTCAAAAAAAATAACCAAAAGAAAGAGATATATCTCTGTCCCGCTCTGACAGTACAGTGTACGCTTGCGTCATACTTGACAAATGGCGTTTTATTTTGGACCAATAATTTAATTATTTATGTTGTTTTAAAAAAATATTTTTTATTTTTGAAAATTTTACTTCTTTATAATTTTTCGAGGTTTATAAAGGCTAGTTAAAGGTTAGTTAATACTACGCTTAAAATTAAGGTCGCCATTACAGCCACACCTGTATATGATAAAAAGTAAGCATATAAATGTATATAATATAGGTTACGTAAAATATCATAACAATACGTAGTGTCATAATCATCTGACATAGTATAGTACTATTTTATAAGTAAAAAAAATGCTCGGTATTGATAAAATCTAAATGTGATGCTGGGATAAGGATAAGTGTTATAGAGATTTACCATTACGCTCTTTCCACATACCTACATGAAAATAGATGAGGTAGAAAGATATATAACTATTACATTATCTGTATTTCTAAATTCTAAGTCACCAATGGTATACAGATTTTAGACCTTACAAAAACATTGAGGCTTTCATGTCAATAAAGTAAAGGTATAGATTCGATTCCAACCCAGGGAAGAGTCAGTTCTATCAATAAGCAATATGGAAATATGTGTTATTTTTATTTAAGTAGGATATATAAAATAAGAACACAAAAAATAAACTTGGTTCAGCTAATATAAAAACCGAGCAATTATTTTATGCAGGAAATAAAGTTATTTCATTTCGTTACTTAATAATAATTATTATTATTTTTAGCTTCACGCTTTATCCCGCTCATAGAATAATCGGCAGAGGGATCAGCAGGAAGCGCGGGAACCTAGTGTTAAGACACTCTGTTCCCCGCTTTAGTTAATTGTTAACTATAATTTTCTATTTATTATATATTTGTCACTGGTCGGCCCTATTATTTTACTTGCTCATAAATCAATATTTTAGCGTAATATTGAAAAAAAAAAACAAATACATAATGTAACTTTTTTTGTACTGGTAATATAAAGTTTGGCATCTATAACTATATAGTAAATTTCCCTGAACTGGGTAAGTGGAGAACAAGGTATAGCAACATTAGATCCAATCTGTCAAATAACACAATGTGAGAGATGTCTCAAGATAAAAAAAAAAATTCTGTTATCGGATGCTGTTGATAAAGATAAGCGTGTGTGGGCCAGTTTGTTTTACCTATATTGCGATGTTATGAAATATGGCTCACCTTGTGTCCTAATTTCTTGGGCAAACTAATAAGCTGTCACGATTTTGTTGGATGTGTAAAGATATGTGCTTACTGATAGTAAAGTGTCATAAGGGAGTTTATTAAATAATTAAAATATATTTAAAGTGATTAAGAGGTTATCGGTTTAGACGAACAGATAGACGGACAACAAAGTTATCGTAAAAGGATTCTATATTTTTTCTTTTGAACCACGGAACCTTAAAAGATAACATTTTTATAACTTCACGCTCTATACCGCATATAACAGGGTAGGCAGGCATGTGAACCTAGTATTAAGACAGTCTTTACCCTGTATTCCGCCTTCTTTTGAGGTGCGTAGCTCAATGACGTGATTTCCAAGATGCCAGAACGAAGAAAGTGGAATTAAAACGATTCTCCCCGAGTAGGAATCGAACCCACAAACCCTCGCATTTACAGGCGGACGCTGCGCGTCTGCGCCACGACGACCCTCCATAAACAAGTAATCTATTAAAACAAACCAGACACTACATATATCAGCCAAATATGACAAAAATTACCCAATTAAAACGTATATACAATTATTTTAAACACATTGTGCAACGACAGCCGAGTAATGTAGAAGTTTACGACATCAATTATGACACACAAAAATAATATTGTCACGAATCATAGAGAAAAACGCTTTTAGCTTGAGAAAGTTAACGACCGAACCAAAATCATATACCATAACCAACTATAAACATACATTCATGTATGTATTATATATAGTAGAATATTATAGAGAATTCATAATATACCTGCCTAAAAAAAAAAATAAAAAAAAAATTGTATGTCGCATATGTTGTAAACATCGCGGAACTCAACGCCGCACTTGGTCTTTTTACATTAATAGTCAAAAACCTTATAAAAAGGCCATGTCTGGCCATGGGGTTTCCTAACACGGAGTTTTCGCATAAATGAGATCTCCACTGCATTTTTTGTTGTGCCAAATCTGTTTTTGCTAATAATTTTTATTTATGTAATGATTACTACTCACTGGAATCTGCACTTCCCTATTTAATTAAACTAAGGAGCCAGTCCAATAAGTATGTATATGTACTATATGTATGAAGTAAAAAATAACAAGTAGTTATTTTCTTAATTAGTAGCGACAATAACTTCCGGAGTTATTCAATTAGATAGAAGTAGATAAGACGCAACGAACCGTAATAATTATTTTTTATTAAAAAAAAGAAACAATTATTTATTTCTCCTAGAAACACGTCGTATCTCAAATATATGATGTACATATCAAAGATCACAAGCGAAGAAGTCTTACGTACCAAAAAAGCTTTCAAAAAGCTTTTTAAAAGTAGATGCAATCATACCGTTTTAAAAAATTAAATTTTAATATAAAGTTCAACGCACAGTATAATTCTAACCTAAACTGAGTTTAACATCTTACTGGCAAATGCAATTAAAATTTGGATCAAACGTGAATAAAAAGCTATACTTACTGCACTTTTAAAGGCCACTTTTATAAATTTGAATTAATTTTCCTCTAGTTCAGAAAGGAAAATTAACGTAATACGCTAATTTATACACATAGGTATATATATATTATAAGCCAAGATCATAAAAACATATAAAGAATCAAATGGAATCAAGAGCTTCGGCATGCATCTGTTTTCGTAGAAGGTGTTATATAAATAAACTACTATTCGGGAACGAATCGATTCTTAGAATTGATGTTTAATAGACGCTAGATACGCTCTGTAGGGCAGAGACCTGTAATTGGACTACGTGTTATCGCATCAATAATACTGTTATTATGAATATTTGTGTGACGACGTAAGCAAATTCTTATAATATGACTAATGTTGGCGGTTGTGTTTCAAATTTGTAAGAATAGTATGTGACTACTACAAGATAGCTAGCCTATCTATTTCAGATTAAAAGTTAAAGAATTCATCATCATAATTCATCCAACGTTGGATATAGACCTGTTTAATGGTAAGCCACTACTCTGTAAATTGTTGCCAGCCATTAAATCAAATAAAAGTTGGACTAACCACAATGTTACTTATTTAATAAAGCTAGTCTACATAGGTATATAGAACATTTTTTTAACATTTCATATAATTATATATACACAATAGAACCTCTATAAGTCGAATATAAAGAAAAACCAAAAAGTAATAAGATAAAAGTAAGTATATACAATCACACACTGTAACCAAGAAACCATAGCAGTTGAAAAAAATATATATAAATATATAATAATATCCGTTAAAACATTGTTATTATGACCTAAAAACCTACTTGTTGGTTAGAAATGACAGACGTGAAATGAGCAAGCGTAAAAATGACTTGAGGCAATATCCATGTAACCTTTGACATGTCAGTAACGATTTAATATAATAAGCGGTAGTAAAGCTGGCTTGTCATATACATATTACATAGATGTGTCATACAATTGTAGAAGTAAAAAACATAAATGTGAATGAATTTTATATTTTGTAATGCTAAGCAACGGAGTGTCTTAACGCTAAGTTCCTATCGTTCCTGCAGTTCTCTCTGCCTACCCTGCCATGTGCAGAATAAAGCGTGAAGACATATAAAATATTTTTTTTTAAATATTTAACGTAATTAAACTATAGTATTATTTGTTACATGAATTGGTTTTCAATCTGAATCTTTTTTTTTTATAATAGTTTGTTTTGTTTCGCTACACCCCTTTGGTTAGCGAACTACGGGGTTAAGTTCCATCACGCAACTCACAACGTCACGAACGTTCCTTGGCACACACATACACACACACACCCACACACACATACACAACACATATAGATATATATGTACCTACTGTATAGTGTCAATATCGAGTGTAAAAAAAATATATACAAATTTATCGATTTAATAGCATTTAAATTTCATAAACAATACTTGTACTGAGAACAATTTAAGAACGTTTTATAAGGATTAAATCGGAGAATTTTTTAAACGAGTACCTCGAAGTGAAGTAAAAATAAAACCAAAAGGTTCCATGGACTTTATGTGAATATTATGAGGCTAATTCATTAAGTGACATTGTTTTTTGAATTACGGAACTTAACTCTGCATTTAATGTTGTCATATCGCAGAAAGACGTACACATACACACATACACAGACATTCGACCAGTTCTGAAATCATATATAGTTCAAAACAACTGTCACGTATCATAGTATATATAAAGTTCATCATAATATGTTTATAATACATATATGTCTATGTGAATATATTACTTAATACATAACGCCATTATTACTTCATATTCATGTATTTAACATAGTACAAACACATATATATCTTCTTATATATCTATATATAAATAAATTATTAGTACCACAATTTTTTCAAAAAACCATCTTATTAGTCGGTATTAAAAATTTAACTATCGAAGTGAATTAACTCGTTATAAGGATGAAAGAAACTTGTTTGGCTAATAGCTGGAAGCGAGATAAAAAACACAGTTATGGCAGTATGACGTCACTTTATCTATTTCGCGAAACTTTTAAGATTATTTCTTATATAAATATGATTACATAAAGTGAGTCGAAATAAGCGCACTACTGTTTAGAAGTGAATAACCGATATAGAAGCTAACTTTTTATCAAGCGTCTGTATGTAAACACGATGGTTTGTGGGTTCGATTCCCTTACAAGAAAGATGGAATTTTACACTTCCACTTTCTTTAACTCGACAAAGCGCGGCGTTAAGTTCCGCCACTCAATACGCAATGTCTTGAAAAGGTGGAAAGAAGGAACGTACACTTAGTTTTAAGCTGAGTTATTTTTTATAGCAGGGTTTTTTATAGCAGGGCACGTGAAACAGTTTGTGTTGAATGACGGAACTCCACGTGGCTCGAGAATAATTTAAATATTTATTTATACTATAAATATAAATATTTGTCGTCGTTGAATTGTCATCAACAGTGCAGTGACTTAGTAGCGGTAGTGATCATGAATCTCTTCCAGCATATATATTTTTTTTATCGAACATTTAACAAACACTAATAATATTACCGTTATTAAAACATTAGTCACTATGCAGTTAAGTATGTAGGGTTGAGAAACGATCACTTATTTTTATTAAAAATAGAAAAGTATATTTAAGACTAAAGTGTAATAATAGACCTACAGAAAATATCATCTGCATCATTTTATATAATCCGTGTTTGGACACTCCGTTCTGGCGCTGAGTCCGCTACTCAATACGCTATGTCACAAAAAAGCGGAAAGTGGAGAACGAAGTGTCTTAACACTAGGTTCCTCCAGTTCATGCGGTTCCCTCTGCCTACCCTAGTATGTGCGGGATAAAGCGTGAAGCTATTACAATAATAATATAGCTAACATGACATTTTTTTTGTTCTTCAACAGTAGGCGTTTTTTTTTCTCTTTAACATATACATAATATACACACAATCTGTGTTCAAGCCCGCCCTCGTATACTAATTTCTTTGTAATCACTGCATGTCTACATATAGATAAGATGGAACGAGGCCGAGCCCGATCAGATGTAACGAAAATAACATTAGCTTTATAATCTACTATTGTCTTTGGTATTAGGAGAATATGTTATCGTGGTATTAGGTTGTATGTATGTATGTAAATTATCAATACTTAGAATTATACGGTTTGGAGAGTTCAGCATGAGTTTAAATTTTAATTTAAAAGTAATGTTATGTGAAGCCAAGAGGTCAAGTACGAGCAGTTTTTATGCACCGAGGGTTCCGTGCTTTAGGGCGCATTTTCATTGGTCGATAAGTCGGTAGTTAGCCCGATTGCGGGGAGTACCCGCATGCGAGCTAACAGCTAACGGTCGATTAATCGTGTGCGGGTGATATCCGCATTCGGGATAACGACCAATGAAACTAGTCAGTCGATAACTCGGTCGATACAAAGCATGCGGTGACTCGCCTCCGTTCTGTCATTCATTAGTGTCATCAATATTATGCGCATTATTTATATTATTAACGCTGTTTTTAATGTTAATAATTTGTAAGTACGTCTGCTTATCTCAAAACCCACTGCCAAACTGCAGGTACCTAATTCTCTCGCACTTCAAATGCGGGCTCTAACGACCAGCGAAAATGGTTCCCTGCATGCGGGCCTTATCGCACGCGTTATAGAAACCACCCGCACCCCGAATGCGGGCTCTGACGACCAGTGAAAACGATAAACTCTTTGCGGACCCTATGGCATGCGTTACAGAAATCTCACGCACCCCGAATGCGGGCCTTATCGACCAATGAAAATGCGCCCTTAAGCAGTCTTAGGGTAATGCATGCGATAAGGTCGTTATTCCGAATGTGGATATCACCCGCACACGTTTAATCGACCGAGTTATCGACCAGTGGATATCATTGGTTGTTAGCTCGCATGCGGGTACTCCGCGCATTCGGGCTAACTACCGACTTATCGACCAATGAAAATGCGCCCTTATAAAAGTTGTACAAAAAAAACTAAGGTTGTTCCTGCCCTAAGAAACTACAAATCTGAATATTTGATTTTATATCACTGGTAATTTCACGCTTTCACACAAAAATAGTTTTGGAAAATGAGGAGGCAGATTAAAAAAAAACATCTTATCTTTATTCCTTTTCTATCTTTTGAAAAGACATAAGAAATAGAGATAATACTATTATATTTAAAAAATAACTATAAATAAGCTATAACAAGTCAAAAGAAACGAACGAATCATTTATTTACTGAGACATTTACTATATAAAGTACATTCAAACTCATTATTCAAACACCATATAAATAAACCATAAAAACCATCAAAATTAAACCTACAAATACACGTTAGATATTTACAAACTTTGTATCCGGAAGTCGAATTCATCTCTATCGCAATATCCCCGAACTAATGGGATCTAAACTGTGCCAAATAGCATGTGTCCGTATTGTGTTCTTTATGGCGTGTTTCCTGAAAACTTAATTAATATGCCTGATTCCAGTTCCCTATTAAGTTATTTTGGAATCATCCTCTTTTTCAACCGGAATTTTGATAAAATCTAGCTTTTTATTTAAAAATCTCCATTTCCATATTTTTTTATTAAGAAAAATAATTCCTTCCTTAGAGTGAGCATCGAATCTAGATCTCTAATTACAGTTGTCACACATTGTGACACAAAATTACCTAATATTAATTATTAATTCTATAAAATAGTACGTAATACGACCCTCGTTGCGCAGAGACGTATCGTCTGCCTGTAAACGCGACGGTCTGTGGGTTCGATTACTACTCGCTTAAGATGGATTTTTTTCATTTCTATTTTTATTGCTCTTGCAACCAGGTAAAGCGCGGCATAACACACAATGTCTCACAAGGCGAGAAACAGAGGGATAAAGCGTAAAGCTTAGAAAGACATAAAAAAACAATCAAAGCAGAAAAAAAGACGGAAACAGGGAACGGAGTGTCTTAACACTAGGCTCCTACGGTTCCTGCGGTTCCCTCTGCCTACCCTACTATTTGCGTGATAAAGCGTGAAGATATACAAAAAAATAATTTAAATATGATTAAGTATATACATTTTTATAAGCAGGAAATAGCATAAAACTCTTTATTTAAACCAATATTACTAAGGCAAATGTCATTATCAAGAAATTGTCCAGTAAATTCTTTGTTAGTCGTCTTTCTGGGAAAAAACGTTGGCCACCATTCGCCGCGGCCAGACATGACCGTCACGCATGACCGTTGACAAAATGCAACATTATATAGCATGCAATTTTTCAAAATTTCACTCTGCTTATATTAAATGCGAGTTCGTTACGCTGTTGGATAGCTTGCTGTACTGATGATGGTAGCGGGTTCAATTTGAAGTACTATATTGCTTTGAAAATAATTTAATTTTTTTTATAGCTTCACGCTTTTATCCCGCACATGGCAGGGTAGGCAGAGGGAACTGCAGGGACCGTGGGAATCTAGTGTTAAGACACTCCGTTGCTTAGTCCCTGCTTTCTCCGTCCCCGCTTTTAGATTTTTTCTTTAAATGAAATGATTTTCAATATAAGAAATTTGTTGCTTTATAATAATATAAGGCCACTTAACATGCCATATGTTGAGAGGTCTTAGGGACCTTCCTCAATTGAGAATCGAACCCAATAACTGACGCATTAACTATACATTTTTAAAGTACTTCCAAGAAGAGAAATACATAAAAACTGGCAAATTACATAAAGCAACGACTACAGACATCTAAATAAATATGTAAAAAAATATAATTTACATTTTAAGCTACATTTATTAAAATAGCAAATATCCTTCATACTTTTTTGTTACCATATGTACTCGTACTAAGAAGTTTTGTGCATTGAACATGATAAGTGCATTCGTTACGGTCAGTTAACAAAACTAACTTTATATATTATATCACATCGTTAATATAATAATTATTTAATCATATTCGTAATCGGTCATTTGATAACTTATTATAATAAATTATTGTTTATTTTATCGGTTCGTTATGATTTTAGCTTCACATGTATTGTAAATAGAGAGCCTAGTGTCCAAACACTCCGTCTTTCACCTTCCGTTTCAATTTCAAAATTAGTTTTGTACAAGGAATTATTTTTTGGCATTTTATTTATTGGTTTCCACAAACGTTTGACGCTTCATGAAAAAGCGGGGCCTATTGGCACAAGTACTAGTGCTATACTACTAACTTGGTGGGTTGGTCTCATTATTCCGTTTGTAACTAAAATCTGTAAAAATAAAGAAGTATAAACAAATTTGAACGACGCGGGATTTGAACCTGCGCTCTCTTGTAAACTGCTCTGACCACTGAGCCATGCGTTCATACTGATAAATTAAAAAAAAACTAAAAATTGATTAGATTAACACACAGCCCAAGCACGTGTAGAATTTGAAAAAAAAAAAGTATTATATGTCACGGTCTTAAGTGGAATTAACTGTTGTATGAAGGAACGCTACAATGGCTTGCATCAGGTCACTTTTTGTAATTTTAATTCACATTCAGATCATTCATTATGAAGGTGTGAGAAAAACTAATTGATAAGATTTTCATTCATTGTTTCTTTACTAAATGTACACTTTAATATTGTAAAGTTTGTTTTATAGAACTTGTTTGTTTGCACTAATCTCAAGAACTATTATGTGGAATGAAAAATTTATTTTTGTCTTTTATACACAATACATACATTAAGTATATTATACCTACCTGCAGTCAAATGTTATCTCACGCATATAGAATGTGTGCATCTTCCAGTGCATCTGCATGTGCAATGGCATCTGCATCTGCATGTGCAACTGCATATGCGTCTACATGTGCATGTGCATGCGAGTGTCATAGTGATTGATTATTTAAGCAACGCCCTAGACTAAACCTATTAAATAATATATTGTAACTAAAATAGTCTATGTAACGATGTGGTATAATATATACCTACTTATATTATTATTATTTTCATAACAACTTTCCAATATATAATTTTAGCATTATGTATACAACAAACTCTATAATAACGAATTCAAATAATTTATAAGACATATGTAAGCAAGTGTTTAAACATCTTATGTTTTCATTTGAACTATTTCGATACAGTTGTGATGCATTTAAGACCCCTCGTAACGTATTTATAATATTACATTATTATTTTAATAAATATTTCAGTTCCTTTTCAGCTCCAGACTATAAATTCTTAAGCCAACGAAGGGTTTAAAGTAGAGCAACATTTATAATTTCATTTTCTCTGCTTTATTTAAATAAAATAAAAAAATCCTATTTTTTTAATGTCTAGCCAAAGACAACTGTAGCGTTGTGTTAGTGTTCAGTAATATTGTAACAAAGGTTTTCGTCGGTAAAAGCAAATAAATAAATAAATACAATCTTAGTAACCAAATAGGACGGTATTCGGTTCGATTTCCTCGTAATATGACAAAAGCGCGGTGTTAAGTTCCGCAACAACACTTAACAATTGGGTTCGCTCTGCCTCTGCTATACGCGGGAAACAAAATGTTACATATAAATTACATATATATACATATACATATATATTTTAAACATATACACTTTGTATATGTTTAAAATATATATGTATATAATAACATATACTTAACAAATACTTATTACATCGTACATCTTGTGGTAGCATAACGCAACATCCTAGGCGTTAACGTACTGTTAATTCGCTTCGTCTATTTCACTTGTGGTTAGTGTCTAATGCCTATTGCCTATTGCCTTCCACTAAGATGATGTCATTTAGTTATTTTGACTTCAATATACTTACAAGTTAAATAAATATTGGTATATACCTATTTTTTTTTATTTTTTACTCGGTAATGATATATACTTAAAGTATATTTGTTTTAGTTCTTTTTTTTAAATATAATTAAAACTTGGTCGGTTCCCGACTTTAATCCGAAGATGATGGGTTCGATCTCTATTCTTTAAATTATACATAAATACATTCTGTCAATCTAAAAACACTTAAATTTAGTATCAAGAATGATACTACTAATGAAGATACAATATATGATTCAACGAATCCTTAACTATGTTATTTGTAGTCTTCTTAACAAATAGACATATAAAGCCCGCATTATTGTCGATTTGAACCTACGATAACCTACATAGTACCTATGTACGCCCACAGATATAACGAATAAACTAATTGAACCTTTTTTTTATAGCCTCCCGTTTTAGCCTGCACATAGCAGGTTAGGCAGAGGGAACCTAGTGTTATGACACTTCGTTCTTCGCTTTCCGCCTTTTTCGAGTCATTGCGTGTTGAGTGGAGGAACTCAACGCGCTTTACCTAGTTGCCACAGTGAAGAAAATGGAAATGCAAATATCATTTTCCCCGAGTGGGAATCGAATCCACAAACCATTACGTTTACTGGCAGACGTTACGCCTCTGCACCACAACGGTCCTATATTTATATTTAACCTATTCTTATATACAATTGTAATATTAACAAGGATGTTTACAATTGTTGTGTAAACTTTTGTTGTACAGCATTCAGAACACATTCCAAAATTATGTAAGCGGATCACCTTGAAGATATCTACATGTAAATCATAGGACTTTGCAACCAAAACTAATTTCCCACATTAGCAAACTTTTGTTATGTAATAATGTCGTTTTTTTGGAATTTCAAAAACCTTTATTTAAAGCATTTTCTTTTTCTATTCTATATTTAGAAAACAGAAGGCAGAGGTTAAACTTAATTTTTAAAGAAATATATCAAAATACAGTTAGATCAAGTTTTAAGCATTAAGTGATATGAATCACTTGATAAAAATATTTTAGCATATTCCCGTCCGGTCCAGGCCATTGCTTAAAAGCAACTACCACGATTGACACAATTTCATTGCTTTTATAGTGTTTTTCACCTAAGACTACCTTTTTTTTACAAGAGATGTATATCAAAATCTAGCTTAGTCTAGCACACTGCAATATAATTCTTGTCTTCATTATTACACAACTCTTTCAATTTTGATTTTACTATATATGAAGTCTATATATGTAGCTTAGTGTTGGCCAAATTAAAATCAGAAAAGGAAACGACGAACGACGGATACATGTAAACGGACATCTTTTACGTTTAAACATTTCCTCAACTGAAAATCAAACCCACAATGATCACATAAAACCTATACAACACATCTTTAACATACTGTTACTATAATTTATATGACAAAATATAAAACTGTCAAGGAACAGTAGAACAACGTGTAACTAATAGCACAAGCGGGATAATGCTGGGTTCAATTTCTACTCGCTAGAATTATTGTTATTATGTTTCGGTAACACAAAGTGCGGCGTTGAGTTCCGCCATTCAACGGAGTGTTTTGACATTAAACTCTCTTTCTACTATACATTACACAGAAGACCGCATAAAACACAAGAAAAATAATATATAACTACTTACTAACCTTTGTAAAGAAGACAACAAAAGTGTAGATACATACTTATATCTACTACTATATCTACTACACGTATACTAAATGCTTTACGTTACACTGTACGCATAATGCACCGTTTCACACATTGAGCTAGTGTCAAAGAACCGAACGACCTGAAAGTGACCCGAGACACTTACATAAACTTATAATCGCGTAAAATAGCCTATTCACATAAATATAATTGCCGCATAAATCGATTCCTATTTAACATTGATGGAATTAAATGTGATTCCTCCTCCATACCATACCAAGTATCGCAACTATAGCATATATTTTTTTGCATTTTTTTTTAGCTTCACGCTTTATCCCGCACATGGCAGGGTAGGCAGAGGGAACTGCAGGAACCATACGAACCTAGTGTTAAGACACTCCGTTGCTTAGTCCTGCTTTTATCCGTCCCCGCTTTCCAACAGTTTTGAGGCATTGCGTGTTGAGTGGCGGAACTCAACGCCGCGCTTTGTCTAGTTTGCCAGAGCGAAGAAAATGGAAATAGAAAAATCCATATTCTCCGACTGGGGATCGAACCCAGAAATCGTCGCGTTACGGGCAGACGTTGCGCCTCTGCGCCACGACGGTCCTCAATATTTTTTGCATTTTTTTAATAAGTAATATATAAATTGTTGATTAAAATTGTAAACAAAACGAATTGTATAAACATATAGATATGATCAACTAATTTAATATTCAAAAAATTCACGTCTTTGGCCTAAAAGTAATTTATTTACTTGGTATACTAATAATATGTATCACAAATAAGCTAAAAATACAATTTTATATATGAGTGTTTAAATACTTAATATTACCTTCATAAAATATGAAAAATATATACATTTAAGACAATATACTTAAATAGAAATTGTTTTAAAATTACATAGAAATTTAATTTTAGTAAAGTGTTTCCAGAAATCAAATCGATTTCATTGATACTTAATTACTTATTATTATTTCCTATTCATACATATATTTATTAAGATTAACAAAAAAGGTAACCCAATAGAAACTGGTCATTAGGACACGTCGACACCGATACAAAATAATATTTAAAATAACTGCAATATCTATTAAAATATCTACCTATAAAGATACTTAAAGAAAACATATAAAAATTTGAACGCAGCGGGACTCGAACCCGCGCCCTCCTGCGAACCGTGCAGGCGCTCTCACCACTGAGCCATGCGTTCTACATCACGCCACGTTGAAATTCTTATATGCTTTTTATACAACTTATATCGTTGTTAGCATCTCTGTAGGGAGATTTTTACAAATTTCCGCTACCCAAAGACCATTACAAAGAACAATCGTTTGGCGAGAGAGAATGCTATTTTTATTAAATATTTTTGATGATTTTTAAAGTGTTAATCCACACTGAGGATAGAAAAAATACTTAAAGAAAACATATAAAAATTTGAGCGCGGGTTCGAGTCCCGCTGCGTTCAAATTTTTATATGTTTTCTTTAAGTATTTTTTCTATCCTCAGTGTGGATTAACACTTTAAAAATCATCAAAAATACCTATAAAGAGTTAATAAAACAAAAACTAAGAGGCGACGAGGAGAATCTTAGTTCAAATAAACGCCTTAGAACTTCTCACACGCAGCTGTTCCCATTAAACCAATAAACACTTAAGTGGTGTCATAGAGATCTATTAGCGTATAAATCGACTACGATACCGTATATCGGCTGCCAGATCTACATCGAATCTAATTAAATATGCTTCATTCCTTTTAAGTGGTTTAAAATTAAGGTTAAATCATTTTTATACAAAGTACCGGACCTAGAGATAACTTCACATAAACGTAGCAAAAGATTGGAGCTAACGACACGATGTTCTGACAGAATAATACAAAAAAAGAAAAAAATATATATTTATTATTTTTAAAGCTTCACTCCTTATTTCGCATATAGCAGGGTAGCGGGAACCGCAGATCCATAGGAGCCTAGTGTTAAGACACTCCGTTGCTTAATCACTGCTTTCTCCGTTCCTGCTTTTAGCCTATTTATTATTTATTAGTATTCGTGTTGAGTGGCGGGATTCAACGCCGCGCTTTGCCTAGTTGCCATTTTTAGGAGATTACTCCTTTAAATTTGTACGAGTTAACTCCTTGATGCACTCTAAGTGTCCTAGGTGACTTTGGTCGTAGCCAATGGAAAAACTCTAATGTACCTACTTATTATATTTTTTTAATCCTTACACATCATTCAGCTTTCTATCGCCCACTATGACGTGAGTCAATAATGTACCACATTTTACGGTTAGGTCATCGATTCAAAATTGACTACGAAATAGTTTCGAAAGAATATATTATATGTACTAAGTATGTATAATAGCTTTTATATCATCAACTAGCAACTTGCGGCGGCTTCACCCGCTTGATAGATATATGCATCTATTTTACTTATATATTTTTCTGAATTGCTTAAAACAATAAAACTACTTTCCGCCTCTTTCAAGCCATTGCGTGTTGAGTGAAGAAAATAATATTCGAAAAATCCATCTTCCCCTCATGGGAATCGAACACACAAACCGTCGCGTTTACAGGCAGACCTTGCACCCCTGCGCCACGACGGTCCTCTGTATATATATACAAATATATAATCTCTGCTATCATTTGAAACTGACGTTCCAGGAAAAAGTAAAAAACGTAATATTTCATAATTACAACAGTGAACAGGCGGCGTGTATCCTGTGAGACATTTAACATGTGGACTCGGCGATTTTTTGTTAAGTAAACAGAAGGCACGCACTTCCTTTCATTAATTGTATTCACCTTTAAATGCTTTCATTATGAAAAGATGAAGTGTTATGATAACAAAATATATATTATGTTACATAGTATAATATAAAATATAGTATTTTTCAAATTATATTATGAAAAGAACACTACAATTTTAATTACTTGTTTTTTTGATTTCCTTAACCTGGTATGAAGGCAAAGCGCTGTATTGTCGTCACCCAAACAAAACGTATAGCATTCGGGCAGACACCGGAGGACGGAGTGTCCTAACACTAAGCTCTCTCTGCTATCCTTCAGAATATAGTGACATGCTTACATTTAATTAATATGTTGATTTAGGTGCAAACATTTTTTTTATCACATAAAGGTCTCATTTCTCTTACAACAGACGAATGAATGAATTTGTAATTAAGATTTATTTATTTTTATCAATCTTCGTTGAGATCCAACGAGAATAATTTCTTCAAGAAATCATATTCCAAAGAACTATATATGTTATATACATAGTTATAAAACCTATAAAAAAACTAAGCAAAGCGCGGCGTTGAGTTCCGCCATTCAACACGCATTGCCTCGAAAAAAGGCGGAAAGCGGGGACGGAGAAAGCAGGGACTAAGCAAAGGAGTGTCTTAACACTAGGTTACCACGGTACCTGCCATGTGCGGGATAAAGCGTGAAGCTAAAAAAAATAAAAATTTTAACCTAAGAATATTGTGTAATGTACAAATATATATACGTCAGAATAACGTCATTATCACTTACATCATATTATAATCAATCTGCAGCATGTATAATTCCTAGATATCAATATAAAAACAACCAAATGAAGATTACCTATAAATTATTTATAGACCATTTAAAAAGAATTTAGTACAAAAAAGTTAAATATGTACGGAAACGTTCCATACAATTGCATTTTCATTACGCGAAGGCCGATTCGCAATTAATTCCTTTCGCAGTTCCATTGTAATTAAATCGATTTTTTTAACCAATTAATTGACGACATTGTAGACATATCGTAAATACATACTTCGCGAAGATAATGTCACATCAACTTTAAGTACTTTTGTGATGTGAAATCATTACTCAATCCTTATTCAGGGTAATTAGTAGTATATTATTTTCCTATTTAAAAAAAAATTAAACTAAAAGCAAAGATGGAGTGTTCCAGCACTAACTTTGTTATTCCGCTATATACTTAATGGACAGGTTGAGTCTTTGTGTAATCTATGTTTAGTAAATTATTTAATCATAAAATGATATAGATTAAAAATGCAAATTGTAACATAATTTTTAAATATTATATTTTATTTAGATATTCAAAGTTGAACTAAATATTTTTTTTATAGGAAAAAAGAAGTTTTATCAATAAAAAAAATTATATATCATATAATAAAACCATCACATAGTATTACTAATTTTTTGAATAATCCATATAAAATATCAAATGAACTAAGTTTTTCGTCCTAAAACTCATTTCAAATAAGCGAACATTAGTCTAGGCTATGCATAACATCCTGTCGACCTAATTTTAAATGTATTAGGCTACTCAAGTGCAATAACATGATGAGACTTGTTACTTTAATGTAAGATTTTTAGTCTGCGTACACACTATGCAAACATATTATTAAATTAAATGTGTAATGTAGTTATTAAAACAATAAATATATATATATATATATATATATATATATATATATATATATATATATATATATATATATATATATATATATATATATATATATATATATTTATATATATATAACAGGTGACCATATACAATTGGTTTGAATCAGAAATCAAGGCACAGCTCAAATGCCTGTACCTAGAATTGAAATGAAAATTTATAGGTAAATTTCTTGTAATTGCCTTTTTACTGTAAAGGGCATTAAATGTGATTTGTAATTTAATGCCTTACCTAATAAAACCATAAATTTTTGGGTAAAAATCTTATAAGAAAACCAATATAGAGACATGGACTTAAGTGCATTCAGAAAGCTAGTATTACTTTGTAATGAGAGTTACTATTATAGACATATAAGTGTTTCATAACAGTTTTCCTATGTTTCATTAAATTTATTATTTTAATGATACCTATTAAATAAGTTTATTAATATATTACATAAATCTAAAAAAAGAAATACATATAATATATTATATATAAGTAGAATATTTTATTTCTTCAAGCAATTCTACAATAATAATAATCAGTTAATAATATATAAATATATAAAAAATAACATTTAATAGCTTTATATGTTGTAATAATCATATTAGGTTTGTAATTTCATTGTAAACTTTTTATTCTTATCTAAATTCATTTTATAGTTAATCTTAAGAGGTAATTGTAACTTAATAAGTTGTTTTTTGTTTCTCTGGTAACATAACATTGCATTGAGTTCTGCTACGTAACATTTAATATTTTAGAGATATATAGAGAGTTGAGAATGTAGTGTTGTAACATTATGTTTTCTTTATATTTCCTTTATATGTGTACAGGCATGAAGCTGAGTAGAAAAAACTGTGGAAAATCCAGACACTATATAGTTTTAATTCGATTCAATGTCTGATATCTTACATCTTCAATATAAAAAATAACCAGTTATATAATGTAATGATTAAATGTTATGATATCAAATTTGTTAGGACAATTTATATTATATTGTATTTCTTATGTATATTATATATTTCCAGTACTTTTTCCATAAAAAATATTTTTAAATAAAGTAGAATAAATTTGAGGCATATATCTATATTCAATTTTTATTGTAACAAAAAATATTTTTCATTAAGTAACTACATGTAAAAATTGTAAATAGTGCAAATAATGAAACTAATTCAATGTGTGATAGTGTAACTACATTTATTCTAGATTGTTAAAAATATTTTTTGCCTACAGATTTCAAGTGTAATTAATTATATGGAAATTTTTACATTATTAGAATAACAACTAAAGCTTTCTGTACTGTCTGCACTATTTTTAGTTTGATAGTATAAAAATGGTAGGTTTAGTGAAAAATATAATATATTTGATTTATTTTATTTACAAATACTTATATAATATTTATTTCGTAATAGACAATAAGATTACCGTTATAGATAGTATTATTAACTTATTATTTATATTAATATAAAAAAATCTGACTTTCTGTTAGCTTACTTTTCTTTCTTTGTGAAGTGTAATTAAAAAAATAATTGTAAAATGAACTCATTAAAATGTGTAAAAAGATTAAGAATAATTACATTTATAATGAACATATGTGTTTCATTCGAGATTTCCATCGAGGTCAAGCTCAAAGAGGTTAAAAAATTGCAATGAAAGTCAAATAAGGCAAAAACGTTACCTTGCCCATTACTGGTTTGGCCAACTTTAACATTGTACAAAGTAACCGAAGTAAGAGAATATAACACAAACTCACCTCAAGTACAAGATTTTATCACAAAAATTCACTTTAAATTATACGACGTTGCAAAATGTATGAAAAAAAAAACAAAACAAACACAATTTAAAAATCAAAGCTCATTCCTAATTTTAACGTTATTAGTCAAAATTTTTATCTCTTATAACTATCACAGTCATGCACAATTCACGATTTTATAATTTAGTTATTTTAAAATAATAAAACGAGTTAGTAACCAAAAAATGTAAACAAAACAAGTAAAAGCGGCAGCCACCGGACTCGATGACTAACCAAAGCAAACTGAAGTTAGCGAGAATTCAATGATGAGACATGAAGCTTGCAGGTATAAGAAATTTAAAAATATGCCTATCAGTGTGTATATACAGCACAGATTATAAAAAGACTCGATATTATTACTCGATTACAACTCTAGATGAGATAAATTTAATAATCAAAGAAAAGTTATGGCTATACCACTAAAATCAACAATGTACTATTTTTACATGTAGAGTAAAGTGACGTTTAAATTTATTAACTATCATTATCTATTTATATAGTAATCAAAATGTACTTCATTGTGAATGAAGAGTAAGAAACGACTATTGTCATAGGACATGCCAATCTAATAATCTGCTATTTGGCAAGGCAATAGTAATCGAGAAAGAGGCTGTGGAATTAGTAAGTATTACTTCTTCTGACATCGCCATCCACCATATGGCTGTGAATGTCAAAATGTGTCTTATTAACAATAGTTATATCTATATTGTTAATATCAATATTATACTTAATCGATTTATAATTAATCGTAAAGAGTACTCGATTCTACAATTCAATGAAGCTAGCTACAAATCATGACGTCTAATTGAAATGAAATAAAATGTTGCCATTTGCACGAGGTGGTACAGCTAGTGTAAAAAAATATTAACGTTTAATATATTTTATTTTTATTTTGCTTTCTGTACCAACTACTGCTTATCTATTCTACTGAGTGATAAATGTAATTGTTTGCTATTTTAAAGTTTTTATATTTTGCTTGTTTACGACATATTTTAAGTACGTCATATGAGAGAAGTAGCCTATTAACTATTTTTCTACCTAGTTATGATTTTTTTTCATTACGTATTGTATAGTACATCGAAAAAAGATTACCAGTGTATTCACTAATTTCCATAAAATATTTAGACACTGCAATCTCAATCTTTTAATAATACTATAAATGTAAGTTTTATATTGTTCTATTAATTTAAGTTTGAATTCAGTACTAATATTGCTGTAAATTTAAGGTTATGTAAAAATAAATCGGCTTTTAACTAAATAAATACTAAGCCATTATCCACGTCATATGTAATTGTAACAAGTAAAAATTACAAGTAACTACACATATAAATTTGTGATAGACATATCTGTGATATACGTATAAATTTTTAGACATTTGTCTTTACAATTGGATTCGTTTTCAAATTTATGAATTCCAGTACAACAGAAAGATTACACGACGAATTTCGTACAATACCCGAGTGCATTATTCATCACATATATTAAAGTGGTAGACAGACCGAGCTACACGAACAACTGTAGCTTACAAGAGCCAGGTCCGAATTATGTAATTACCACTCTCTCACAGAATACCCTTGTGAACTAGCAGTATATTAATCCCGCTGTGTTCCGTCAAGTGAGTGAGAGTCCCGAAAATCGATAAAGGGGGGTTGGTGTGGGTATGTGTATGTGTATGTGTATGTGGGTAGGTTGGCAACGCATTCCCATTCTCTCAGGATGACGTAGACGTCTATAGGCCAGGGTGTCCACTTAACATCAGGTGGCCCTTCTGCTCGTTTGAAGTCTCATAAATACAAAAAATACATTTTTTAATTAAGTTTAGTTAAAGTATTTTTTTTGCTTTACTATTTATCCCGCACATGGCAGGGTAGGCAGAGGCAACTGCAGGAAACATACGAGCCTAGTGTTGAGACACTCCGTTGTTGAGTCGCTGCTTCCTGCGAAGAAAATGGAAATAGGAAAATCCATCTTCCCTGAGTGGGAATCGAACCCACAAACCGTCGCGTTTACACGCAGGCAGACGCTTATACTTCTGCGCCATGATGGTCCTCGAGACGAGTTAGAAGCATGAATTTTCTTATCCCAATAGACTGTGTAGTTGTATAATTCATTTAACCTAACGCCTCCTCGCTCGCGTTTCAAGAAAAATTGCTTTGGCAGGTGAATTATGAATATTGAAAAAAATATATATTTTTTTATAAAAACTAACTTATACTACGTGACGTCAACGTGTTGCAAATAACATAGTAACACTTTTTATAAACAAAATTACTTCTTCTTTTTTTATAAGAAGGACATAAACAACCTAATCAAAATCATGTTTAACTCCAAAATTCCGATACGACGCGTCATCTAATGCGCGTTAGTGTACAAAAGATGTATAATTCATAGCACAGACTATGGTATGAGATGTTCATAGTACGTTCGTTTGAACTAGTAATATTGATTTTCAAAAACAAATAATTATGCCAGTTTTCTAAAAATAGAAAACCAGTTACTATAGTATATCGTTTATCTAGTATTGGGTGTTAAAATTACTTCTTATTTACTTACTTCAAGTGCGATATTAGAACGATATCATTATTTAAATACATGAAACATGACTTTTGTTTGTAATTAAATGAAAAAAATTACAAAATGGAATATTTCTACTAAAATAAAATAAATAATAACTTCATTTAAAAGATAATATGAAAAAAAAATAATATTTTTTAAAATATTTTAATTATACATACAACTATGGCAACTTATGCCATCTGTTATTAAGATAACAGATTAAAAACTTGCACTGGTTGTGTTTCTTAAGAATCTACATAAATGGCAATGATTACTACATTTCTTCTACTTACGAATTACAATTAATACAGTTCAGTCACAATTAATTTATGACTTATCTGTGACCATAGATGATACACTAATACTGGTATAGATGCGCAACTCTCGATATTTTTCAATACAAACTTTTTTGTCCTGGGCGAGAGAGGGCGTTATTAGTACTAAAAAATTTCACTAGGTGGCAGTTTAGAATATCCGGAATATCATATATTTTTAAAATATTAGGTATATTTTGAAATTACTATTATTAAAAGAATAAAATAAATTTAAATCTAGTTGATATGAATATTGTTGTTATGTACATAGTATTTTGCAAGACAAGTTTTATCTTCTAATAAAATAAAACACTTGACTATCAGTTTAATTTTTTATTTCTTTTTTACAAAGTTCATATGCTTATACTTTAAAGAGGTCATTCATATTAAAGGTTGTTTATTTGCCATTTAAGACTATTTACACATTTACACCAACTATGAGTAATTAATTTAATGTCAAGATCATTAATCAATTTAATCAACATAACATGCCTTTATAAGAATGACCATTAAGCAAATCAAACAATTTATCAGAGATAAAAAAATTCAGCAGTTTTCTGACATACGTTGGGAAGTGTCTTGTGTTCTGAAATAAAAAAAGATCAATATTTAAAGCCTTACAATTATAAAAATAATTTGGCAACAATAATTTAACAATATAAAATATATATTATGTTAACTAATATAATAAATCATAAATTATGAGTATTATAAAGTGAAATTTAATATAGATGTTTATAGGTTTCTTAGAATATTTACAGTTTTGATTTTAGTGTCAATGGTTATCATCTCCGGTTTTATTCCTTTTTAAACATTTTTATTAATATGGGCGAACTCAAATTTATACACGAGTATAGTGAATTAACATATTCGATATGTATGTTAGATTACTAAGAAGTTACATTTAGTATCTCCATTATATATTATCCTCACTTTTAAATGAAAATGAATAAATATTTTATAATGAAAAAATATATTTCACAAATACATATTTCGGCTAATTATCGTTAACGATATAATTAAAAAAAGCTGTTGGTCACACTTACCATCATTACTGCAAAAAAAAATAACAAGTTAATCCGTAGACGTAAGAAATCAAAGATTCGAGTATCTTCCTAAGGTAGATCGTCAAATCAAGTATAAGAGTCCAGTAAAAGGCAACGTGATATTAAATTATCAAAATACATCCAGAACACAAAAGCGAGCACAAATTTTAAAAAACGTTAAGTATGCTGCCATACTTTAGTAGTTATACAATGTTGCCATTAAAATAAATAAACTATTTTTATTTAAAATATGAAAAATAAAATAACATTAAAAATGAAAATAAAATTATTAGTAAAGGAAATAAAAAATAATGAAATAATTTTAATTTTATAATTTATCCTATTTGTTAATGCCATCTAGTGGTCTAATACGTAAAAAATATCAAACTTTCTTATGTCCTGGGCGAGAGTTGGCGCTAGTTTTCTTTGAAACTTATTTTGTATGGGAGTTTCACCCCCCTGTCTGTGACTAAACTTTAATGAAGACAGAACTGAATCTCAGATATATCTGTTTTATGAGTCAGATATATCTGGGATTTAGATCAGTCCTCATTTATGAATTACGACATTAAGGACGTACCAAGTTGAACACTTATTTCAAAAATATTATATCGCATAACACAATGTTGTAGAAAAAATGGCAAAAATAGTTTTTTTTATCGCTTCACGCTTTATCCAGCGTATGGCAGGGTAGGCAAAGGGGATTGCAGGAACCATGGGGACCTATTGTTAAGACACTCCATTGTTTAGACCCCGCTGTCCGCCTTTTTTTGAGGCATTGCGTGTTGAGTGGCGGAACTCCACGCCGTGTTTCGCCTAGTTGCCAGAGCGAAAAAAATGAAAATAAAAATTCCTAAGTGAGAATCGAACCCAAAAACCGTCGTGTTTACAGGCAGACGCTACACTTCTACGCCGCAAAGGTCCTCAATAATAAACAAATAATATTTTAGAAGTAAATAGACATTTAATTCCAAAATAAAATAATTTAGAATATGCCAAAATATAATTTTGAAGTAAAATATAATATTGAGTTAAATTGTGTAATACAAAAAAGTAATTATTAAAAAGAATAGGATTTTGTATAACAAATAAGGAAATAATTGAAATACTTTAATATGCAAACTAGTCGTTTATTATTAACATATTTATATTTTACATTTTGTTTTTAAGCTGCACTATAATTACACTTTATATATTATCATAAATATATTAATGGCCAGTTCTTAGTGTCGCCTGTTAATGTTTTTTTGAAACTCTGCAAAAAACAAACATAAAATTAAAGCTATAAATAAATAAAATATGATTTAAGAAGATTTTTGCCATGTCCAAAATAAATTGTTAAATGTAATACTCTAATATCTAAGTTTTAAAAGAGCCTTATACTTTTGACAATTAATCAGGAAAAATCGATTAAAAGTCGATAAATTCAAATTCTCGATTCGAACAATAATATCTTTTTAAAATAAAACAGTCTATACATATTTTTCATAATAATTAAACGTAATAATATAATCTGGTTTATTTGTATCGATTGTAACGTAATTAATTTTTTTTTGGGTTAATTAGGCAAATAATTGCTTTGTTATTTCTTTTTTTTAGCTTTACGATTTATCCTACAGCATGCAGTTTTAAGTCGTTCTCCATTTTCCTCTCTAATTGTGGTACATGAGTATCGTATATATATACATTTGAAGCATATATCTGATTCTGAAGATAAAACTTTTACCTGAACTTAGGTGAGAAACGACGTCTTCTAGCCTCGTTTGATTCAATAGATTGGAGTACCGGTTTTTCCTAAAATTAATAAAAAAAGTAATGTTTTGCACAGAAAATAACAAAGAGTACACTATGAAATTAACCAATTTCCTTTAAATTCTCTTTTTATTGTGAGTTTCTTGTGTTTTATTTTCTTTTTTGTATAAATTAGTAAATAATTTTTATTAAGATAATGTTGTTCTACCTCCTCATTAGCATCGCCTTTTGGTGGGCCGTACTCAGCGAATCCAGGGGGACCGTATTCGAGGAAGCCTACAGGTTCTTGTTCCAAAGCACTAAAGAATAGATTTTTTAATTATTATTTACCGTTTTATACTATATATATGTAAACTTTAATACGTAAAAATTATAGATGCATAAATATTTATTATGTTAATTAGGCCAGTTATATCTTATGACTCATAATTTTAAATAAAATAGTTAAGAATATTTTCCTTAAATCAGTGTGTAAATATGAAAACTGAATATAATTTAATTCTTACCCAGATCCTGACACGTCACCAACAGCTTGACTTAGTTCCGCCTAAAAAAGGAAAGGGAATGTAATTTTTTTTTAAACAATTGTATCGTTGAAATTGATTGAAAATAGAAATATTAAAACAGGTTAACAGTAACACTTAAAGAAAACGTATAAAATTACTAAATCAAAATTTCGATGCGAGTTCAAATCCCGCTGCATTGCGTTCAAAATTTTCAAATTTTTCTTTGAGTATTTTTCCATCCTTAGCATGGATTAACACTTTAAAAATTATAAAATATTTACCTGTATAACTTTAACTTCATTTTCAACACTAGCAATGATATCGGGAAGGTTTTGGGCGGACACCAGACCAACTTCATTTACTGCTTGTGATGATACTGACTGAGACACTTCTGATTTTTCATTAGATTGCGACTCACTGTCTTCCAGTTTTTGTTCTTGTTGGCTAATAGCCTCTTGGTTGGCAGATTCTTGTGACAATTGTTCGGAAATAACTTCCTGTTGAGATACTAATAATACTTCGGGTACTTGGGATACTTCGGACACTTCCGACACTTGGGATACTTCAGATACTTGGGATACTTCTGACACTTGGGAGACTTCTGGTACTTGGGATACTTCTAATACTTGAGATACTTCAGATACTTGAGATACTTCGGATACTTGCGATACTTCGGATACTTGCGATACTTCGGATACTTGCGATACTTCGGATACTTCCGATACATCGGATACTTGAGATACTTCGGATACATCTGAGACTTCGGATACTTGAGATATTTCTGATACCTCTACATCAGATGGAGTGGATTGAGATTCTTCAAGTATCGCTAGATTAGCTTCACTACTTTCATTTACTACTGATTCAGTTGATCCTTCAGAACTAACCACATCTTCAGATTGCAAAACCTCAACATTGCTCACTTCGACCTCGCCAGCGCTTTGGGAGATTTCAGAAACTTTTTCGATTTCCACAATTGGTTCAGATATAATGCTCTTCTCTTCACTAACGATAGACGCAGTCACTGCTTCAGACGACTGTTCCACGTTAGCTGGAAGTACAATAATAATGTTTAAATTAAAAATAAAATTAATATACTCTACATTAAAATAATTACATTTAGCGCTTTTAAAAAGTGCGATTACTCTTAATATTGTCTATATAAAATTTACAGTTACAACATTTATGTTCACAAAATTATTCTTATTTTTTTGTAGTTTACAAAAATACTACTGTGTTTTCTTAAGTAAAATAAGAAATAATTGATTCCAGCTATTACTAGGTAACGTTTGAATATCTTTTAATACCTTCAGAAGCGACTTCAGCTTCTTGAACAACGGCTTCCACTTTTATATCAACTTGTGCACCAAAGTTCTGCTCGACATCCACATCTGGGAGACCTTGGCTTATCAGGTTTTGGGAGACTTCTTGCACTACTGGAGGTCCGTATTCTCTGAGAAAATCTGAACCCGACGCCTCGGATCCTTCCAAGATTACTTCTTTAGGACTTTCTGATGATGTTTTCTACGATACAAAAACATATTTTAATATAGTTTCATTCAAATATTACATTTAAACAGAAAAAAGCTTTTTTTTATGTAAAAGAGATATCATTATATAAATATTATTATGTTATAGAGGATCGTTGTGGCGCAGAGGCTTATCATCTACCTGTAAGCGTGACAGTTTGTGGGTTCGATTCCCATTTGGGGAAGATGAATTTTTTCATTTAGATTTTCTTCGCTCTGGCAACTAGGCACAACGGGGCATTGAGTTCTGCCTAGGTTCCTATGGTATTTACAGTTCTCTCTGCCTACACTGCTATATGCGGGATAAAGTGTGAAGACGTTAGAAAAATGTTAATATTATATATTACCAATTCAGAAGGCAAATAGAAAGCTGGTCCTTGCGGCCTCCATCCACTTGGTAGGTACGGTCCAGATCCTCTAGCGGATACTGACGCTACGACGAAAAGTACTACTGCGAACACCTGAACAGATAAAAATAATAATTATTATAATATTATAAAAAAAATTAATGAATTTAAATATGAATATACGGAGACGGAGGACAGACGGGACGGGGACGGAGAAAGCAGGGACTAAGCAACGGAGTGTCTTAACACTAGGCTCATATGGTTCCTGCAGTTCCCTCTGCCTACCGTGCAATATGCGGGATAAAAGCGTGAAGCTATATAAATATGAATATTTAAAGTAAAAAAAATAACTGAAAGAACCTTTTTAAATGACTTTTTTAAAGATTTATCGTAGGTTACTTTTACAAATGACAGAAAATAGATAAAATCAAAAAGATCAAAAACGATCCAAAATCCAGCTTAACTAATTATTATACCGCGTACTATCTTACCATATTGTTAACATAAAAATATTAAGTTTATAAAATAAGCATTAAATATTTATAAAATAATTTAATTACCTTCATATTGTTCAGATATTGAGATCTTCGAAAATGAGATGCGAATGATGCTGTGCTATACTTAGAGCTGAATTTATACTAAAAACGGTCGCTATTAAAAAATCAAACAAACCAAGGTTTACGGTAAATATTTGAAATTTAATTAATTACGTTTAGCACTTTACTATGCGAATTAGAGCGACGGTCAAGGCCAATATATATATATATATATATATATATATATATATATATATATATATATATATATATATATATAATATATATATATATATATATATATATATATATATATATATATATATATATATATATATATATATATATATATATATATATATATATATATATATATATATATATATATATATATATATATATATATATATATATATATATATATATATATATATATATATATATATATATATGTATGAGAAAACTCAGCATCTTGTTATATCCCGAAAATAGCAGGGTAGGCGTAGTGGAAATTGGGGTCGTTTAATCAGGGATCGGTGTACAACGATTAATAAGAATTTGTTTAAGTTACACACGTTTTTTAAATATGTCGTATATACAACAATATACATTAATATAATAATTATTAGCTTCACGCTTTATCCCGCAAGTGGCAGGGTAGGCAGACGAACTGCAGGGACCTAGTGTTAAGACACTTTGCTTTTCGCCTTTTTCGAGGCATTGCGTGTTGATTGGCGGAACTCAACGCCGCGCTTTGCCCAGTTTCCAGAATGAAAATTGAAATAGAAAAATCCATCCTTCTAGATTTGGAGGCGAATATAATATATTTTAAAAACTTTTTTTCTACCCCACACCAGGCATCTTTGTCTTATCATCCATCCATCATCGTTTTAATCAAACCATCCAAGAAGCTAGTTATTAAATTACGCCATATCTAAAAGTATATATATATATATATATATATATATATATATATATATATATATATATATATATATATATATATATATAAAAGATACTTATTTACTATTTCACTGAACAATATATACGAAATAAAGCAATTTATCTTGATTAAGTGGAATGAGAAGCTTAGACAGATGAAGCGTGTGTCAATGCGTATATTACACGGCCCATACGGCTATACTTGGTTCAATAGCCTTAGCCCTAGTTCCCCTAGGAAATACTTACATGATATTTTGAAAATATATAAAAATTGAACTGAACGCATGGCTTAGTAGTTAGAACCGTGCAATGTACAATAGGCGCGGGTTAAAATCTGGCTGCGATAAAACTTTTATATGTTTTCTTTATGTAATACTTTTATACGAAATTTTGGCAATAACTCTCTCAGGAAATAGATCCTGGCTTCCATGTAGTGCTACAACATATTTCCCTCTGAAATACTATATATATATAATAATACATAGTTAATTAGTCGTACATAGTTAGTTTTTGATTAATTCGCTTTAGTGAAAACAAGGTAAGTGGATTCAGATTCGTATAAATGTTAGGTTTAGTAAAAGAAATGTGAATATTTTATTGACGTAATGCATTATGTGAAAATAACTTCAATTTGTTTTTTACACTAAGTGATTAAAGGTGACCCGTGATATTTGCACAATTAATTGTAAATGCGCCCAAAAACTACACAACATTTAAATAATTTTTGTTTCTATACGCTGAGAGAAACAATTTATCTCCATTTTCTCTCTCCGTAGACCAAAATAGCGTAGAGTTTAAACACTTAATGCGTATTGTTTCGTAGTGAATTTGTAAGTAAATAGAAAACTGAGCGGGTTAAATTAATTCCCTCTATATTCCCCACTTTAGGGATAAAGCACAAAATTATAAAAAAAGCAGGAACAAAGCAACGGAGTGTCTTAACATTATGTTCATACGGTTCCTGCAGTTCCCTCTGTCTATTCTGCAATATGCGGGATAAAGCGTGAAGCTAAAAAAATGACCTTTATATGTTTTACTATAATTTAAATATTTGTTTAAAACTAATTGTTAAATTGAACAGATATCCTCAGAGCTGTATAGGCACGTAACACTAGATCAATGAAGGCAAATATTGACAGATTTCACGATTGATTTTGTTTGACATCGATAATGGGTTACACAACGCAATCAAACTCGGGACCAAGGATAAGGGATATATATATATATATATATATATATATATATATATATATATATATATATATATATATATATATATATATATATATATATATATATATATATATATATATATATATATATATATATATATATATATATATATATATATATAAACAGTAATTTCTTAATTTCGTTTACTATATTTATAATAATATTATAAAATTGCAGATTTGATTTGGTGGAAAAAAAACTGCTTCATTTTTTTCAGCTTCACGCTTTATTCCGCATATGGCAGGGTAGGCAGAGGGAACTGGAACCATACGAACCTATTGTTGAGACACTCTGTTGCTCTTGTCTCTGCTTTCTCCGTCCCGCTTTCCGCCGTTATTCGAGGCATTGCGTGCTAAGTGGCGGAACTCAACGCACTTTTTTGCCTATTTTATTTTTGCCTATTAATTTAAAAAAAATTGCTTGAAATTTTAAAATATTGTTCTATGTTGCCCATTTATTGAAGAAGAATGTTAATAGTTTCCATATGATCCACTTTATTATTAGTTACGTATGTTTATTTAAACGTACCTAAGGAAATAAAGCCTCGGGTAAAAGTTAGCTTTACTCAATTAAAAATTTTCAATTTTAAAAATGTTTTGTTAACATAGGAAAAAACTTACCAAATATTGTTTTTCTGTATTTTTCTAAGCTGGTACATACTAGTGATGTAACGAATGTCATTTCTTAACGAATGCGAATGCGAATGTGTAAAAATATGCGAATATTCGTGAATGCGAATGCGAATAATTGTTACCTGACTAGTACATACACTATATGTATGAAATAATATTAAATAAAATAACATAGAACGAAGTTATCACAAAAATATATATTTGCACATGTAGATATAGCGTTTAAAAATAAATAGATTATATTAATAGCTAGTTAATGCACTACTTTATATTCTCGTGCATAAAGTCTTTATGTAATTTAGGTAATTAAAAAAAAATAAAAATATACATAGTTTTAAAAACAAATAAAATTATTTATTCCAAACATAAATAAATATAGTACATTGTCTCAATTAGAAGTGAAAATGAAGTAAAATAGTGAAAAAATACAATTTTAGTCAATATCCGGAGCGGGCGTCCTGACCATTTCTGTAACCGCTTGTACGTGAGTTGGCGTTGCTGTCATAGCCGTTGGTGCGGGTACGATTTTCGGAATCTTCATAAGATATTTGGGGTTTGAATCCCCGCTCGTCCGCTTCGTAGCTCACGGTCTGTAACAAGGTAGATGTAGATATTTTTTTAACTATAATATTACACATATGTTTCTACTTTATAAAGCATTTTTGAACAATGGTAGTGTGTAAAACTTACAATATAATTAAATATAAACTATTCATATATCAAAATATTTCGAATTTAAAAAACTCAGTTTAAGTTTTTCAAAATACAATTTAGTTTGCCTTTAGCATTATCTACTTATGTAATTTACTAGTAGACTAGCTCGGCTTCGCACATATAGACATTAGTTTTTGCAATTGTTTTAACATATAATATTACATATGCTATATCTCTTTTAATTCATATTTCATGAAATTATATATAGTAGTTATTGAGTTACCAAAAAGAAAACAAACATACAAATCTTGCCTCTATATACAATTAGTATAGATTATTTATATTAATACAAGTAATTGATGTTAGTATAAACCTCACCTGTCTCCTACCGTCAGGTAACACAACATGATATTGGCCTTGTGCCCTTTCATCTAATCTTTCCTCATGATGACCAAAGTCCGTGCCTTCACTGTAGTCATTCACCATATAACCGAAGTTATAATTTGCCGGTTCCTGTACACAGAATGTAGTATAAGTACTGTTTAATTTTATTTTTCTATACAAATTACATATTTTCTCACTTTTCTTTGAAATAAATGTTTTAACTTTAGAGTACTTATGCTTTCTTCTGTGTATTTCTAAACAAAGTGTTATTAATGATTTATGGAACTAAAACTATAGTTATTTATTGAAGATGAATGGATTATTAATAAATGACATTCATTTGAGATAAGTTTTACAATGTATGGAATTTAAGTAGGTGACCCAAAGGTTACATGATTTATGAACCAAATATGATATATTATTGTATGAATCAAAGCCTAGAATATTGAATACAAGCTTTATTTAAATTAACTTTCAACTTACCGAATTGATATCTATTGCGTTTCTAGCAAAATCAGGCGAGTTCTCTTCATAGCCTTGTCCTTGTCCAATTCTAGCTTGCGTGTGATCGTGGGAAAGGCTCCTGAAATTTAAAATTATAGATAAAAATATAAAAAAAAATATGTGGTTTTCAATTTAGATGCCTTCTACTTGAAAAAAAAAGATAAGGTAAAATACTGCGATACGTCTGAGCAGTTGTTATTTTTTTAGTTTCACGCTTTATCCTGCTCATAGCAGGGTAGGTAGAGGGAACTGCAATAACAGTGGGAATCTAGTGTTAAAACACTCCGTTCCCTGCTTTCTGCCTTTTTAAAACATTGTGTGTTGAGTGGCGGAAGTCAACGCCGCGCTTTGCCTAGTTTACGGAGTGAAGAAAATGGAAATAAAAATCCATCTTCCCCGAGTGGGAATCGAATCCACAATCCGTCATATTTACAGGCAGACTTCTTCGATAGTTATTTTAAATAAAAAGAAAGTATCACCAAAATATTTTTAGTCAATCTCAGACGTATTAGTATATAAAATAAATAGCTTAGTTTAGTTACCTAATTTAACATTCTAAATTACTTTTTTAACTTAATTTTTCAACAATAAAGACTCTTAAACAAACACAATGTTTAATAAAAAAGGCATTTAAACGAGAAAACTATTTTTAGCACAATTTAACAAGCAATTACATATAGAACAAAATTAATTATAAAATCAAATGTAGTGTAAACATTTTAAGATGACAACAATAGTGACGTCTTAAGTGATTAGCTATATTTGTTCCTCGTATAAATATTTGTTTTTAACAGCAATTTGTCCATAACCTTTACAATTCAATGAAAATTTAATGATTTGAATGAATTAAATATTGCTGTGGCGTAGTAATATATAGACGCTAATATGTAGTAGACGCTTTAATGTAAGTTGACGATTCAAAAGGCCCTAGTTGACGATTCAAAAGATATTAGCGTAATGGTTCATAAATATTTTTATTTTAAAATATATATATATATATATATATATATATATATATATATATATATATATATATATATATATATATATATATATATATATATATATATATATATATATATATATATATATATATATATATATATATATATATATATATATATATATATATATATATATATATATATATACATATATATTCGGTCTTTATTCCTATTTCTTTTCTTTATATAGTAGACAAGAGGAACCATGGGAACTTAATTGAGGCGTTGAGTGGCGAAACTCAACACCACGTTTTGCCTAGTTATCAAAGCCAAGAAAATAGAAATAGAAAAATCCGTCTTCCCCTCATGGGAATCGAACCCACAAATCATCGTGTTTACAGGCAGACGCTACGCTTCTGCGCCACGACAGTCCTCATATTACTAACCTAGCTGCTCCATTAGCATGATCTTGACTTCCAGCAAAGCTTCTAGCAGCTATTACTTGAGGTAGTGGGCTACCTCCTCCAACTGGACCTTGCGGGTACCCGGCATTGCGGTTTGACGGCGAAGGGGGTAGATAGCTGTAAATAAGATTTTTATATAAGAATTGTTATATATTGTCATTATATATTAGTTAAGTCTTGAAAATGACAATAATCAATTAGCCGATATAAAAGACATCAACGCGCTCAGTAAAAATGTTATGTAATATTTAAACACATACGCATAATGTAGTCACAGGTTTTGTTTGTTACGATCTTTTCTTTAAAAATATTATGAATAAGAGATGGATTAAATATTTTTTGAAATAAAATAGCAAAAGTAAGCTTACCTGTTAGAAGGAGGAGGTTCGGCTAAAGCGATAGCCACAACAAATACGACAACAATGAAAGACTGAAAAAGAATTTATAATTAAATTAAAATATAATATATTTAATCAGCTATTATTTAAGTAATGCGCTATGCAGCTTTAATAATATTTAAGTTATTTAAAATATTATTATGAGGACTTGATGAGGATCGTCGTAGTGCAAAGGCGTCTATGTGTTAACGCGAGGGTCTGTGGGTTCGATTCCCATTTGGGTAAAACAATGTCATTATATTATTAATATATTAATTCCACGCTATTCATATAGTAGAAGGCAATATATACACACATAAGTCATTCTTACAAGCAATAGTCACTTTTGTACAGATGTAACGTATACATTCATGTTTATAAATTAATTTATTAATATTATTTTAATTTAAGTACAATATATATTATATATGTATAATATATTATATAATATAATATTTTTATTTCATAATTATATGTAATTAAAACAAACACTATGTTACATATTAATTAATGTTTAGATTATATATATATATATATATAAATATATATATATATATATATATATATATATATATATATATATATATATATATATATATATATATATATATATATATATATATATATATATATATCTATACATGTGTGTATGTGAAAGATTACGTAACTCACCTTCATATTGGCTTGATGACACACAAGTGATACAAGTGACAAGACAAGTGATGCTCATGTCCTAATTCTGAACGTTTATATACTGATACTTATCTAAAGGTAGGGGTGAAAAATTACTCTCATTATCTACATAATAGACTAGCTTTCAAGGCGGATGACGGCTTTGCGACAGTGTATCCATAGAGAGGTCATATGTCTAACTTATTTTTTTAGCTTCACGCTTTATCCAGCACATGGCAGTGTAGACAGAGGGAACTGCAGGAATCATATGAACCTAGTGTTACGACACTACGTTACTTAGTCCCTGCTTTCTTCGTCCTCGCTTTCCGCCTTTTTTCATGGCATTGCGTGTTGAGAGGCGGAACTCAACGCCGCGCTTTTGCCTAGTTTCCAGAGCGAAGAAAATGGGAACAGAAAAAGTCTTCCCCTTCCATTTCCATTTTCTTTGAACCCTCAAACCATCACGTTTACAGGTAGACGCTTACGCCTCTGCGCCAGGTCTGTCTAAGTAAAAGCTTTTGTAAGTTAAGTTTATTCCAACTCTTGAAATGCTTACAAATTACAAAGTATATTTTTAAGCTAAAAAAATATCAAAACAGCGATTCTATATATTTTTCTATTCTACAAGGGTGTACATACTAAATTATTGTTGCGTCGTGATCATAGTTTCTTATATATTTTTGCATAGAAGGTCACTTTAAATATAATCTATATATATATATATATATATATATATATATATATATATATATATATATATATATATATATATATTGGAACAAATACATGATAAAATTGTTTAACGCTGACAACAAAAAAAAAATATAATATCTAGAATATCTTAGAGCTCGAATTAAACTTTTATAAGATTACTTTTTGTAAATATGTTTGTGTGTCAAGATGATTTTTCTTAACAGTCTATGGAGACGAAGTCATTGTCAAGTGTAAGATTAGATCGGACCAAATTGGTCGTCCCACACATATAATTTTTTTGCTGAAAATTCACAACTTCTTCGATGTATTTCAAAATTAGATAAGATAGGATGAACTTTTTAGTAATTAAAATTGAAATAATAATTAAGTGAACTGATTAAAAAAACCTATAGGTAATAACTATACTAATAAGTTCGCAGGGCACCTTACTTTTCGAGTGTTGGGGATTCCCCAGAGGGGTATTGTAATCTATCACCCGCTTTGGGAGCTTAATATCTATATGTTTAACAGGTCGCTCACGAGCGCTTCGTCACAGGTGAATCGGAACCAATCTCTTTTTCCTTGTCTCTCGAAATCGAACCTGAGACCTTAGTGGAAATCCATCTAAAGTAAAATGCATCAGTTAATCTAATTTTTTTTATAGTCATTTTACTTTCCATATTTTCCACAATTTCTACGCTCTATCTGGAGACTATCTAATAGTTACCTGGACTGGACCTGGATTACTGATATGGATCCTGGGTGATGCATCACAGTAAAGCAAGTTTATACTCTCTAAGTGACCTCTGTGTGTTGGACGTCTGTCCTCACGCAAGCCTTGCAAAGGACCGAGTTCGGTTGAATCCAACCCACAACAAATAAATACCACAGCGTAATATAAAACATAATCGAAGACCTATTGTATGTCGCCCTTTTAAGAGTAAATTTTAAAGAAAATTTGTTTGTAATATGTAATAAAAGAAGTTATGTAAAGTCACTCCGTAGTATTAATTCACATTGAGGATAGAAAAAATTCTTAAAGAAAACATAAAAATTTGAGGACCGTCGTGGCGCAGAGGCGCAACGTCTGCCTGTAACGCGACCGTTTCTGGGTTCGATTCCCAGTCGGGGAAGATGGATTTTTCTATTTCCATTTTCTTCGCTCTGGCAACTAAGGCAAAGCGCGGCGTTGAGCTCCGCCACTCAACACGCAATGCCTCGAAAACGGCGGAAAGCGGGGACGGAGTAAGCAGGGACTAAGTAATGGAGTGTCTTAACACTAGTTTCGTATGGTTCCTGCAGTTCCCTCTGCCTACCCTGCCATGTGCGGGATAAAAGCGTGAAGCTAAAAAAAAAAAAAAAATTTGACTAAGCGGGATTTGAACTTACGCCTCCCGCATACCGTGCACTCTGACCACTAACCCATGCGTTCTTTATTACGCTGTGTCGAAATTCTCATATGCTTTTGTACAACTTATTTCGTTGTTAGCTTCTTTGTAGGGAGATTTTTAAAAATTTCCGCTACCCATATATCATTTACAAAGAACAATCGCTTGACGGGAGACAATGCTATATTTATTAAATATTTTTGTTATTTTTAAAGTGTTAATTGTGCAGTATATTGAGTTTCAGAATTACACTCATGCGAAACTGGGGCGAATCGCTAGTAAAAGCTCGCTTATAAAAAACACGTGGTCTAATCGGCACCCAGATGCGATGAATTACGGCGTCACTAAAGATTAGGATAAGGGCGGAGGTGAGAAAGAACACGCCTCTTTGAATCACTCATGGTTCTAACATCGAATCCATAATTCAAGATTATTAAGAATTTGTTTTATTTTTAAATATTGAATTAAAGTGTGTTTGTATTAATTATAATACTAGTGGAAGGAACTGCAGGAACCATATGAACCTAGTGTTAAGACACTCCGTTGCTTAGTCCCTGCTTTCTTCGTCCCCACTTTCCGCCTTTTTCAAGGCATTGCATGTTGAGTGGCGGAACTCGACGCCGCGCTTTGCCTATTTTCAAGAGCGAAGAAAATGGAAATAGAAAAATCCATCGTCCCCAAGCGGGAATCGAACCCACAAACCGTTGTGTTTACAGGCAGACGCTTACGCCTCTGCGCC
The DNA here is from genome assembly GCA_037178615.1 of Dione vanillae. NCBI lineage: Eukaryota > Metazoa > Arthropoda > Insecta > Lepidoptera > Nymphalidae > Dione > Dione vanillae. The sequence continues at coordinate 691,905 of JAZFAU010000299.1, read as the reverse complement.
ACGACGGCCCTCGTATATATCGTAATATAATATAATATATGTATGTAGTTTAATTATACTTTTTTTATAGCTTTATGATTTATCTCGCATATAGGAGAATAGGCAGAGGAAGCCGCAGGGACCATAGGAATCTAGTGTTAAGACTCCTCTTTTCCCGCTTTCCGCTTATCAAGGCAGCTTTTTTAATGGCGTAGCTCAAAGTTATGCTTGCTTGTTATACCTATTGGTATTATTGGATTTAAAAAAATCGACAGTAATTTGAGTAAATAAAATGGATTAGATTAAATTATTAAATATTTTATATATTTCGTTCCTTTAAAAATGGATATTAGAATTTTTGCGTCACTAGCAACGCTTTGTGATACGATTTAAATGTCTAAAATAGAAAAACAGAAGAAGAGGACCGTCGTGGCGCAGAGGCGTAAGCGTCTGCCTGAGGGTTCGATTCCCACTCGAAGAAGATGGATTTTTCTATTTCCATTTTTTTCGCTCTGGAGACTAGGCAAAGCGCGGCGTTGAGTTCCGCCACTCCACACGCAATGCCTCGAATAAGGCGGAAAGCGGGGACGGAGAAAACAGGGACTAAGCAACGGAGTGTCTTAACACTAGGTTCATATGGTTCCTGCAGCTCCCTCACGCCTCTGCGCCACGACGGTCCTCACATTTACAAGTACAAATTTAAAAAAAAACCCTCCGACTCTAAACTCGTGAGAGGTAAAAAAGTTTTATAATTAGGAAAAAGGTCCATCTTTATAATTTTTTTTATATTAACTTATATCTTTTATTCTATTTCAATCACTTGTTATTTGCGAAATAATAATAAACAAGGAAACCGTGATTTGGACTTAGCTGTTAAAGAAATTATAGTGTTAGCCAAAACTTGTTGTAAACAGTGTCGAGCCCCACCACCATAAAGGCTCCTTCAGTAGTATTGGGGGATAATAAGCCAAGGTTGGAGCTCTTTCAGCTCGGCCTCCCCACGCCAAGGTGACGCTGCAGAGGCCGCAGGGCCAACAGCATACTATCCATTCGAACGAAGACGAAGAAGAGTGTTCGGGAACATTTTGCATTAGGTCGCCGAGCAATAGGGTTGTTGGGATCGATACTCGACGATATTTCTGTTTCCGTACGACTTACTTGCGGTAACTAAGTTGTTAGATGTTTTAGTTGGTTTATTGATTAATTCTCTAAATTGGATTTGTCTTTAAATAAATTAGTTTTAGGTTGTTCGAATTGTTTTTTTTTTATTTTGCTAATCACTTCTGATTCCTAACAATAGATACTAAAAACAACCAAGTGGTATCAATTTTAATATAATTTTTTTTTAACTTCACGCTTTATCCTGCACATGGCAGGGTAGGCAGAGGGAACTGCAGGAACCATTTGAACCTAGTGTTAAGACACTCCGTTGCTTTAGTCCCTGCTTTCTCCGTCCCCGCTTTCCGCCGTTTTTCGAGGCATTGCGTATTGAGTGGCGGAATTCAACGCTGCACTTTGCCTACTTTCCAGAGCGAAGAAAATGGAAATAGAAAAATCCATCTTCCCCGAGTGGGAATCGAATCGGTCAAGCTGCAGCTACATGATAGTGTCTCGCATGCGGTCGTAGCAATATCGCGACACACCAACAGCTGCACCTACTATAGCGAGGGCAAAGACGATGCAGTCATGAGACTAATTCGTAATGCGATGGGTGCAACAACTAAAAGCATTGTGGAGTACAACTTGAAGATGGCCATGAAAGACAGGAACGCAGCGGTCACAACTTCAATTATAGCGGACATGCCCTAATATTTATGATATAAGTCGCATCAAAGCTTAGTTTTTGTCATTATTGTGTAACACTATCAAGTGACGTTAATTTTTTATAAAATTTAATTTTATTTAACCAAGGATAAAACGTATAGACTTGTGTAATTCGCTTATCATAGCCTTAGTTCTAAGTAATATTAAATATAAAAAAAAATGTAAAGATTATTATAGATGTTCATTATGATAAATATTAATTCTATGTATTAATATAATCAATATTTGTAATAAGAACATATAGTGTAAGTTAAAAAAGGGTACGGACCAAGTGTCTGTAGAGCTAATTATTTTGAAATAAAAAAAAAAAAAAAAAAAAAAAAAAAAAAAAAAAAGTGGGAATCGAATCCTCAAACGGTCGCGTTTACAGGCAGACGCTTACGCCTCTGCGCCACGACGGTCCTCATGTAATAATTCTCCTCATAATTAGTCCTCATAAAGTATAATATAATTCCAATATATTTAAAGTTAGTTGTTAGTGTAAAATTACATTTCTATTATTAAATAACTTATTATAGAATATTTATAGAATACCTATTGACGTGACAACGTCTTAAATTAGGTTGCGGCTCGGAGTCACATATGAAAAAGTGTAACGCCCGGTAACGTAACGATGTGTCAACTGTCACCGAACTATGATCGGTCCGCCGCGCGTATCACTTGACACATGTACAATGTTTTAGTAAACAACATTTATTTTCTATAGTTAAAATTTGTGCAATTTATACTATAATTATTATTCATATCAATAAATATTCTACCGAGAAAAAGACGTTGTCACGTAAAATTTTCGCCCGTAAAACCCACTTTACAGGCAACCATTTTTATAGGTAATTTAGAGTTATTTTTAATCTATATGCAATAAAACTGAGCCAAACCCAATTTTTCTTATAAGAGTTTTATATGTATAAAAGGTTGTATATGAAATAAAAATAGGTGTTAATTCATATAAAATCATATATTTGCTTATAATGGTAAACTACAAACAAAGCACTTACAAACTATGAGGTACATTTTTTTATTTTTTTTTTCAATTTGCTACAAAAAATAAATAAATGAATATAAAAAAATAGAAATTTTTCGTTAAAATCTTGAAAATACTAAAGTAGATGTAAAAAAGTAATCAATCTCTTAACAAATTATTTCCAAGGTGTGAACGAAAAATTTGTCGTTATTTTCCGTACTCAGAAACATCAATTAGCTTTAATTAATATTAAAAAGATAATAATAAAAGTATATATGAATTTAATGACAAATAAATGAAAATTGACGTTTTAGAGATAAGCTTAAGTCAGTCATGGCACGCAATTATTGTCTTTATTTTCATCTTAATAAGGTCCATCGCCAGATCGGCTTAGATCAGATGCGTTTTCGTCGTAACCAGATCGTACTTCCGCTGGTTCCACAGAGATCCTGGGTTTGAATCCACGTTCATCAGCTTCGTATTCTACTACCTGTTGAATTGATAAAATCTTTAGTAGTACTAATTTAAATATGATATTTTAAGTATAAAAAATGGAATTTTTGAGTTAAGCTTAAGATATATAAAAAAAAACAATTAAGTAATTTTCAAACTGATATTTTATAGTAAAGTAAGAAAAAAATTCATAAAATCATATCAAAATTTTGAAATAAGAGTACTTAAGCTTAAAGAAAAAATACTCAAAGAAAACATATAAAAATTTGAACGCAGCGGGACTCAAACCCGCGCCATCTTGCGAACCGAGCAAGCGCTCTCACCACTGAGCCATGCGTGCTTCATCACGCCGCGTCCAAATTCTTATATGCTTTATACAACTTATATCGTTGTTAGCATCTCTGTAGGGAGATTTTTACAAATTTCCGCTACCCAAAGACCATTACAAAGAACAATCGTTTGGTGAGCGAGAATGCTATTTTTATTAAATATTTTTTTTATGATTTTTAAATTGTTAATCCACATTTAAGAGTACTTCCTCTTATTCTTCTTCTCTAAGAGAACGAATATATTTAAATTAAGTAACTTACCTGTTTAGTTCCATCTGGCAACACCACGAAGTAAGATCCTTCGGCTTTATTATCCTGGCGAGACTCAGTGTGACCGAAGTCGCTCCCACTCTCGAAATCATTTACTTTGTACCCGAAGTCATAGTTCGCTGGTTCCTGTAAATATAAGAATTTATTAAAAACATCTATAATATACTGCGTTATAAGAATCTAAAATGAAATAATACTTAAAGAAAACATAAAAAATTGAATACAGTGAGATTTGAACATGCGCCCTCTTGCAAAACGTCCTAGCGCTCTGACCACTAAGCCATGCGCTCTTTATTACGCTGAATCGAAATCGTAAAGCTTATTGCGTTGTTAGTATCTCCGTAGGGATAGTATTACAAAAGCCCTCTGCGGTTAAATTTTTATATGTTTTCTTTAAATATTTTAACACTAGCAAAATTTAAAAAAAAACTTTATAAGTAATTCAAATTACTTTTATATTGTATTTTTTTATATCAACAAAAACGAAAAAAAAACATGTTACTATGAAAATAAGTGAATAAATATACTTACTTGATTTAACAGTTCGTCAAGTGCGTTCCTTGCATAATTGTACCCTTGGTTGGAGAGCGAATATTGATCGGGAACACCATACTGGTCTGATGGCATGGAATCTCTTGCTGATGGTACTCCATATTTAGGGGATGGAGACGACCTATGGCAAAAAAACATATATATAAATTTATTTAAGACAAATATATAGCTTATATCAATTTGCATATTGAAATTAATAAAACAAACCTGGTAGTATCAAAAGATGAAGCGAACGTATTACTTTTCAAATTGATTCTGGCTTCAGGAGGTCCATATTCAGATGATAAGCTTCGTTCATTTGGAGCACCATATGTTTGAGAAACGGTTCTGGAGCTAGGAAGGTAAGTTTGAGAAACTGATTTTACGTTGGTATAAGAGTCTGAACTTCTGATATTAGGGGCATCGTATTTTGAGGATAGTGCATGAGAATTGCCGAAGCTTTGAGGTCCAGAGTTCCTTGATCCGAATGAAGATTGAAAGCTTCGTGAAGTTACACTTGATGATAGTTTATTTTGTTTGGAACGTAACAAACTGTCACGGGGTAAAGGGCTTTGGGCGCTACGCAGTCCAGGAAAGAACTTTTGTGAAGATGATGAAGATCTATGAGATGGTGAATAGATACTTTGGGAAGGAGTTCCGTATTCCTCAGAAGGGTTGGACCGCAATTGTGGAGGGCCGTATTGGCTTGAGGGAGATTTTTGCAGGGGAGTTCCGTAAGAGTCTGAAGGAAAGTCACCAATAGTGTTATACTCTTCAGTACCAGATCTTAATTGAGGAACATTATATTCTTGAGATAAACGTGTGCTTGGTGCGTTTAAGTCAGATGCTTGGGAAGGCACTCCATATTCTGTAGATGGCACATTTCTAAAATTGGGAGGTCCATATTGCTGTGATAAGCGAGCATTTGGGACTCCATACTCTTGAGAAGGACTGGACCTTAAAGACGGAGGACCATATTCTTCTGATGGACTGGATCGTAGTCCGGGTGTACCGTATTCTTGGGATATAGTGGACCGAGAAGATGGAAAATAGGATGATGAGGTTCTAGAGGATTCATAATTATGATTTTTTTGACTTCTTGCATCAACCGGGGCCCCATACACTGGAGACAGAGATCGTTCTACGTCTAGGTTATAACCGTGGCCCTGACCGTGGTCGTGACTAGACCGAGCTCCGGGGTATCCATCCCTATAAAATGAAGCAATATATAATATATGTTTATTTTTAATTTAATTATATGCCAAATTTTATATTTTTACTTCAATTTGTATATATGGCTCTTATGCTTGAACTTACCCCACAGGTGGTTCAGCGAATGCTATCGCTAATAAACTGATGAATATAAAAATCTGGAATAATATTTTAAATATTTAATAAATTATAATTTTTTTTCTCAATTTAAAGGAATTATTATTAATAATATATAATATGTTCTACAAAAAAACTTAACATACCTTCATTTTGTTCTTTTTATGTTACGTATCTGTAAATGGAAATACTATATCAGTATATATTTATAAAACATAGGTATTTTTTTTGTTATTTTATACAATTAAGGCTTTTCAAATTTCCTTTCATACTTATTACCTGATTTGAAACTTCTATTTGTTTCCACTTCACCGATAGACCAGTGACAGTTGAATGGTATCATCCCAATAACACACCACTATTTATACTAAATCTAATTTGACAATAGTGAATCCTGGGCAAGGTGAAAATAGAGTTCTTGAAACACAGTTCGTTCAAATCTCAACCGTGTACCAATTGTAATAAGGATGATAGTTCCTTTGAGTGTTTATTTTCGAATTTTGATACAAAGTGTCGACACTGAGTGAACTAGATGTACTATTGTTGTAATAAATCGATAGTTCGCGTATAATGCCGCATTAACGTTGCGTGCACTCGTAAGTGGCTCGCGTTGTCGTTTTGCGGTGTTCCATAGCTTAGAATGCTTTGATTATGTTTATATTATTGAATTTGCTTTAATAACTTTACTTTAGAATGTTAGAATATATATTTTAATTGTTTTTTAAGGCTATGAAAATACTCAACACGCAATGCCTCGAAAACGGCGGAAAGCGGGGACGGAGTAAGCAGGGACTAAGTAACGGAGTGTCTTAACACTAGGTTCGTATGGTTCCTGCAGTACCCTGCCATGGGCGGGATAAAGCGTGAAGCTAGAAAAAAAAATTAAAAAAAATGTTAAAAATTATAGAATTAGAGGGTCTAGGGTAGAGCGTATCTAGTTTTTAAGCATTCCGTCTTATATTTTATGCCAGTTTTACGTATTAAGTTTGATTTGCGTTTTACTGTGTTACTAAAGCGAATCGAACCTAAAACCGTTTCATTTATAGTGAGACGCTACTACGCTATCACGGCTTTTGTATGGATTTGTTCCTAGAGAGAGCTAAGTAAGTTAACGTTCTTAAAATTATAAAGTTCGGCATTTCTTTCCCAAAGTGTTCTGTATTTACATTTTAATTTTTTATTTTCAGTTAGTATATTTACGCTTGCCGCTAGTGTATATACAGTGGCGAGCCTTTGGAAGAATATATAGAAAAGGTGGAGCCTATTGTCAAAAAAGCTTGGATTTTCAAACAATTTTTAACACGACGTCTTAAATGGTTTTTGCTCGTAAACCCTCTGAGTAAAGTTAGATTCAAGTGTCATTAAAATATTAAAGGTTGGGCCTAGCCCTACTACTAGCGTATTCAGCAGGGATTCGAACCCATAAACCGTCGTGATTACAGGCAGACGCGACGGCTCTGCACCACGACGATCTTAGCTTTTACTTTTTCTAATATAGATAATTGAAATTGAAATAATTACATTATAATGAAACTGTAATAGTTTCAGGTTATCATAATACGAAACGACAAGCAAAATGGACAAGTGAGCTTTTCATATAAAAATTAGCATAAAATTTTATTATGGAAACTTGTTTAAGAAATAGTTTTATAAGATATGGAATGCTTAATCGTTTCATAATATCGTGATTACAACGATATGACTACGATATTTATGCACATGTATAATAGGTATATGTAGTAATGTTCCATACTCATCTATAGAATTGTTCTTCTAACGTATTTTCTCATTTATCTTTAAATATAGCTACTATACCTAGCTTAGTGTCTTAACACTAGGTTCGTATAGTTCCTGCAGTTTCCTCTGCCATGTGCGAGATAAAGCGTGAAGCTTAATAAAAAACCATATCTTGCTGGTTACTTTAAATTTAAAAATAATTATGACCTTATTATATTGTATCGCTCGCTCCAGTCGTATTTCAAACGTATCATTGTCAAAAATGAGTAATTGTAAACTTCTATGACCATGTTAAAACAAAAGGAATGTCCCGCTGAGTTCCTTGCGCCCGTTCGTCTCAGGTCTATGGCATTGACTTCAGTGAACCTGTGGTGATGTTTTTGACGTTCCAAAAATTAATATTGTATTTATATTTTCAATAAAATTAGTTGATTTTGAATATATATGTAATAGTAATCCTTTATAAAGACTAAATTAGATTAGATGTTATTTTTTTTAATTTAGGTTTTAGTTTAGTTTTCACGATTGATCCCTAACATTGCAGAACAGGCACAAGACGCTCTGTTCCCCGCGCTTTTACGAGACATTACATGTTGAGTGGCGGAACTCAACGACGCGCTGTATTTAGTTGCCAGATTGAAAAAAATGTAAATGAAAAAATGCATATTCCCCTAGTGGGAATCGAACCCACAAACCGTCGCGTTTGACAGGCAGACGGTCCTCTTATAAACATTATTTAACATTAAAACTAATATAAGTGAATCTTTCACGCTTTTCCATACAAATAATTAAGGACAAGGTTAATGTCACTCGATCTAAATAAACTGTCACGACTTTAACAGGTGTTTGAGATCTTTTGTTAACGTTACCGTATACTAATGTGTTATATATAGTGTTTACTACGTAATATATACCTACCTAGTAGGTACCTAAGTAGATACCGAGAAGATATACATTACTCCTACCCATCTAGGTAGATGGGTAGGAGTAATGTACACGTTGTACAAACATAAATCGCTCCAGTCTCTTTCAAATGTGTCGTTATCAAAAATGAATTAATGTAAAATTATTGACCATTTAAAAAAAAATTCCAGCTGAGTTTCTTGCGCCGGTTCTTCTTAGGTTTGAGGCATTAAGTTTGTAATGTAATGTGGTAGTAACGTTTTTGACGTTCAAAAAATGAATTATGTATTCTTATTTTTTTATTAGCTTCACGCTTTATCCCGTGCCAGGTAGGCAGGTTAGATAGAGGGAACTGCAGGAACCATACGAACCTAGTGCTAAGACACTCCGTTGCTTTAGTGCCTACTTTCCACCGTTTTCGAGGCGTTGCGTGTTGAGTGGTAAAACTCAACGCCGCACTTTGCCTAGTTTCCAGAACGAAGAAAATGAAAGTAGAAAAATCCATTCTCCTCGAGTGGGAATCGAATCCACATACCGTCGCGTTTACAGACGCTGTACCTCTGCGCCACGAAGGCCCTCATCTCGGTGTCTTATGCTGCTTTCAAACTTTTATATGTTTTCTTAAGTAATTTTTCTAACTTTAGTGTGGATTAACACTTTAGAAACCATAAAAATATAAAATATTCAAAAAATATTTATTATTCATTCAACTGAAGAAGATTTTATTATATTTTTTATTATATTTTAATCTGTCCATAATTGAAATGCTTTCAAATTTGTTTCGCGAAAGACTTAAATGACATCATGCAAATATTTTTATTAGGTATTATTCATTATACTAACTGCAGCTGGTAGTTCAAATTTCTTTTACTCTACTACCTTATAAGATTGTATAGACATGATTTAGATCAATAATGAAGCCATATATTTACTTTTATGCAGTATAAATAATTTGTACATAAAAGTGATTTTTAATTTTAAGAGCAAAACTATATGATAGTATTTTAATATCTAAAATTGGACAGGCGTTGTCATTTGTGAAGAGAAGAAACAACTTAGCTTCCATGGATTCACCGTGCGGGTGCCGGGCCCATCGTGTTGTAGGAAGAGGAGCTCCTAGCAGCGCCTGGGACTTGCGACCCAAGTGTAGGTTTAAAGGGCCCCTTTAAAATGCATTAACGCTCACCTTCACTGTCCGAGCTCCTCCCACTACCTAACCAAATTTTGAATGATTCTACCAAAGCCGCCTTCGAAGTGCGTTCTAGAAATGAATTTGTGATAGTTCTAGACAGGCCGAGATCTTTTAATAAACTATAAAGAGATTTCGCTGTTATACCTCTCGCTCCTACTTCAACCGCATATAAGCTCGCTCTAAACCTATTCCTGGTCAGTTCGTTAGTAAGGTCGAAATACTTATTGAGTTTAAGGTGGTGACTTTTCGGGATATTTGTTTCCCACGGAACTGTAAGTTCTACCAGTACTACGCGTTTTAGGCTTCGAGAGTAAAGAAAAATATCCGGTCTAGATGACGAAACACAAATATCCTCAGGGATTCTATACTGTTTCTCATACGTGTCCATCACAAGTGTCAATATTAATAGTAAAGTGACGAATATCTTAAAAGATTTAATTTAAATTGTGATTGAATACTGTAAAATATATAGAAAATTGATTAATATTGTTCTTTAATTGGATTAATATTTTAGAGAAAAAGTATATTCATAATTCATAAAATATTCATTGTTTAAGGCTAGTAAAACAAACACACAAACTCGTGAACTTATGTAATGGACTTAATAAAGATAAAAAATAAAATATTATAGTAATAATTATTATTAATTTATTAAATATTATACTAAAGAACTTCTTATACATTTTCATCTGTATATATATTAAAAAAATAATACGAACACTGCTTTATACGTAATAATCTTATTTTTTACAATGGCAACCCTGTAACCTTGTCAAGCACTTTGAGCGAGGCATCAGTAAAAAGCCCGAGCTGTATATTTTGAATAATTACAAATTCTGTTTGTAAATTTATACTTTTTAGAAAACTTTCGATGGTTGGTCCATACACGTTATGTCCTTGATGTTTCTTTTTAAAAACCACAGCAGCATTGCCTTGTAACGACAAAGTATATTCAATTTCAATTTCTAAAGAATATCTATTTGCTGATATATATGATGTGGCGGTCTGACCTGGGTGCAATTCTTTTTCCATACCATCATTCGTTCCTAGAGTCACTGTTTCTGATTTTTCACAGCTCTTACCCCAAATTAGTGTAAGATTGGAAATACCTGACATATTCACAAATATAAAGTTTAAATCATATTGAATTTCCTGTGACAAATCTATTTCTTTATACTTTGGCCACGTAGTCGATATACTGTTCACAACACTTTCACTGAAATTGTATTTTATTGTATTATTAGATAGATTTTCGAAATTCTTCGACATAACCATGATAGACTTCATTGTGCTCTCCTTCACTCTAGCAGATTTGATTCTCAACAACCTCGTGACTTGTTTTAATTGATATTTTTGATATATATCTTTTGAGGACGTCGGATTTTTTAAATACACATGATTTGGTTTATCATTATACAATCTCTTGGCTGCCTTTTGCAAATTACTTTTGTCAATTTTAAAAAGTTTCATTTCTTTTTCATCAATCAGAGCCTCGTCTTCTCCTCCATAGTTTATAACTAAATTCGATACATTTTTACCAACAGTCACGTCAACAATAATTCTGGCCCGAGCCATTAACAAAAATGACAGAAAGACTGTTGCTGATGTGATATACATTTTTTAAGCTCCAAGATTGTTATGAGGAAAATATTTATAGATTAATATGGCTAGAAAGACAATTATAGACTAATTAACGCACGACGAATACGTATCGACCTTTGTCGTTTTAATCAGAACGTAAAAAGATTAGGGTACCGTCAATGTTTAAGTAAGACACTTAATTAATTTTAAGTTGCCAATTCTATAGAACAAAATACCCTTATAGGTATATAATTCATTTGTCTTTTGTTATATTGTAATAGCTTTAGTGAATGCTTCTAAAATATTATCCTAGACTAGTTACTAAGCGAAAAACGGAGTGTTTTGACACTTCGTGTTAGGCTTATAGCGATAAAGTCAATGTATGGTAGTCACTTAAAACGAACTTTGAATGATGTATGAAGTATACAAGAGTACACTCTACTTTATTTTGTTATTATGGTCTAAACGAACTTGACCTTTTCTGATAATGTGATATAAATGAGATGAAAAATACGTCATTTAGACCAAGATAGCTATTATTTATAGAAAATAACTATATTATTTTTTAATTGCTCATTTTTCCATTGCATTTTTAGAGACAATTGAAATTGTGCACGAAAAAAAAAACTAAATTAAATTAGACCAGTATATACGCTACGAGTATATTTGGTATCAGTACATACTATAAAACAAAGTATCTTTCCGCTGTCTGTTCCTATGTATGCTTGGACGTTTAAAACTTTACAACGGATTTTGATGCTGTTTTCTTTGATTAATAGAATGATAAAGGTTTATATGTATGTACAGAAATACAGCTTATTCTTAAGATCTAGAGAAAATGTTTTCGTATTTTGTACATAACGAGAAAACAACTGCAAGCTTCGTTTATAGTGACATTCTGTAGTAGGTATATTTAGACGATAAGTATAACTTTGCACTCGGGCAAAGTCGAGGCTAATTAGTAAAGTAAGTTAAATAGTAAATTAAAGAATTCGTTCCAAATGCTTATAGGTAAACTAAGTAGATAAGTGTCATCTGTCAGTTGATACACAAATATACAAACATTATTCATTAAATATATTTATTATTAACACACACATATATATTAACAATCATTTTAAATAAAATTTTCACAGATTTACTTGAAGTTTTTTCACAATGTCGCCCCGGACTCTTTGTCAAACACTTTCAAAGAAGCGTCAGTATACAGCCCAACCACTATATTTTCTACATATACAACTTCTGTTTGTAAATTTCCACTTCTCAAAACACTTTCAATGGATGGACCATAGAAATGGTGACCTCGGTGACTTTTCCTAAAATTCACAGCAACGTTGCCCCTTAAAGTCAAAGCATATTGTATTTCTATTTCCAGCTTGCACCGATTAGCTGAAAGAACTGCTGTAGCTGATTGTCCTGGCTTCAATTCTGTTTCCATGCTGCTACTTGTTCCAAGAGTAATTGTCTCTGATTTCTCCTCACTTTTGCCGACACTTGAGCTGTATGTGAAACTCGTTGTGCCGGACACTTTGGCTAGTATCACATTTAAGTCATACTCAATTTCCTGTGACACAGACGTCTCTTTGTTCACTGACCAAGTGGTAGATACTGTGTTTTCAACAGATTGGCTTATCCCGGCATTCACTTTAATAGTGTTATTGGATGAGTTCTCAAAATTCTGTGACAACACCAACATGGACTTCATTGAGGTATCTTTCACTACAACAGATTTCACTTTCATCACCCGCGTCACAGGTTTCCACTGATATTTCTCGTACAGATCACCCCAAGGCGTCGGTCCTTTAAGAAAAACATCCCTAGGCGTCTCCTCGTACTTGTTTCTAACAGCTCGTTTCAAATTAAGTGTATCGATGTTGAACATCTCTATTTCCTTTTCACCTATAGCGGCTTCATCAGAACCCGAGTAACTTATGAGTATGTCAGATAGATTTCTTCCAGCTTCAATGTTTATAGCTATTTTTGCTTTAACTGTAGTTAGTAAAGCTAATATTACCACAGGTAATAAATACATTTTTTTTAAATACATATATATATTGAACAAAAAATTCTATCCCCTAACTATGGAACTAAACAAGTAAATATTAATTGTATTTTGATATAATTATTTTTTTTAACCAACCTTCGTCTGTTTTATCAATTGTTTTAACCATAATATGATATTAGGGATCCGTGAATAATAAAAATATATTTTTTGTTTCAATAAAATGTTCTTTGTCGTTTTGTTGTTTTATTTTACTTTTAGTGTCATTGGAAATACGACTTAATGTATCCTCTAATCGGCACTATGTTAAACAAGTACTGGATGCCACATAATTAGACATAATGTTGTCACTCAAAGTCACTACTAAGTATAAGTAATGTCCAATTTTAATTATTTTTACTAACAAAATTGGGACGTATAACTGTTATACGGATAATAGTTAAATGACTTTTTTATTTGTAAATTGATGAAAAAAAAAAAAGAAATTAAAGATTCATTAAAAAAAATCCGTGTAGAAATCCGTGTAAAAGTAATAAGTATACGATACGAGATACGTTTATTAAAGCTAAAAGAAACGCAGTAGTCTGGAGGAAGGTCATGTAAAAAGCATGGGAAGGGTATGTATGAAGAAGCTACTGACAGTGGACGAGGCGAGAGGCATGCAGCGTTTAGCGCTTCGTTCTCTCTGAGTTCTCTCTGACTACCCCGCTAGAGATAGAGCGTTAAATTATGTATGTATATAGTCAAAATAAAAAGTCTAAAATGTAATAAAAAATATAAAATTATTATGATATTAAGTGCGTATAGTATATATATATACGAGTATTACATATACATATACATATATAGGTTATAATGTTAGCATAAACTTGACCTTTGTGAGATAATATAAGGTCAGCATATAAAACGGATTTTCCGACAATGTATATAAAAATACTTGAATTTCGCTTATTTTTTTAAATACTTTTCACTTGAGTACTGATTTCTGCTTTTTAATTAAAAAAATATAAAATTGAGAAAATACTTTATTGAGAGTTTTCGTCAATGTGACACCCAAAACAACGATTAAAAAAATATATTTTTTATTTCACAACCGCAAATGAAAGTGCACATTTCTAGTATATATTATTTCTTTTTAGAAAAAATAATTAAATAAATATTACAACAACGAAATAACACAAATCAATTATTTTATTTATATGATTATCTTTTGATTGTTACAATGACGTATTAATTACGCGTCGCTAAAGAATAAATGAAGGCACAAATCTTAAATCATTCATCTTTACAGTGTCATTTTAATATGTCTAACTTTTTATATCTTTTGTTCGTATTGTTTATGTTTTTAAAATGCAACGGGAAAATAAATATAAATATTAGGGTAGCCTCTCATAAGACTGTATCGTCAGTGAATTTTACAGGTGATAATAATAAACTGATAACAGATAAAGAAATAAGGTTGTATAACGTGTCTGAAGACAATTTGAAGTATGGTGTACGAGTTGAACTTGGAAAAGCGCCTGATAATATATTTCTAAAGGATCCTACGCGTTATGGTGATTTGTATAGAAAATATAAATGGAATGAAGTGCGCAGAAATTTGCGAATACAGAGTGCTGAAATAGATGATATAATAAACGAAAATACAGTTGTAACTGTCATAGATTACATAAACAATACGACAAGTGAATTAAAGAAGAACATTAGAATATATAAAAATATACATTTAAATACGAAGTCCCTTTGGCCCGATAAGGGTATGTTTGTGGATGACATACCTTACAGAGTGAACGTTTCAATAGATCTACAGAATTTTGTTTTTGAGAATAAATGGAGAAAAGACAATTATAAAACAGCGAAAATGTCATTTGGAGTAAATAGCTTTGGTTATGTCGACATTGAACCAGGGAAAGCTGTAACGATGAAACTATTGGGCAAAAAAACTATAATCGTAGCTAAAATAACGTACATCGCACGGCTCACTGGTCAAATTATAACAAATTATGCACGGTTATATGGAAAATATCACTTTTATGCTCCATCTATATCGAATATAATGAAAGCAGCAAAACTTCAAAATGAAATAATAACTACCGAATATATAGAAATTGTTTGCCACACCGATCCACTTATTGAGGTGCGTGATAAATTTACAGGAAAAAAGATTCCTATACAATATGCAAATAAAGCGTTTCGTTACAAAAAAATTATTAAATGATATAAAATATATCATTTTACATTTAAATGTGTTTTATTTAGTTTATTTTAAAACGCTTTACTATAATATTTATCTGAATATAAAACATTTTACGCAGTAATATATCAAACTTGTTAACACGGCCTTCATCCACACGATTTGTAATTCTTATTCTACTTGTTCTTATTTATTGCTCATTTCTTAATCTATTTTGTGTATAGTGTCATATTTTTACTGCCCAATTCGACATAATATCTGGTAAATATTGGTAAATGCTTTCAAAAACGCTTAAGTATTTATAGTACTTTAATAAAAAAAACACAAATATATTTTTAATATGGCATCACTGTTGCTGTCAAAAACGGCAGACCAGTGACACTTGACAGGTGACAGCATACATTCACCAATTCAGTTTCACGTTTTTCACATAGCAAATTTTGATTCCACGGTCATTCCGCCGATAGTTCAAATAACAGTATTGTTAGCCATTCCTAATTGTAGATTACGTGTTTCGCATAATTAATAATAGAATTATACAAAATTCAACGTCCAAAAATGTTAGTTTTATAATTATTTTAATTTAATATATTGCACTTACAATTAGTATCAGTCACAATTTTAGTATTCAGTAATCAATTAAGAACAGTGATTTATTAGTCATATTAATAATTAGACATAGTGTTAATTCTTATTCGTAAGTAAAAATGTTGCGAGGATTCCTTATATTTTTACCTTTATACACCATTGGGTAAGTATTTCTAGAATTTTATGTCATAAAATGTATTACAACACAAGTCATAAATATTTTGTAATTCATAATAATTTGTTTAATGTATTTTATTTTTATTAAAGTAGAATTTCAAGGACATTAACTAAATAGTCTTAATTATTTTTTGTATGATATATTTTTTGTGTAAGTTTTTGTCTTAGTTTTTTTATACAGAAATTTATTCGTGATTTTTTGCCTACTATATTATATACCTATTTGTATGTCTATCATAACCATTTTTTGTTAAACAGTTAATTACTTTTAAAAACTACATCTTTCAAAATAATTACTGTATACTGCAAATCTTCAAGTTTAAAAAAAGGTTTATAAACTTATAGAAGAACTATATAAACTTATATAGTTCTTCTATAAGTTTATAAATCATTTTTTTGAGTTACTTTGTAAAGCAAAGTAA
The DNA here is from genome assembly GCA_037178615.1 of Dione vanillae. Taxonomy (NCBI): domain Eukaryota; kingdom Metazoa; phylum Arthropoda; class Insecta; order Lepidoptera; family Nymphalidae; genus Dione; species Dione vanillae. Next base: position 675,430 of record JAZFAU010000299.1, on the reverse strand, counting down.
CTCAAAAAAATGTTGCTTCCACTCATTTATTTATTTTAAGCCATAGATTTAAGTCAATACAGCTAGATGCTGCTAGATCCTCAATGCTACTTTGTCAGCCAGGAAGTAAAAATATAGTACTGTTTTAAATATAAATTAAATTAAATTTACTGTCTGTTGTAATCAAATGAATTTTAAATTAGCAACAAATTACAAAACATGTAAAAAATGTATATAATATTTACTTATTTAATATACACATTTGAAACTGGGTGTTGAAAAAACTCATCCTTTGTGTTTAGGGCAGAAACTTGCAAACCAGACAACTCAAGAGTTGTATATTTACTCTAAGGGGTAAAATTTTAATATATAAGATGATATTATGATAGAGGACCGTCGTGGCGCAGAGGCACAACGCCTGCCTGTAACGCGACTAACACGACGGTTTCTGGGTTCTATCCCCAGTCGGGGAAGATGGATTTTTCTATTTCTATTTTCTTCGCTCTGGCAACTAAGGCAAAGCGCGGCGTTGAGTTCCGCCACTCAACACGCAATGCCTCGAAAACGGCGGAAAGCGGGGACGAAGTAAGCAGGGACTAAGTAACGGAGTGTCTTAACACTAGGTTCGTATGGTTCCTGCAGTTCCCTCTGCCTACCCTGCCATGTGCGGGATAAAAGCGTGAAGTTAAAAAAAACGATGATATTTTCCAAACAAAAAAACACAATTATAATTAAGACCCTACTTTGGTTTTATAGATCTTGAATATTGAGTATAATAATGAATATCTATTATTTAACAAGTCTTATCCATATAACATGATTATTTATAAGAAAACATATTTTATATGTAATGTTAGCTTTTTTAAATAAGATGTTACTTTATATTGAGCTTGCTGTGTGTATAAGCATATGTTGTTTTAAGAATTTTTTTTTGCATATGAGCCTTAATAATACATATTTTTATAGGGTGTTTGTACTTGGCGCGTCCATAACAGCTGGTTTATTTGTACTGCAAGTGGCTGTAGCACCCCTTATATTTAAATATTCGAAAACATTCCGACGCCACCTCATCTTCTCTAACTCTGGTAAGTGATATTTTAAATTCTTAACAAAATTTGTACATGGAAAATAGAAATTGTTCATACTTATGACTAAATTGATTATGTAGTAAAGTTCACACTTTATCATATAGACTTTTAGCAGTCCGTACCGTACCATAGTTTATAGTTCTCATATTTATAGATTCAATCTAATTTTTATTGTATCTCTCATTTGTAGAGTCATATAAATATTTTTAAAATAGCCTAATTTTCACGTTCTGCTTTAAGTTTAAATAATTTTATGTGCTTGTGCTTGGTGTTGCCATTGCAGGTAAATTAAAATAATATTTTAAATTGTAACCACAATAACCTATTTTTTATCTTAAACAAAAAAGACTACACATTACCGGTTCACTTTTGCTTTTAGACTTTAAATATTTTTATAAATATAATTTATTACATATAATTTTGTTTTTATTCTAATATAAGCACCGGTGGCTTTGTTATCAGAATGTATAATCTCCTTTGTACTTTAATTAATTTAAATAAAAAAATGGATTTAATTAGATTCTCTGATGTTACTCTAACAGAATATTTATGAACATATTGTTTTAAAAGAATTAAAGACCTATTTTTATTCCACGACATATACACACAATACATCACTTTATTATTGAATATATATATATATATATATATATATATATATATATATATATATATATATATATATATATATATATATATATATATATATATATATATATATATATATATATATATATATATATATATATATATATATATATATATATATATATATATATATATATATATATATATGTGGCGCCGTTGTATATTATATATACAACTGTAGATTAACCGAATATATATATATATATATATATATATATATATATATATATATATATATATATATATATATATATATATATATATATATATATATATATATATATATATATATATATATATATTATATATATATATATATATATATATATATATATATATATATATATATATATATATATATATATATATATATATATATATATATATATATATATATATATATATATATATATATATATATATATATATATATATATATATATATATATATATATATATATATATATATATATATATATATATATATATATATATATATATATATATATATATATATATATATATATATATTCGGTTAATCTACAGTTGTATATATAATATACAACGGCGCCACAACAACTATGATACTAAATAAAAATGTAATTGTACAGTAATGTCAAATATTCAACACTGAAAGAGCACAAGGCACCGCGTATACTTTCGCCACTCTCCGTCTCGAGAGGTGGAGAATAATGAACGGAGTGTCTCAACACTATGTGCACCCTGCTTTATGCGGGAAATAGTTTTAACCCACTTATTTATTTGTAATAAATATATAACTTAAATTATTTCTAATATTTTATTAGAAATATATGTGTACTTATATATATACTTTCTGAAGTCCTTTATCGTACAAAATTTAATTTTAAATTTTTGTTAAAATATTTTCTGTTAATTATTACTACATATCTTTTCGAAAGTATCAAGGGAATCGAACCCACAAACCGTCGCGTTTACACGCAGACGCTGCGCCTCAGCACCACAACGCTTCTCAAAATAGTGAATGTATATATGTGTATGTTTATTTTTAGTATATACTTTTTGTCTTATATTATATATCGCTAAGATTCTTAACTTACTTAATAAAGCGTAACTAGTTTCACGCTATATCACGCATACAGCAGGATAGGCAAAGGGAAAACACTCAAGCCACATCGTTCCTCAAATTCTCTTAGCAACAATTTAATTAATATGAGTGTTAAAATGTATATTATTACACTACGTTATTTATCAATGATGGTGTAAGCCATTAAGATATTTCAAAGATAATTTCCAGATACAAGAAAACAACAATACAAAAAATATATATAGTATTTTTCACGTAGACCAGTGCCCAAAACGGCGTTGACATCCGAATTTGTCAGTCACGTATCGCCTTAATATTTTGAAGATATACTCCCCCTTTTGATTTATGGCATTTCGATAGTGTCACGTGTAATGGATAACACATAGAGGTGTATGTGTGATGAATAGGGGATAACATAACCCAGTAGAAGAAACGTTTAGTTGATTTAGTTGTTAGAGAAGTAAAATGGTTTGAAACGGTTTAAAATTATAAATTTAACATATATAGGTACCTGCTACGTAAAAAGTACAAGGCAAAAAATCACGGTCATATTGTTATCTTCATGCAGTATAAATCTTAATCTTAAATAGTTAATATTTTTAATAATAAAAATATTATATTTTTATATATGAATTTAAAAGCTACTCGAATTCTCTCAATGTGATTGTGTTTTTTTTTATTTATTTACTTTGCGATAATATAATATAGTGTTAAGACATTTTGTTCCCCGTATATTCCATCCAATTTTTGAGGCATTACGTGTAAAATGGCGAAAACCCCGTGCTTTGCCTCCTATCCAAAGGAAAAGAGATGAAAGAATTGTTTAGCTTCACGCTTTATCCCGCACATGGCAGGGTAAGTGGAGGGAACTGTAGGAACTATGGGAGCCTAGTGATATGACAGCCGTTCCTAGCTTTTCGCCTTTCTCATTACCCCGAAACGGAATTAAACCTACTACCGTCGCGTTTACAGTATATACTTACAATGTATGTATATATTTAATATATAAGTTTAAAAGTTAATTCATGTCTCTGAGTGTGACGAAATTAATTACCCACGTCACAAAGATCAATAAAATCTTATTATTAGATATGATGCAAGAACAATTATTATTATTACAATATAGAAGGAAGTAAACCTTTAGTCACTCTTACGTTTTCCTTTATGTCTTCCGTGTTGTGCAATATACAGACAATGTTTTTTTTAAATGTCTTTTAAAAGCATATTTATACGTATATATATATGGCCTGGGTTTTAGCCACGTTCCGCGTAAGCCTAGCCCCTAGCCAGTCCGGCTATCTAGCAGCAGATCTAGGGCTCGCTTGATTTTCAACGGCGCATGCGTGTTGTTAAGGGACTTCGCCAGGAGCGCAACATCGTCAGTGTAGAGCGCCAACATTGTGTCCTCGTGTCTAGAGATGTCGTTGGTGTAGGTCGCATACAGGATGGGCGATAAAATGCTACCCTTTGGGACACCTGCTGCAATGGGGTGAGAAGAGGGCAGGGATTATTACACCTTTACTCGGAAGAACCGGCCGCTAAGGAACCCGGCCAGAATCTTCCCGAGGTGGAAGGGGGTGCCCAACTGGACCATTTGAATAACAATTCAGGGTGCCACACCCTGTGGAACGCCTTGCACAAATCCAAGAAGGCCGCCACTGCTTTTTCCTTCTTGTTGTGTGCTTCTGTGAGATAGTGGTGAACTCGAGCCAACTGCAGGGTGGTTGAGTGTCCACTACGAAATCCAAATTGCTTGTAAGAGAGCCTCGATTGACATAATTTCATCGCTTTTATAATCTTTACCATCTAAAACTACCCTCTTTTTAATAGAAACTCCTAACTATATATAAAAATAAATAAGATTCTCTTTAAAAATATTTTGTAGAACAACGATGTACGCAAAAGTTCTTTGCAGTATTTTCCTAACGTTAGTGTGGACTAACACTTAAAAAAAAACAAAAATAATTTATTTTATTAACTTCTTTGAAGTTCTTATCGCAAATTATAATTACTATGCAATTTTTTGGGTAATATATGAAATATTTACATAGTGTAACACTTAAAGATCTTTTTGTCAGTCTGTCATGACTTTTTTATCAGATATAAAGCGAAATTTAGTATGGAATGTTAGTGTAATTATTTTGGTTCATTTTAAAAATGAAACTAAGGTATAGTTTATTATGTGCCGCGTAACTTAACGCTGTGCAACGTTACTAAAACTACTATGGAGTTTATTTTTACTATTTTGGAATCCATGGCGTCTGGTCATGCTTAATTCATAGTGGTCTGGTATCTAGAATTTCTACTAATAAAAAGTTAAATAAATAAATATTTAAATTCCTTTAAATCCCAACTAAAAAAATATCTTCTGGAAAACTTGAATAGGTAAGAACTATTCAAAAATAATGTTACGCTAGGCATTATTCATGTTAAAATATGTTTACATAGCTTATATATTTATTATATGATGTCGTATTATATATAATATATATATATATATATATATATATATATATATATATATATATATATATATATATATATATATATATATATATATATATATATATATATATATATATATATATATATATATATATATATATATATATATATATATATATATATATATATACATATATATATATATATATGTATATGTATGTATGTATAAAATATATAGGAACCGTGGGAACCTAGTGTTAATAGTGTTAAGACACTCTGTTCCCCGCTTTTCATTTACAAACTTAACAATGTAAATTTATGCAATTGAAAGGAAAGTTTGATATCTAGATAGTCCATTGTAATGTTACATTTTAATGGCCGAGTATTGCATTTATTAGAGGACGCAATTTTATTTTTGGGATATGTGGGTCTATTATGGGGTAATAGAAGCTTAACCTCAAGTTTATGGGGTCGCCATCTTTGTCCCCCGGCCGCCATCTTGGAAAAAGGAGGAGTAACACTTTTTTCGCCACATCTCGAAAACTATGCATCGTACAAAAAATTTGTACGAACATAATTTGTAGCAAATTGTTTTGCCTACAAATATGTTTATATAATTTTTTGCCCTAAATTTAAAATTAAAGAAATTATAGGCAAAATAGTGAAATTTTTTTATAATAATTTTCTTTTTTGCTGTATAACATTTTTTTATACATTTTACAAAAAAATCTTTCAATCAATCAATCAATCAATCTTGTAGATTATTTTTTGAGGTATTTTTTTTTATTTCTTCTTTCATTTTATTTCATCGTCTTAAACGCAGTTACAGCGCTCCGAAATCGACCGCGTTCAATAAGAATTCAATTAGAATCCGATAAATATATTCTCACATTTTTTTTATAAAACTTTACTTATTTATTTTTTTCAAATCTTCTTTGCCGCCACATTGAGGTAAGATCTGCAAGCTCGTTTTTTCAAGTCCCCAGTAGGTCTGACTTAAATAAATAAACAGTTTACCAAGACAGTCACTAAATTTTTTTTAATCTGTCATCGCTGCCTCCAACACAAGATGCTGCTCGTTTTCACAGTCTCCGAGTATATCACCAGGTCTAGTCGTTACTCGGAAGTTATTATCAATACTGATGCTAGAAAATGCATGCCAACATTTGAATGCCTACTCGAGCCAAGCTTCTAGCACCCCCTGATCTAACCTCCCCCCATGATCTTTTAAATTTTCATTTTTTGGTTATAACTTCTTTAATTTTAAATTCAGGACAAAAAAATATATAAACATTTTTGTAGGCAAAACAATTTGCTACAAATTATGCTCTTACAATTTTTTTGTATGACGCATAGTTCCCGAGATATCGCGAAAACAGTGTTTCCCCCCCTTTTTCCAAGATGGCGGCCGGAGGACAAGGGTGGTGACCCCACAAACTTGAGGTCCCCACATGTCCCAAAAATAAAATTGCGTCCTCTAATAAATGCAATGCAAATGTAACATTTCAATGGACCAAGACAATTTTTTTACATTATTACATTTTTTTTATAATTGACGTTTTCATATTTTGTATTTGATAAATTTAATTTTGCATAAATCTAACCAAAATTATATTTTTAGACACGCCTATGAGTAATTTAGGGATAAAAGCTTAACTTTATCGACTTTTATACTTTGTTTTTTATTTATACGGAACCCGTTGTTTAACTCCAATTCACACTTTACTATTTTCATAATTAAATATTATTATGATTGCAAAAATGTTAAGAACCAAGCGTAAATTTGCTTTATTACATTACTAAGTAAGTAGTAAAATTATTGCTTCTTGGCTTGGTATTGAAGCTATGGTTAAGTATGTATTAAAACACTTTTTACACATTTTTTATTAATAAAAATATAACTTCACGTTTTATCCCGCTCATAGCAGGGTAAGCAGAGGGAACCTTGGGAACCTAGGGTAAAGACACTCCGTTCCCAGGTTTACGCCTTTTCGCGATATTGCGTGTTAAGTGGCGGAACTCAACGCCGCGCTTGCCTAGTTGCCAGGGCGACGAAAATAAAAATAAATAGAAACAAAATCCCCGAGTGGGAATCGAACCCACAAACCGTCGCGTTTACAGGCAAACGATATTATTATTAAAATGTTTTTTTTTCTTTATTCCAGTACAATGGCCTATAAATGTGGACTTCGAGAACCCTTCAGAAAGTGGCATCAAAGGAGCTCGGAACTTAAGCATAGAATATAAATCTAAAGTTGACAACTGTGATATTAAAATTGGTAAGTTTTACATCACTATTATTTCTTTTCCATATATTATTTCCATATTTTTTTCCATCTGGAAATTAATAGAGAACGTAGTGTTAAGACACTATGTAGTTTATTTTTAGGTGCTTTTTCAAGATGCTTTTATTAGCTAGTTGTAAGTATCTATGTTAAGTGAATTTGACCGATTTTGTAACGTCGAATTTTAAAAATTTTTTAGGTAAATTTAATTATTTGTTATATTTTAGATCGATTTTTTCCTAAAAAAGCATTGTTTTTGACGTGACAACGTCTTAAATTAGGTTGCGGCCCGGAGTCACTCATGAAAAAGTGTACGAGGGTCAAACTGAAAGTTCTTAGAAAATCAAAAACTAAGCATTCTAGCAAGTTATTAGTTTTATTATAACTTTTCAAAATAGCTTCCATTTACATCAATACATCGCTGCATTCGATGGAATCATTGAGAATAGCACCTTGCCCACTCGGCCTTAGGGGTCTCTTCAAGGGCGTTTTGAAACGCAGCCCCTGCTTCTTCGGCGTCCATAAAATGTTTTCCTCGAAGTTTTTCTTTTATTTTCGGGAATAAATAAAAACTAGAGTGCGAGGTCGGGGCTATACGGCGGGTGACCCAGTAATTCCACGTTCCACGACGAGGCATTGTCGTGATGAAGGAGGATCCTGCTGCGAGGTTGTTTCTCTCGAACTTTTTCCAAGACAAGTGGCAAACACTTGTTAGTGTACCACTCTGCATTAACCGTTTTCTGATCCTCTAAGACAACTGTCGCGTACTGACCTGTCTTTCCGAAGAACGAGGCCACCATCTTTTTTCCAACACTTCGACCTCTCTTCACTTTAGTTGGCAACTCTTCGGAAGGAAATACCCACTGAGCAGACTGTCTTTTGGTTTCCGGATCATAACAGTAAATCCAGCTTTCGTCACCCGTTAGTATGTCGAACACAGCATTTGAGTCACCTCCGTTAAATTTTTGGATCATTTCTCGGCACCAATCAACACGGCGGAGTTTTCGAGCCTCGGTCCAGCGGGCACAAAGCTTTCTGACCAGATTTTGTGCACTTGACTCATACCTATGCCTAGACTTGTCCGAATCTGCTGATAGGTCACTCTTTTATCAGTCTTTATCATACGCCGCACAACACTGGTATTATCTTCAGTCGTCGCTGTAGAAGGTCGTCCCTCACGCAAATCATCGGTGAGATTAGTTCGACCCCGTTTGAATTCATTAAACCAGTTGTAAACTGTGGCACGAGATGGGGCTTCATCGTGAAAAGCCAATCGAAGTCTATCATAACTTTCTTGTTGACTTATATGACATCGAAAGTCATAAAAAATCATTGCACGAAAATTTTCTCGGCTTAAATTCATTCTGACGTGCACAGACAATTTTCAATTTGCCGCCAAATCGTAAAACAAAATGACAAATGAATGAAATGTATACTCAATATTATTGGTAAAGAGTTCTATTTTCAAAATTTAAACTTATTTTTTTAATATAATGCTTTTAAGTTGCCAGTTCTAAAAACTTTCAGTTTGACCCTCGTAACGCCCGGTAACGTTACGATGAGTCGCCGAACTATGATCGGTCCGATTCGGTTCGGATCGGAAAATGTGAAGTGCTTAGATTCGTCATTTACAAGGGTGACATGTGCATGACTGACGTTACTTGCTTCACCTAATACTAGCTTCAAGTTTATATTCGGTGCTGTATATATTCATCCAGAAGCTAGTATGCAGGATATTGGAATGTTACTATGGCAAGGACTCGGTCCGTACGTTCAAAACAGCCAGTACGTGCCACCGTTCGTGCAAGTTGATTCTAGTATACCGATTCTTCTGTGTGGTGATTTTAACAAAAACGTAAAGTCTGACAACTCGTTTCTTAATTCCATGAAATATGCGTATAATCTTGATTGCGTATCAAACGCTTCTGAGTCAACTACATTAAAAGGAACAACCATCGACTTGACTTTCGCAAGACACATTACAACAGAAACACTTCCTTTCATTTCATATTTCTCCTATCATCGTCCTATCCTCAACAAAATCACTCAAATAGGAATTAGTTAAGTTTAAGTTTACATGTACAATGTTTTAGTAAACAAAATATATACTATAGAAAATAGTTAAAATTTGTGCAATTCTTATTTTCATTCAATTCCTTGTTCCTATTGTGCAATTTAATAATATTCATATCAACAAATATTCTACTGAGAAAAAGACGTTGTCACGTAAAATCTTTGCCCGTAAAACCGACTTTACAGGCAACCATTGCTTTTTTTATACTATACTATTATAGATACTGTGTGAGCTAACCACGTGTTTCTAAAGTGTTTTTATGATTTTTAAAGTGTTAATGTAGTTAACTATAATTATTACGTTGAGTTCCGTAGCCCGGCGTTGAGTTCCGCCACTCAACACACTATGCCTCGAAAGAAAGGCGGAAAGCGGGGACGGAGAAAACAGGGACTAAACAACTTGTGTCTGAGTGTCTTTACACTAGGTTCATATGGCCCCTGCAGCTCCCTCTGCCTACATTGCAATATGCGGGATAAAAGCGTGAAGCTATAAAAAAAAAAATAGTGTTAATTACTAAGTATAGAAAAAATACTTAAAGAAAATCGTAAAAAAAAATCTAAATATTTTTTTTCAAACCCATAATCCATACATAGTTCGAGGGAATGTTTCTATACACGCATATCCCAGTTTTAGTCTTAAGTGGAAGAATTCAAAGCCTAAAGCAGGGTCCATACTATGCCGCGGTAGGCCGGCAAGGTAGTATGGATCCTGCTTAACAATAAATATGTTCCTTATGAAAATTTGAATTAACTACTCAATTTACTATAGGTATGTTTACAACCACTGTACCATAAGGTTGTAAATGGTGAATTTTGTCCTTTGTCCTTTGGGACTTTAATTCGTTAGATGAGGTTCTGTTCTGTTCTGTTCTACGGTAATGACGCTTCGAGCGTGCCAGTGGAGCACAATTCACTTCGCCAATGTCACGTTGTATGGAGAAAATGAGGTTCACATTAACTTTGATTTCGACAGTTTACAACTCGTTTCTAATCTTACTTGAATAGAAGCTGCTTTTCCTAACATTTCTCTTTAAGCTACTATGAAGTGGCTTTTTTTTCATTTTGGTTTACACATTCTGAATACATTGAATACGTATCCAGCAAATTTTCTTACAGCGAGGAGAGTAAAGAGATAAAATACTTAAAGAAAACATATAAAAATTTGAACGCAGCAGGACTCGAACCCGCGCCCTCCTGTGAACCGTGCAGGCGCTCTCACCACTGCGTTCAAATTTATATATGTTTTCTTTAAGTATTTTTCTATCCTCAGTGTGGATTAACACTTTAAAAATCATAAAAATAGAGTAAAGAGATGTTTTTTTTTTAATTTTCTAGGCATATGGCATATTCTGCCAAAATCGACTTACGAAAAGCTTAAAGGAAGCTTCAGTAGCTCAGATAAAGATCAATTGAACAAATTAATGGATGAAGAATTGATTAATTCAAAAACGCCCATCATGATATATTTTCATGGTAAGTTATTGTTTTCTTATAATTTTTAGCTCTCCAGTATAAAGAAACTATGCTCTCCGCTTTTTACTTGTTTTTAAGACTTTGCGTTGATAAGTGGCGTAACTCAACGCTGTGTTTTGTTAGTGAATAATTTAAAACAATTTAATTATCGTCGTGGCGCAGAGGTGTAGCGTCGTGTAAACGCGACGGCTTGTGAGTTCGATTCTCGCTCGGGGTAGATGGATTATTCTGTTTATACGTTCTTTGCTCTGGCAACTATGCAAAGTGCGGAGTTGAGTTCCGCCACTCAACACGCAATGCCTCGGAAAAAGTGGAAAGCTGGGACGGAGAAAGCAGAGACTAAGCAACAGAGTGTCTCAACACTAGGTTCCTATGGTTCCTGCAGTTTCCTCTGCCTACCCTGCCATGTGCGGGATAAAACGTGAAGACATAAAAATAATAATAATAAGATTTACCTTCTAAATAGATAATTCATAATTATAGGTAACTCGAACTCTCGCGCCGCCTATCACCGAGTGAAATTATACAAGTTCTTCCAACGAATGGATTTTCATACAATCGCTTTCGATTATAGAGGTATGTTGTACGTAATAAAATAAATTTTATAGAAACCCTATATTGTAACGTGGTTAAGAACGTATAGCTTAGTGGTTAAAGTGCTTGAACTGTTTACATTAGCGACGGGTTCAAATCTCGTTGATTTTAATTTTTTATGTTTTTTTTAAGCGTCTTGTGTTCTTATTTAATATTTATTTTTTTTTAAAATGAAAATTATTTGGAACATGTTTATTCGTTCAGCAAATATATATATATATATATATATATATATATATATATATATATATATATATATATATATATATATATATATATATATATATATATATATATATATATATATATATATATATATATATATATATATATATATATATATATATATATATATATTGTCACGTCTAGATTATGTATAGTAAATAAAATAAGACGTGAACATAGTTAATTACAGAATTTTATTTGCTTATAACATTCAGTCTAGACTTAGATTATATTATATATAGACTAGGTAGGTATTATAATTTAGACAGCTTGGTTTAAGTCTAGGCTCAGGCGTTACTGGAATACCGAGGGTACGCTCCTTGTAATTGTGAGGTAGTCGCAGCTTTGCTATCGGTGGCTTTGACTCGACGCGTGTCCTGTTGGCCGGCCGCTGGCAAGGTCGCGCAAGGTCGGGGACCGAAACCAACACGACGATTTTAACTCCAGGGGTAGTTCCTGAAATGCCGGAAACCAACACGTGTTACGGCATTTATTACATAAATCTAAAGCGCAACAAGCTAAAAATAATAGCTTAGCAGAAGTAAAAACCAATCTAAGAGTAATAATAATTAAGTGAAAAGGCAACGCAATTATTTTAAAATGTTAAATTATTTGTTGGTCATGGTTGGGGTAAATTTACATTTAATCAGACACGGTTACATAAACCACTTGCTATTAATAAAAAATATAATAGGGTATATCGATATAATATAACAAGGAAAGTACAACTATTGATTATAATTCTTACTAAACTACACTAACAATGTTTTACATAAAAGGGCAATTACAACAAATATTTATTCTAGTTCAAAGGGCTACCATTAAAACGGTATAAGCATCTAAAATCTAAATAATACTTATATAAAATCAACAAGGCGAAGCATTAGTTAGGGTATAAGCACACTAAATTAACTAAAATACTTATAATTAAATTTTAAAATGCACAACTTACCCAGTACGGGAACACAATAACACTTACTAATGTAAATCCACCAAAAGGGAATAATAGAATTTAAGTTTCTTAAAAAAACCAGGCTATAGAATTATATTTAACTAAGACTGGAACACGGTCTTTAGCGACAAGATATACATAAGAACGTAGGTAGACTAATACTGATAGTAATGCAGCGACAAGCGACCGCTTGCCGGTCCGACGCGTCTTTTTAAACCCGAGAATTGTAAAGGATATGTATACGTCTATAACTATACCCGTGATTTATCTAATACGATAGACAGTAAGGACGGTTTGTTTGTATATAAATTTTTATAATTTTTTTTATATGTGTATATTTTTAAAGTAGAATTATAGTGTATTTAATGTACATATATTATAAAAATAATATATGTTACAATATATATATATATATATATATATATATATATATATATATATATATATATATATATATATATATATATATATATATATATATATATATATATATATATATATATATATATATATATATATATATATATATATATATATATATATATATATATATATATATATATATATATATATATATATATATATATATATATATATATATATATATATATATATATATATATATATATATATATATATATATATATATATATATATATATATATATATCACAGGTTATGGAGATTCAACAAATATAACGCCAAGTGAAGACGGCGTCGTAGAAGACTCCCTCATAGTTTACGACTGGCTTCAACAAACTATAGAGAAATCTGAAAAGAAGCCTTCGCTCTTTGTATGGGGACACTCTTTAGGTGAGTAAACCTTTTCGCAGGACGTTGGTTCGAATTCTGATATGTTCAAAATTTTGTAATTTTATATATTTTATAATCTGTGATATATTCATTAATTATATGACAATTTTAGGACAGACAAGAATATTTCTATGTACTTTTTTTCACTGACTTATAAAATAAAATAGAATCAATACTTGTTAAATAGTATTATGTAATAGGGAAAATGAGAAAAATACAATAATATATTATTTAATAATATTAAAAAATATATATTGTAAACTTCTAACTATTTAAATAACAATAGTACAAGTAAAGTTTATATACATACATAAATATACACATACATACATATAAACCTAACTTAACCAACAAATTTTCATTGACTTAAAAATATTGTTTTTTTTTTTAGCTTCACGTTTTTATCCCGCATATAACAGGGTAGGCAGAGGGAACTGCAGGAACCTTATGTACCTAGTGTTAAGACACTCCGTTACTTACTCCCTGCTTACTTCGTCCCCGCTTTCCGCCTTATTCGAGGCATTGCGTGTTGAGTGGCGGAACTCAACGCCGCGCTTTGCCTCGTTGCCAGAGCGAAGAAAATGGAAATAGAAAAATCCATCTTCCCCGAGTGGTAATCGAACCCTCAAACCGTCGCGTTTACAGGCAGACGCTTACGCCTCTGCGCCACGACGGTCCTCGTTTTTTTTAAAATTATAATTTAATTTTTTCCAATATCTTTACAGGTACAGGCATTTCATCGCATCTTCTCGGCAATTTACCAGAACTTTCGAAGAACATTCTAGACAGATCTAAACCGTTGCCTCTACCTAAAGGACTCATATTGGAGTCACCATTTAGTTGTTTGGCCGATGAAGTACACTACCATCCCTTGGCTAAGGTATATTTTTTTTAACTTCTCGCTTTATCCCGCACACGGCAGGGTAGGCAGAGGGAACTGCAGGAACCGTGGGAACCTAGTGTTGAGACACTCCGTTGCTTAGTCCCCCTGCTTTCTCCGTCCTCGCTTACCGCCCTTTTTTTTGAGGCATTGCGTGTTGAGTGGCGGAACTCAACGCCGCGCTTTGCCTAATTTTGCCAGAGTCAATAAAATGAAAATAGAAAAAACCATCTTCTCCGACTGGGGATCGAACCCAGTAACCGTCGCGTTAGCCGCGTTACAGGCAACGTTGCGCCTCTGCGCTACGACTGCCCTTAACGTTTACTTATACTACTTTTATTTATATATTGTTATATCTTCTTCTTCTCTGTATTCTTCGTTTACTTAATCGTGCCATTTGAGCACAATTTACTTCTCCAATGTCACGTTGAACGGAGAACACACATAGGATTAATTTATAATTCAATAAATAAAAAATTTCCCAGTTGGCAGTTCCCTCTGCCTACCCTGCGATATGCGGGATAAAGCGTGAAGCTATAATAAATATTTCCTCCACAGCTGGTGTCCTGGCTGCCATACTTCGAGTCGGCCTTCGTGTCCCCCTTCAAACAGTACAAGGAGCACATGTTCAGCTCCGACCAACACCTGTGCAGGTGTCCGACTCTCCCCGTGTTGATACTGCACGCCAAAGACGACTTTGTGGTGCCTCACGTTGTTGGGAATAAGGTAGGTTTTTGTTTGTATCACGCTCCTTTATACCGCACATGGCAGGGTAGGTAGAGGAAACTGCGGGAACCGTAGGAACTTGGTGTTAAGACGTGAGAATAAGGTAGGTTTTGTTGGTTTCACGCTTTATCCCGCACATGGCAGGGTAGCTACCTACTACCTACCTACCTAGGGTACTGTAGGAATCGTGGGAATCTGGTGTTAAGACACTCCGTTGTTTGTTGTGTGTATTTGTTGTAACTATCATTTTTTTTTTCTATTTCCATTTTTTTTTTGCTCTGGCAACTAGGCAAAGTGGGGCTTTGAGTTCTTCCACACCACATGCAATGCCTCGCGAAAGAGGATAGCTGGGAACAGAGTGTCTGAACACTAGGTTCCTGCAGTTCCCTCTGCATACCCTGCCATGTGCTGGATGAAGCGTGAAGACATAAAAATATCGACCGTATATTAATATATACATATATATATTATAATTAAATTATTAAAAACGCATTTTCTCATTGGGGGAAGTTAGATCCGACCCTCGTAAAGCAATATCAGCCGTTATCAAAACTAATAATAGGGGAAAATATTTCAAGGCTATATACATAAACTAATTGACAATTATCAATAGTTTAGGCACAGGATCATTTTTCCCATTTCACGATATATATACGTGTTGTGTAACGCGTGAGGTAGTCATAACTAAATACAAATGACGTATAGACCTCGTACTACAAAAATACTATCAAACGTTGTCAATCTGTCACCTCCATTCAAAAAAATTACCTAATGAAACCGGGATACATCTCTTTCCTGCTCTCACAGGATAGTGTACGCTTGCGTCATACCTGACAAATGGCGTTTTATTTTGGAACAATAATTTAATTATTTATTATGTTTGAAAAAAATATTTTTTTATTTTTGAAAATTTTACTTGTGTTATAATTTTACCAAGTTTATGAAACCTAGTTAATACTATATTATATATATATATATATATATATATATATATATATATATATATATATATATATATATATATATATATATATATATATATATATATATATATATATATATATATATATATATATATATATATATATATATATATATATATATATATATATATATGTGTGTGTGTGTGTGTATTTCCAGCTGTACAATACAGTGCTAGAGTCCCGTTCCGCCGGCGGGGCGTCCGTCAAGTTGCACTCCTACGATTCAAAAGAGAACTTAGGACACCAGTGGATATGTATGGCGAAGGATTTGTCTGACGTTATTAGGTAAGATATGTTAAACTATCGAACTTTTAAGAGTACACGGGTTCGAATCCTAAGTTTTTTTTTTAATTTATTGAAGTACTTTTTTTTCTTTGTCGAATAATTGAATTGTTCATTGAAAGTCATTATATTTGTTTATTTTTTTTTTTCATATATAATTTTTTAATGAATTTTTTTAAATATACATACTTACTATTTATGATTTCATAGTCACTAATTTTGTTTTTAACATATCTTCTTGTCGTCTTGGCACAGTAGCGGCGTTTGGCTGAAACGCTGGTAGTTGTGAATTCGAGTACTATGGGGAATGATTCTTTTTATTTTCTCCCCCTTGGCATGGCGTCTTTATATAAACGCGACGGTTTGTGGGTTCGATTCCCACTCGGGGAAAGATGGATTTTTCTATTTTCCATTTTCTTTGCCCGAGAAACTAGGCAAAGCGCGGCGTTGAGTTCCGCAAGCGGGAAACAGAGTGTCTCAACACTAGGTTCCTATGGTTCCTGCGGTTCCCTCTGCCTATCCTGTCATGTGCGAGATAAAGCGTGAAGTTAAACCCTCTTACAAGCGGGATAAAAAAAAACTATGTTTTATAGTACTTAAAGAAAACATATAAAGATTTGAACGCAGTGGTGAGAGCGCCTGCACGGTTCACAGGAGGGCGCGGGTTCGAGTCCCGCTGCGTTCAAATTTTTATATGTTTTCTTTAAGTATTTTTTCTATTCTCAGTGTGTATTAACACTTTAAAAATCATAAAAACTATGTTTTATAATATTTTTAGTATATAAAATTAATATATATATATATATCTTTTTACAGTGACTTCGTAACAAGTAATCAATGAAGGAAATAGAACATTTCGCACATACGCTTAACAGATCTCGGGAATGGGGATGCTTTATGCATAAATAATTTATTTTATTTTATTTTATTTATTTCTCTTTTTTTTTATTTTCAGCTTTTTTTTTAAATACAAATGAAAATAAAATTTGTTGAGTGCTTTCAACGTGTTTTTATTATGAGCTTTTCAATTGGTTAGTCCCAGTTTAAATATTTTTATTAAGGAATTAATTATTTTATTTATTTTTATTTAACATAATTAAAGACATGAGTTTTAAAAACCGATTTTTATGCTGAATGAAGGAGTTATGTACATATTTTATTAAATAAATACTAATTTGTATACTTTTATATTATCTTTACACTTCATATTAGTAGTTCAATATATTAACTACAATTTGACTCAAATAGTTATGTACAAATTTAACAATAAAATGTCCATTATCAACTCATTTCAAATTGTATCATATCCCCTTCATCCAAACATGTCTTCAATTGGTTCTTTGAAGTCTACATACTCTTGCTACTTTGTTTTCTCTGCTTACCGTACATGATACAATATTTCACTGAAAGTGATAAAGAGTAATTACATAAAGAAAACACAAAAATTTAAACCCGCACCTCTTGCAAATTTTACAAGCACTAACCAATAAGCCATACGGTGAATGGCTAGGCGAGCGCGGTGTTGACTTCACTATACACGTAATGCCTCGTAAGAATGAGATGTTATGACGCTTTATAAATCTTAATCATGAGGAAAAGTGGGGACGGAGTAAGCAGGGACTAAGTAACGGAGTGTCTTAACACTAGGTTCTGATGGTTCCTGCAGTTCCCTCTGCCTACCCTGCCATGTGCGGGATAAAGCGTGAAGCTAAAAAAAAAATATCATGAGGTCCGTCTTGGCGTAGATGTGCAGCGTCTGTCGGTAAACGTGTCGATTTGTGGGTTCGATTCTCATGAGGGAAGATGGAATTTTTCATTCTCATTTTCTTTGCTCTGGTAGATGGGCAAAGCGTGGCTTCGAGTTCTGCTAATCAACACGCAATGACTCGAAAGAAGGCCGGAGGCAGGGCACAGGGTGTCTTAACATAAGGTTCCCAAGGTTCCTGCAGTTCCGGCATCCGGCAGTAGTTTAGATTATTACCACTATGATATCCAACAAAGAGTTCAGTACTAGATGGAAAATGATTCAGGAAAAAAATTAACCTAAAAGAAATAAGGGGTTGTTATTTTTTAAAGAGTTTTAAAATGCAATTGTCAAAGTCAAGTTATCGTATGGTTGTAAGGAAAGATGACACATACCAGAAGTAAATTAAAATTTGAGAATAATGTTCGTGGAAGGACTTAAAGAGACAAAGAAAATTTTAATATGGCGACAGTTAATTTCAAGAATAATGTATTCTAAGTAGACTGTAATCTTTAATAAGTAGGTACAATATCAATATATATATAGGATCCCCTAACACCTGCGTTATTAAAAACTATGTTACGGATGTAAGTGCCATCTCCTTAAATAAATGACACATCTGATTGAGCAAAATATTGAAAAAAAAAATTAAATAAAAAAATCAGCAATACCATGGTTATAATATCATGCTGTGTGTTTTTTAACGTGTGTGTTTACGTTATAATGCAATCGTTTCTATACAATTTTATACTTCTTTAAGCTCAGAAAGCAGTTCTATTTTGGTAGTAACCTTTACCTACCTATTTAACAACAGCTTAGGAATTTAAAAATGTTTGCATTATCAATCGAGAATGAATACGTCCCCGCGTAAGTAAGCGGGGACGAAGAAACTAGGGACTAAGCAACGGAGTGTCTTAACACTAGGTTCCTATGGTTCCTGCGGTTCCCTCTGCCTACCCTGCCATGTGCGAGATAAAGCGTGAAGCTATAAAAAAATAATAAAAAAAAATGAATACGTGCAACATGTTCCAATGAAATATAATATTAGTTAGTAAATTTGTACCAAAATATCCGGCAGTAGTTTAGTTTCTTACATTTGTTAAAAACATCAGGTCTTTTATCGAAATGTTTATCGAAACGGCTCCATCCCTATCCTCGTTCGTATGAACGTCGTATTTTTATGAAATAAGGCACACATAATTTAAAAAAATATATATTCATTTAAATTTTCTCATAGAGCTGACATCGAGAGCTTAATTTCTAACTTCGAGAGTAAAAGTCATAAGTTGGAATGACGTTTGTGAAGTGATCACAATAGGTTTAGGGAAACCTGGCTGAGTTTGTTGTAGGCTATTCTCACCAGGCCGCGCGTGGAACTTTCGTAACTTTAGTTTAGATATTTATTAACGAATTAGGCTTCTCTTACACTGACGTACACATGTGATCATCTTATTGATTCTAAATAGAAAAGTTATAAATAAATAAAAGACAATCGACAAATTGTCAAGTGACGTCATGAGATCCGTGTTATGAACTAGTATGAGCAGCTTTGAGTATTCATACACTGGGTTCAAGCAGGATCCCCCACTGAATATAGATTGAAGTGTGGCCAATAAAAAGTTCTTTTTTTTTATTATAGCTTCACGCTTTTATCCCGCATATAGCAGGGTAGGCAGAGGGAACTGCAAGCACTATATGAACCTAGTGTTAAGACACTCCGTTGCTTAGTTCCTGCTTTCTCCGTCCCCGCTTTCCGCCTTACTCGAAGCATTGCGTGTTGAGTGGCGGAACTCAACGCCACGCTTTGCCTTGTTGCCAGAGCGAAGAAAATGGAAATAGAAAAATCCATCTTCTCCGAGTGGGAATCGAACCCTCAAACCGTCGCGTTTACAGGCAGATACTTACGCCTCTGCGCCACGACGGTCCTCGAAAAAAGTTCTTGTTATTAGATAAAGTATTGTCAATTGTTTAACGCTTATTTAATTTTACATAATATCTATATAAACTTTAAAAAGAACCAAGTAAATGTGAATGCTCAAATATATAGTATACATTTAAAAAGCGAAAAATAAATTGTAATTACAAACGCTTTGTCAAAATGATCTTCGTATTGCTTATTAATATATAGCGCCTGGAAAATTTTTGATTTTTGAGTTTGACTGAATTGGAAATTTGCTTTAATTTTACAACAGGCGCTTACTTTATAACTTATATCGATGATGGGACAAAATTCCAGTCCATCGATGGCTTGGGTTCGAGACGGGCATCGTTGAGACAGGATGAGATACTTCCTTCTTTTTCCTTTTATCTTTGAAATAATTAATAATTTAAATGACTGGTACTTTCAAGTTACTAGTTGAAAAGTGTCATTGAAAAAAAATGTTTAGATTTCATTTGAGACAGAACAATTGTGAATAAGTGCCAAACAAATAAAACATATACATATACGAGTACATTTCGATATTTGTTGATATACTATATGTGTGGGGATATCTACTTATATTGTATATATAAAATCAAAGAACTTTAATATTTATACATTTAAAATGTACGAGAACTGCAATATAAAAATACAAAAAAACTGACATAGATATTGTAAACATATAATATTATACATATAGCGTAACATATAGGCCAATTGTGTTGTTGTGAACGTAATACTGACTCGTTCTAGAGGCCCTTCAATAGCCTATTGGAGATGAAAATTCATCCGTAAAATGTATTGGAAAATATATGGTATATATATACATGTGTATATATATATATATATATATATATATATATATATATATATATATATATATATATATATATATATATATATGTATATATATATATATATATATATATATTTAATATAAAAATATACAATCTGATATAATTTATAAGGGCTACTCCATTTAGGGGTCGAGTAATTGAAATGTACCACATATGGAGAAGATTCGCTATTGTAATGTTTATGGGGAAAGTAATTGTTGCGGTATTAAAGTAAACTATTTATCGTATAAGCGAGTAGCATATAGGTATTTGTTGTAGATTTGGTTCTTTCTAGATTTAGATAATGTTTATTTTATACGTGTTAGTCATATTCACGCTTTATCCCGCACATGCCAGGGTAGGTAGCGTGAACCGCGGGTACTATAAGAACCTAGTATTCAGACACGGCGCTTCCTGAGTATCGCCTTTTTTCGAGGCATTGCGTTGTTAAGTGGCGGAACTCAGCATCGCTCTTTGCCTAGTTGCCAGAGCGAAGAAAATTGAAATGAGTGATCCATTCCCATACGGGAATCGAACCCACAAAAGATATATGCCAAGACGGTCCTTCTATTCATTGTATTTGTAAAAATAGCTATTTCTAGGCAATAACTATTTAGCCTGTAAACTGGACTACACAAGTACTGCCAAGTTGCAAGCGAAAGGAAATGATAAAAGGATATTTTACTATCAATAAAAATACAAATAAAACATCCATCATTGTGTTAGTCTTGGTGAGAGTGGATCGACGAGATCGATTTTGATGCGATTTTTAGAACATTTCTCCTCTTTTTCTTACGTATATTATTCACTACAGACATATAATCCATACCAACCCAGACCTATATCTAGTCCCTACATTTTGTTAAAAAATCTTAAATTTATTTTCAATATTACTTTGTTTAAAAACTTTCAACTTATGGTTTTTAACTCGCTCCGCTAGTACTATATTGACTTCAACCACTTACGTAGTTACTCGAAGAAAATATCTAAACATCAGGCACTCCTTTTGCTATAGGCCTCAAAAGAACGATCATGTTAAAATATGTCCATCCTAAAATGGTGACAAAATATAAAGACGGAGAAATTTGACACTACTCTCTTTTTACTCTACTAAAAAAATATCCTTTACATTAAATACAGCTGAAAAGTAATATAAACAAATAGCTAATACCTACAAAGAGTTAAAGAATTTTATACCCACTACCTAGGTATAGATATGAGGTAGGTACAACAAGATTACAACACTTCCATGTATTCGACAAAGGCCACGAGCGATGAAGCGGCGAGTCGTCACGTGAGTGTTATTTAATTAATACTGTCATATAACATGTTTCAGGGAATTAAGTATTAGTTGATATAGAAAAATAAACCGGTAGAAGAATTTGTTAATACTTATATATTATTTACAGCAAAAAAGCAGGGACTAAGCAACGGAGTGTCTTAACACTAGGTTCGTATGGTTCCTGCAGTTCCCTCTGCCTACCCTGCCATGTGCGGGAAAAAGCGTGAAGACATAAAAAATCATTTACAGAATTTAAATAAATTCTTAAAGGGTCTCTGGCACGAGGATGAGTTCGATTCCGATTACACCTCAAAATTTTCCATATACAACTTACGTAAGCACTCCAAGAAAAGTTTAACATATACATGTAATTCATATAATAATATATTAAGTATAACAAAAATCAAATACACACTCATTAGAAATAAGCCTACCCTCTAACCACTGAGTCAGCCACTACAGCCCGCCCCTGCGAGTCAACCGTGAAATTTCAAAGTCGTATCAAAACGCAATTTCGCCAAATGTTTAGTTTCATATCACTATTCATTAGTTGCATCCCCGTGGTGAAAATAACAATACTTTAGTAATATTAATAATATTATTTGATATAAAATTGTATAGTAACCATTTTATTTTTAATATTAAAATTATGTAAAAACCTGTAAACCCGACGGTTTGTGCCTTCGATTCCCAGTCGGGGAAGATTGATTTTTTTATTTCTATTTTCTTCGCTCTGGAAACTATGCAAAGCGCGGCGTTGAGTTCCGCCACTCAATACACAATGCTTCGATAATGGCGGAAAGCGGGGACTAAGCAACACAGTGTCTCAACACTAGGTTTCCATGGTTCCTGCCGTCCCCTCTGCCTACTCTGCTATGTGCGGGATAAAGCGTGAAGCTTAGCCAAAAAAGTTATTATAAAAACGCGGCGTTAAGTTCCGCCAGTCAACTCGCAATGTCTCAAAAAAAATTGAGAACCGAATGTCTTTACACTAGATTCCTACGGTATATACCTATGTAGATATACCTACCTTAAACATTTTATTTATATTTTTTTATATTAAAACAAGTTTAATTATCAATTATATATGTAGTAGGTAGGTATATGAGATTCGTCATAGTTACATACCACATATATGACGTTGGTCATAAATATAATTAATTTAACATTTATTGAAGATCTCCCGTAAAATAATGGGTTTTAAGTTATAGGTACATACCTTGGGCAACTTCCGGCTTATAAGACTGATGGTGCATTCCTTGGAGATTTTGAGATAATTATTAAGAATTTATACTAATTATTGATCCAATAGGACCATCATGACTCAGAGGCGTAGCGTAGCGTCTGCCTGTAAATACGACAGTTTGTGGGTTCGATTCCCTCTCGGGGAAGATAAATTTTTCTATTTACATTTTCTCCGCTCTGACAATTAGACAAAGCGTGGTGTTGAGTTCCACAGACATAGGGGAAGGTTGCTATCATTGGACCACTTAACTTTGTGACACCATATCTCATGAAATATCACCTACAAATTAAGACAATTCATGGTATCCGATGCTTTTTTACGTAAATTAATGATATATAAATTAATGGCAATGAAAGTTGAGAGGTTTTAGAATTATTCTAATATAAATTTTCAATGACGAGTTGCTTTCTTTGGACCACCGTCGCCATGAATGGACCACTAAGTTGCTATCATTGGACTTTGAAACATTTGTATTAATGGTCCAATGAAGGTGACGCAAATGAAGCACTAAATAAGAATTACTTTTTTAATTCATTTTTTTTTATTAAATCGATTATAAAATTGTACTGCTCATAGATAGCTCTTAGTTGACGGAAACTTATATCTGGATGGCGCTTCATGAATGCATAGTACTATTTATCCAGAAGCTTCTTTGGTTTTATTAAAACAATGTTTAATTTTATTGGAAGCTAATTGTAAAACAAACTGCCTGACATCTTTGAGAGTAAAACTAAAAAAAGAATTCTCCATTCAATATGTGATTGCTAAATTCAGTTTCTAAAGCCTTAGGGAGATCTCCTTTTGATCCCACTATTTGAATTTCTTCTACAGTTTTTTTATTTTTCCCATCTAATCGTCTTTTTAATGTGGCTTTTGGAACGACATACATTCGACTTGTTTCATTTAATCTAATAGTTTTTGACGTGACAACGTCTTGAATTAGGTTGCGGCTCGGAGTCACATATGAAAAAGGTAACGTAACGATGTGTCAACTGTCACCGAACTATGATCGGTCCGCCGCGCGTATCACTTGACACATGTACAATGTTTTAGTAAACAAAATATATTTTCTATAGTTAAAATTTGTGCAATTTATATTATAATTATTAATCATATCAATAAATATTCTACCGAGAAAAAGACGTTGTCACGTAAAATTTTCACCCGTAAAACCCACTTTACAGGCAACCATTTTTTTTAAAGATTCTGTAGTGAGTTTCATACTAGTAACCAATACTATTTCTTCTTTTTTTCCTCTGTCGACATTCTGGAATATATAAATATAATCCAATTATAAGTAAAAGGTAGATATCCATCTACATGCAATACTAAAATATTCAATTTGCAATATAAAAAATCACTATTTATTAAGTTTCTTTGATTGGACCGGTCCAATGATGGCGTCACCATTCCGGTCCATTGATGGCAACAAGGCATATGAACAGAACGAAAGTAATTGTTAAAAAATGTGCAAAATTACGTAAAAAGCTTAGTACTGTATGTAAGCGCAGATAAATTTGCTATTCAAATCTAACACAATCATTAAACATTAATTAAAACAATTTGACTTACACGAGTTTGTTGATGGCTCGGTTATTAGATCACGGTCACCACTAACACAAGTACACATCTCACTATTTACTACGCTTCGCGAGCGCACAGAGGTTTGGTGGGTAGTCAAGGGGACCGATACTGTTGCCTAGCAATGTATCAAACTTGCTGTGACATGTATAGTTTTTGAAAAAATTGAGTGGTCCAATCAAAGAGCCGGTCCAATGATCGCAACCTTCACCTATAGACATTGTACGGAGTGAAAAAGAGTAGTGTTTACCTTTCTAATCTTTGATCTTTATCTCTGTACCTATACAAAATAAAAATTGTCAGTACATATATGCTACCAATGAAAATAAGTAAAAAACGTACGTATTTCGGAAATCATGTTGAGAAGTGGGATCGAGTCTTTAAAATGAAAAAAAAATAAAAAAAAAGGTTTATTAACAAAAAACAACATTATAAAATGAAATGTCCGTAAATGTTTAATTAATTTATCTTTATCTATTAATTGTGTATCAATTACACTAATAAATATTGCTATTATAAATATGTTTAATACCTTATGATATTCACGATATATATCTACCTAATGATAATGTATATGACATCAAAATTGTTATTTTCTTTGTGAAATTTGTAATTTTTTTTAGTTTCACGCTTTATCCCGCACATGGCAGGGTAGGCAGAGGGAACTGCAGGGACCATGGGTACATAGTGTTAAGACACTCCGTTGCTTAGCCCCTGCTTTCTCCGTCCCCGCTTTCCGCCTCTCTTCGCCAATCTGTAATTCAAAAGTTCAAAATTGAAATTCGATTTGCACAAATTTCTTAGTGAACATAATATATAGAATTAATATTAATAATAAAGAACTGTTATCTCTATACATTATTATTTTATATTCATTGTTACTTAAAACTATGGCTACGATGATATGGAAAAAAAGAATAAAGTAAAACAAAGTGTTTTAACACTAGGGTTGTTTTTTTTAAATTCTTATTTTTATTTCAAAACATTTCGCGTAAGGATTATCAATGGACGATAGAGAACATGGAATAAGCTTCTAACTCTAAAGTAGTTATAGATACTTGTAATCTGTTTTTTTTTTATAAATGCTAATATGTTACAATAAAAGAACTTACTTACTACTTAACTTAATTAGAAAAAAAAATAGAACTTACTTACTACTTAACTTAATTAGAAAAAAAAAGAACTTACTTACTACTTAACTTACTACTTAACTTAATCTAGGGTATTATATTAAATCTTAAGATTTATTTAAATGTAAGAATTGGTAATAAAATGATTTTTGCGGCTGCCGCGTCGAAGCGAATGCACTCATTTTGAACTTCAACTGTACATAAGTTTATTATATTTTTTCTGAAATGTGTCTACAAAATTTGAATTTTTCAACTTTTTTCAATGTTTAATTTTTCTTTAAAACTTAAGTTCTTGCTAAATATCATAGTTATAGGAATAGATCCTGGAAAATTAGGTACCTTTTTTATTCAAAATACTGTGAAAATTAGGCCTATACGCTCTCATTTTACTACTTCTTCCACGTGATTTTAATAAACGAAGAGACAGACTGTTGATAAGAGTTATAAGGGTTTCATGATTTCTTTATAAATATATCATAAAGAAAAAAAATTCATAACAAAAAAAGGTTCCATTTAAACACTATTTACATTTACGGCAACATAGAGAATCGAACTCAAACCCAAAAGCCCAAAAAACCAAAAGTATGGACACCATACAAAAGTCTGCTATTCTATCATAAGTATAATAAATTTACTTGAATTTGTTTACGATAATTAACTTGGCGAAGTCAAGAGGAGCTTTAAAGGGATTTATTCATGAGAAAAATGAAAATATTGCCTTCGTGACAGTTTAGTTACGATCAGAAAATGGAAAAATCTAAGTACTTAGTAGAAATGGATTCTTGGAACTAGTATTTTGTAAATAGTTCTTTTAGTTATATATTTTACACTTTTTTTTGTTTATTTTTAGCTTCACGCATTATCCTGCACATGGCAGGGTAGACAGAGGGAACTGCAGGGGCCGTGGGAACCTAGTGTTAAGACACTCCGTTGCTTAGTTCCTGCTTTCTCCGTCCCCGCTTTCCGCCGTTTTCGAGGCATTGCGTGTTGAGTGGCGGAACTCGACGCCGCACTTTGCCTAGTTTCCAGAGCGAGGAAACTGGAAATAGAAAAATCCATCCTCCCCGAGTGGGAATCGAACCCACAAACCGTCGCCTTTACAGGCAGACGCGCCTCTGCGCCACGACGGTCCTCCTCCTTTTTTATTTATATTATGAAATAATTAAATATTTATTAAAATTATATTTTTTTTGGATATTTATGTATAAGTGTCAGATTTGGACTGAATCTAGGCTATTGTTTATGAATCTGATGCGGTACCAAAGCAGTTCTGAAAAATACTTCCCCGCTTAGTTATAAAAAATATGAAATGTTACCATAGCGAAATTGAAAACACACAAGTAATATTTTCCACTGTCATATAAAACTCAAAATCTGGAAAATGATGATTTAGTACCACAATAGATAAATAAACAATCAAAAACACAAAAGTGACTATAGTAAAAAATGTTATTGACATTTGTTCCGCACTTGGCAGGGTAGGCAGAGGGAACTGCAGGAACCATAGAAAACTAGTGTTAAGACACTCCGTTCCTTAGTCCCTGCTTTGTCCGTCCTTTCAATGCATTGCGTGTTGAGTAGCGGAACTCAACACCGCGATTAGCCTAGTTTCCAGAGCGTGGAAAATGGAAATAGAAAATCCATCTTACTCGAGTGGGAATCGAGCCCACAAACCGTCGCGTTTTCCGGTGGACGCTACGCCTCTGCGCCAAGACGGTAACATACATATATAATAATATATAATTTAATATGTACCTAAAACCTGTATATATATATATTCCATACATACTATTTATATACAGAAACATAAAACAACCTAGCAACTAATTGTAAGCATAAGTAAGCATTAAAGATTTGATTAGATACTACTGAGAGCTATGAGAAGAGAGAAAACCAATTAAATTCATTCTCCAGGAATCCAGGAATCTGGAAAAAAGAGGAAAACTGAATGTGTTAACACTAGGTTCCCTTTTTCCCTGCTGAGTTATATAGCGTGTAGTTTTTTTTTTAATATTACCATATCCAAGACGACGATGGTGGGCCATTTAAGTGTCTATGATAGAAAAATAGATAATGCACTGTAAGCTGCTTACTAACGATTAACTCGACTCGATAATCGGGATCGTTCACTATATAATGACTGCGCGAAACTATTTAATATATGTATTTGATTTATTCAAACATTTTGAAAGTGAAAGGTGTTTTTTTATACTAATTTTTTTTTGTAGGCGGAGCAGTTTTTTTTAATAGGCTGCGCGGTAGCTTAAATTAATTTAAGTTAAATGCTTTTATATAGACTAATAATCTAAAGTCATATCTAAAGAGGTTAATACATTAAGAAATTAAAAATTAAATAACTTGCCGTCTCTCGATCAGATTTCTATTTTAGAAATAAAAATTAACAAATACATTAGGTAGGTACATAATATTTCTAAATAGGCTAAAATAGGTAGTGTATTGACTTTTTCCTTTTGAATATTTTTAAATATCGATAATCGAAACAAATCCTATATAAGAAATCGATTCTTTTATTGTGATCTTTTATTAATAATAAAACTAAGCTTCACTTTAGTAATATGTAGAAGACTTCCGTGTAACAACTGTCCTTACCATATTAAATAGGCATTCCACAGTGAGAGTGTTATAAAGTAGGTGTTTTTGATATAAACTTTGAGTTAAATGAGGAATATAATCGTAAATAATAGTTAATTTGTTTGTTTACGTCAAAATATCAATAATATCGATATTTATTTAAATCGAATGGTGACTAAAAATTTATCCTTACATTATCCGGCTGTAAGTGTTTAAATATACGTACATACCTATATAAGTAGTACCTACCTATGTAATAAAATTTGATGATTATTATAAAGTTTTGTACTAGAGTTGTACTACTAGAGTTTTATACTACAAAAGTTCATGGTGATCAAAAAGATAAAAAACACTTAAACCTATTAATAAAGATAAAATAAAATCACCTGAAATAACAAAAAAATGCTTAAATATTATAGGTTTTTTAAATTATAAATAACCTCTCAGATATTACACATAAATGTTTATACATTGAAATTAAGTCTTTGTTATCTAAGCCTTAATTTCAAACTTATACACCGATTGTAATCTTATTGAAAGATACTACACAGCTATAAAGAAAGAGCAAAACCATAATCTGCAACTAGTATAAAATAATTGAGGTATAGAACACAAATTCCCAGCCAGCGATAGTTAACGATACGAATATCACGGCTCGCTCAGTCTCATAAATCATAAATGCCATTATTTATTACCAATACAATTTCACCCACGTACCTACCCGTACTACACTTTGTTTGTTTCATACCTACCTACCTACCTATAGTTATATACTCTACCATATAACAGAAATATACATTCTTGTCACTGGATGAATTCGAAAGAAAAAACACATCTCGACTCATTCTCCTTCCTTTAAATAAAACAAAAGAGACTAGAAAGACATGTCGTTAAAACAATTGAGTTGAATTTTAATTAAAGTGTCACATCACTATTTCGCGGCATTCAAATTTCAAATCTCTGTCAAATTTGAATAAAGAATAAAATGGCTGTTACAGGCGAGTGATTTTAACCGTTTTAGAACGCGGGAAAGGAAAGTGGTTACATATTTATAAAATGGAATCGATTTTTAAATGGGCCAATGGTGATGCTCGGTGTAGTGGGCGGGGTTTGCTCCTCCCTAGCGCAAGTAAGATGAGTCTCGGTGCCTTTTGTTCATTCACGCAGCGTTCGTTGACGAGAGCGGACGTGTAAGCAAGCTTACTTGTGTTATTTTATTGATTTATTATACAATGTTCGCAGATTGTACTGTATATTTTACTTATATGTATGTTATTTTAGTTTTCTTTTTATATGATGTATATTTTAAGTATTTTTTTTGTTATTAGATTAATAATAAAATATACTTAAAATAATTTAATTTTGATACTTGAGTAGGTACAGTATTTATTAATCGAATAATCGTTCCATAATGAGTTATAATATACTTTTAGTTTTTACATAAAAGGTAAATCCTGGATAATAAAAGGGAACAAGATTAGATATATTATTTGAAACTATTATACATTACAACACTAATATATTTTTTACCATTTTTATATTATTTGTAAGATTTATTAATAATTATTAATAAATAATTAACAAAAATGACTTCTGTAAATCTAAATTTTATTTAGTACAGATTAATTGTATGGTGATTTTTATGTAAATAACTATAATCTCACCTCTGTAACATTATATAAAAACCTTGTTTTTAACATACAATGGCCTAAATAGAAAAACGTAATAATGAAGAACAAATTTCGTATTGAACAGAGAATCCTAAAAAAAAAATATTTCCCTCATGATTAAAATAATAATGTGGATATTTTTAATGTTGATACTCATAAGATAAATTTTACAGCTTCGCGCTTTTCCCTTTTATATACGGGAAAAAGAGAGGGAACATAAACACGTAAAAGGTACCTAGTTAAGACACTCCGTTCTCCACTTTCTGCCCAATATACGAGATTATAGATGGAATTCAACGACGCCTTTTGTCTGTCAGAGCACGAAAATGAAATCATATTCTACTTGTGATGTAATTAAACCCCTTCTAGCAGTTTTAATATCTTTATTTCTTTTCTATATGTATGCACAAAGAAAATTCAAGAAGCTCTTAATACACAAAATATCAAATTTAGGTGAAGAATGGGGAAATGTGTCATGTTCCCATAAAGTCATGGAGAAAAATAAAGTAAGGATCTGAAAAGTAAAGAGCTACAAAAAATGTCCCACAGCTATACGATGGACAGTCATACACTAGTGATTTAGCTAACTAGAGTAGACAATACACCCTAGTAGAGTTAATTTTGCAAAGTTCAAAGTTAATTTTACAGAGTTCAAAAAAAAACTTTTTTTTTGTAGCTTCACGCTTTATCACGCACACGGCAGGGTAGGCAGAGGGAACTGCAGGGACCGTGGGAACCTAGTGTTAAGACACTCCGTTGCTTAGTCCCTGCTTTCTACGTCCCCGCTTTCCGCGTTTTTCGAGGCATTGCGTGTTGAGTGGCGGAACTCAACGCCGCGCTTTGCCTAGTTTGCCAGAGCGGAGAAAATGGAAATAGAAAAATCCATTTTCTCCGACTGGGGATCGAACCCAGAAACCGTCGCGTTACAGGCAGACGTTGCGCCTCTGCGCCACGACGGTCCTCAAAAAATTTATATTTTATATTAACAAATACATTTTCAATGAAATAGTTATTAAAAGGGTATTTATTTATTTTACACGTATAGAAGTAAAAGTTGTAAAATCATACAAAATAGATTATCTACTAGATATTCAAGGAAATAATTGTTGTTTACTCTCAATAGGTATAGTTTTATAGTACAATATGACTCCTTTAGGGCCAAATTTCCACATGCTGATAAAGTCCCTGATAGGAAATATGTTCTTCGGTTAGCAGATGAAAAATAAATTTTGGTTTCGCAGGTCTAAGATAGAAATATCTAGTAGATAAAGACGATATACACTATCAGCCTTTTGTCTAGTAGGCAACATTAACTTCTAGCTAATTATCAGAAACTATTCGTACATGGTGAAATTGGCTTAGTCTTATGCTCCTTTTTTTATCCATCGTATAGTAGAATAAGCAGACAAAAGTTATGATTAAACTAGATGTGTCAGGCATTTTTTATCCAAATCAGGTTGAATTTGTTTTAGCAGCACGGGAAAACAAAATTCACCTTATAACCTATATGGTATAATGAAAAAAAATAAAATATGTTATTAAAATTTTCTAAATATATTAATATATTTTATGTATGCGATAGATACGTCGACGTCTTATCCCACATATAGTACCTTCACAACCAGATCTTAGTGTCGAGACACTCCGTTATTCTTTCCTTCCAAAATGCTAGATATCGGGTATCGAGTGTTGGAACCTGGAACCCCATATACACCCCATTCGACTAGAGATGTGAAAGTATTAAGACACGATGGCATGGCTTTTAATACTTTTCATAATATTTTTTTAATCTCCTGAAAGACTAACTTTTTTTTAGCTTCACGCTTTATCCCGCACATGGCAGGGTAGGCAGAGGGAACTGCAGGAACCATATGAACCTAGTGTTAAGACACTCCGTTGCTTAGTCCCTGCTTTCTCCGTCTCCGCTTTCCGCCTTATCGAGGCATTGCGTGTTGAGTGGCGGAACTCAACGCCGCGCTTTGCCTAATTGGCCAGAGCGAAGAAAATGGAAATAGAAAAATCCATCTTCTCCGAATGGGGATCGAAGCCAGAAACCGTCGCGTTACAGGCACACGTTGCGCCTCTGCGCCACGACGGTTTCAGAATATCTTCTTGTATATTTCCTTCTTGCATATTTCCTATATAAAAAAGCATTTCATACTACTGTTAAAGCATAAAATGCATGATACAGGAGTTAAAATAAAAAAATATATCTGTATTGGTCTTTATTAGTAACCTTTTTACACGAGCTGCATGCGGTCCGGACTGCGAATAAAGGGGCTTTTTTTTAAATCGAGGTGGCGAGAGTCGAACCGGTTATGCTCACTTACATACAAATAATACTTTTTGATCATAAAATAAGCAGATGTTATTTAAAATTATTTATTATTTGATATTTGTAATTAGGAATTTAATGCTAAAATGTGAAATGTGTATTCATAAAAAATATTTTTTCCTATGAAAACAAATTAGTTGTATTTCCAACTTATACCTGAACTTAGACAAAAGCAATTATTTTTAATTTTTTTCAAGTATTATCTAAACACTTCTACCTTATTATGTAGGTACTTTAGTCACAAACAAACCTACTTATAATTTAATAAAAATATTTACTAGAATGATCGAAGCCATATGAATTGCAAGTGATAAATACCACATTGAAAAAAAAATCATATTTTATTAGATTATCGTAAGTACAATTTTTTATCGAATAACACATTATTTTATAAAATAATCGATTCCAGTTCGGAAAAAAAGGACAAAAGTACGGAGAAACAATAATACCTGCATATATCACAAAATTATACAGCAAAATACAGAAGATGCTTTAAATATTTAAAATAAAAAAAAAATAAAACAAATTAAACATCTCATTACTCACGTAAATAAATCAATATGGAAATATAAAAACGGCATTTTGTGTCCGACCGATGGAATGTCTTTGACCGTCGTTTTTTTTTAATACACCTTATACTTATATTCAAATGGAATCACCCAAATTAAGTAGCCATAAACGGAATCAGCTTCCAAATTTGAATATTTCATTCGTTCACGTCGTTTGTGTGAGCGCGTGCTTTGATTTGTGTGCGTGCTAGTGGTGTTGGTCGCTGCCAACTGTGTGGATGTTGAATTGTTGTTATTTATGTTTTTATATATATTACTTCTTCTCCTTTACTAAAATTTAAAAATAGCTTATACTTATATTAACAATAATATATTAATTATTAACATTTTATAAAACCTGAAATGTTTTTTGCAAATATTATATATTTTACTACATAATTGAATTATAATTTTGCTTCATATAAACTTATATACATTGACATATTTAGTATTGTTTAGTTAGGACACAGCATTTTTTTAAATAAATAAATTTTAGTAACATCACTGACTATAACTAAAATGTTTAAGATCTTTGATTTGGAATATAAAAAAATTAAGCTATATCGATATAAACCAGCACACCACTACTCTTTTGTTGAAGCGCGCCGCGTTGATAAGGAAACATTTTAAATTAGTAGGAGAAGAAGAAAAAAATATTATAAGAAAAAAATATATATAATATTTTTTTATTTATATTTTATCACAAAACGGGTAGCCGCCGCTACCAGCGATATAAATTATATCATTTTTCACTGCGACAACCTTAACGGACGTAAAAAATGACGGCCCATTCACTATTAAAGTTTGAATTTGCCGCGTTTTTTATTCGTTTCCGGAGCGTTCGGATTCCATTATTGAACTTCGACATTTGAAATTTTGTACCACTTCTTTAGTTTTTTTTTATTAGACAAAGGGAATCTAGTGTTAGTACTCTATGTTCTCCGCATTATGTGTGAGTTTGACATTGTGTATTTTTTTTTCATAATGACTGTGTTTCTTCGTGATCTTTGTGATCTTATTTGCACTTAACTGCTATACAATAAACTTTGAGTGTACTTTGAGGTTGCAAGCTTAGAATGTTACGGGCTACCATTTTACTTATAGCTTGCGTAGTGACTGATCCTACCTGATTCTTAGCTGTGTATTTTTGTACTATAGTTATGTATATTTTACGTAATATTAATAGAATTTTTTAATTAATACTTCAATACATAATTTATATATATTTATAATATTTTATATATATATTTTTTTTCGGGGTTTAAAAATATTTTTTAAAAATACGTTTTAAAAATATTTTTTTTATTAAACAAAAGTGTTTTGCACAATGAGGGACTTCCTACTGAGTTACTCTAAGAAGGCCTCCAAGTCTTTTAAGAAGCGTTCAAAATATACAAATGTTAAGGCTAAAGCCAGACATTACAGGACATTAAACCGGACCTACAGAATTTTATATTTTATATTATATAGTTTATAATAGCTGTTGAGTAGACCACCGACACCGCACTTGAAAGTAGAAAATATGGATGTGTCATTGACATTGACATTGACAGTAAGAGACAGTTGGCATCCTTGTATTTAAATATTTAATTTATTTATCTTTAAGTTATTAAATTAAGTTAAAATTAAATTTGAAAACAAAACGGCTGAACGGCTTGGACTCTAATATGGTAGTAATAAAAAAATAATGCCTGGTAAAGTGGGGAATAGAGTGTCTTAACATATAGTTATTTTTGCTGACGTTGCTATGTTATCAACAGGATATAGTTATATGTTTATTTATTTATTGAAAGCTAGCATATAGTTGTTAAATAATAATATTATAACTTTAATAATTATTAATAATATCTTTATTTTCTTTCCCTGATCTTGATCAATATGAAATACTATTCTGGCACCCGACACGCCATGCAAACAATAAAAGCAGATCAGCAGAACATGTACTTAATTAATTATTCATAGAGCAATAGCAAAATAATTTAATTTTATTCTATAAAAAATTTCCACCTGTACAATATTTCACTGCATTTTATCTTCAGTATCAGTTCATTTTTGGTATAGTAAATATCAATAGCATTGCATATTAATTAACTGTTTTTGGATTTAATATTAAAAAAATATATTTTTTTATAATATATTTGTCTTGACTTGGATCCTTGGAGTTTCAGAAATCCCTACATCTCTAAGCTGGGTGATATTATATGACATATTTTTAACAATTTTCTCTATGGATCTCTAACATTGACTCATTTCTTTATATTCTTACTCCGTGTGCAGGCATCTAGCTCCCGATGGCTAAAGGCATAAAATCCCGCCACAAAGATAAACAGCCGACAAAAATATCATAAATTTATGAACGCCTCGCCGCAGTGAAAACTAAAAAACTACCTACTATTTAAAGTATACCTCACTTTGTAGGGCCGCCTGACCACTGTCGTGATATGAGAGATATGACAATATGAGTGCATGTCCATACTTTTGTATACAAAAAATATAATAATTTTTTATGTATATGTGTATGTCATATTTAATTAAATCTTTTTATTTATAATATAACTTTTTATTATGTTATTAAGAACATTATAGTGCTGTGGAAGGGTCTAATTGTAAAAGAGAGAGTTCTCAATTCTTGTTCTGGAAATCTCGTATGTCGTAGGTATTAATATAAGAAATTTCGCTATGTATTAAATAATACACAATATAACTTATACATATAAGTCGTTAGTTATGTATATAGGAATTTCTAGGAGTGAGAATAATATGCAAAATACTTAAAAACATAAGTTTCTATTTTTTACCTACCTAAAACAAAGGAGGTCGTGTCTATAGGATTTCCAATACTCAGTCAATGATCCCTAGAAGCTTATTTTTAAGTACACAGGTAAGTGCGTACTGTATTTACAATATCGAATAATCCTTTCGTCTAAATAACTTTCCTACTAATTCTGTGTTGTAGATTAAAAAATATTAAATAATAACCACTTTTTTTAGTAAGTAGGCATATTTTTTTTCGTAAATCGCAAAATTTCTCATAAAAACAAAATCTCCGAAGAAGTCAAACTAACTATACAATACTAATAATTACTTGCTACCTGCTGAGATATTTTACGTTATAAAAATATATGCGATGATTGAGAATAACACTTTTGTATAAAAAATACAATATTAATTCGCGCCATTTGTAATGTGACGTGTCCATGTTTAACCACCTTCATTAGCTGGACAAAACCAACGACATATACCATTACTTTGCTTGTAACGAAACGTTTTTACTGCATTTCTATACAAATGAAAATCAACTTTAATCCATGGGTTTAAAATAAAAAATGACTTATCCATAATAATAGAGTTATAAGACCTATTGACAGGTGAGAATTATATGACATTTGAAAATGTACAAGATACAAACGTTCTCGGATCGATTTTGATTTTGTTGGATCCCTAAAGTCGCGTTCGAAGAAATAAATAAGTTATTTATAATAATATATCATTGTTAATTTCTTTACAATTAAAAAACTCTACCTATAGGTACGTTCAATTCAACGCAGAAATAAATGAACAAATAAGCTTTAAAATAAAAGAAATGCAAATCAGTAGATCAAAAAATGCTATATAAATCTAGATATAAATATATATATATATATATATATATATATATATATATATATATATATATATATATATATATATATATATATATATATATATATATATATATATATATATATATATATATATATATATATATATATATATATATATATATATATATATATATATATGTATATATATATCTAGACGCACGTAATGTGACAGATAACACTAGACGATCGTAAATATGATATTTTATTATTTTCTAATCTCATAACGATATGGACGCCATAAAGTACCCAAGATGGCGTACGGTAGCCGAGCGGGAAATTTATGAGTGTTGTATCAATTAGATTGAAGTTCAAACTGCTGAGCTTTCTTGAGAACTATTTTAATGTGTAAGTTGATTTGGTGTTATTTTATTGTGTTATGAGTATGATAAAAAATTTTAACTATTTTTGACTCGTTGTTGCCTGTAACTTTACTTGGGCTTTAGTGACTTCTGTGTAATCTATTCGGTTAACATTTCTCTTTATATATCATGTCTAGAACATAAAATTACCTTGCAAGGCCTTAAAGCTTTCTGTAATAAGAATCTAATGTCATGCAACATTGAGAATATGTGCTTAAAAATAATAAGATATTTAAAAATAAAAGAAATAACAAAAAATAAGTTTTTTTTTATTTTATATAATACTATATAGGCATAGTTTATTTGTGAGACCTAGACTTGACACGTTTTTTAGTCCTCAAATACTTTAAGATTACAGAGAAATATTAAAACACCTCAAAACATTTGGGCGCGTTTTATATTAAAACTCGATGATAGTGAAGCCGCTCAGTCGAAATAAATATGAGTAACATCACCCAACATCTTTCATTTAGGCGGAGAATTTTCTACATTAAAGGCAAAGCATGTAAAAAATATTTTTTATATACAAAAAAATAAATATATATACATATATGTATATAAATTCACTTTCCATTTTTACATAGAGTATAAAAATTTACAATACAAATTATACATATTCAATTGAAGTCTATAATAAAAAAATAAGTTTTTTAATCTATATTTTAGAACAATGCACAGATTACTAATGGAACAATATGGTCAACAGGCTCAAGCCACACTGTGGGCTCTGTTAAAATTAAAGCGTTTGTTGCTAAACAATGTGAAATCGTAATCAGCTTTTTATTCCTCTATTCATAAGTATTTTACATAATTCTGATACTTGGAAGTGTTGAATTTTGGCCATACAAAATTTACGCGGAGGTTTTCTTTTGTTATATAGGTACAATGTTTTAATATCTATATATCTATACAAGGCTTCCCTACTTGGTTAGATTCAGGTAGTAAAATTACATATTCGGTTGTTATTATTGTTGTTTTTCTTATTATTATCCTGTCTCACTGTAAACGCATAGATTATGGATTCGATTCCCACTCGGTTATTAATTGTATTTATAATGTGTAAAGCGGAGAGCGAAGCTAAAGCGAAAAAATAAAAGAAATAATATTTAATAAAATATACAAGAAATTATTGACAAGTAAAATTTGAATTAAGA
Organism: Dione vanillae; assembly: GCA_037178615.1. NCBI lineage: Eukaryota > Metazoa > Arthropoda > Insecta > Lepidoptera > Nymphalidae > Dione > Dione vanillae. The sequence goes on along the minus strand of JAZFAU010000299.1, from coordinate 636,877 downwards.
AATAAATTAAAAATTAAAAATAACATACTGACATTATATAAAAAAATTAACTTATTATAGAGTATTGTATCCACTGTACTATGACAGACTTAAATCAAATTAATAAAGAAAGCTTAAAAGCTCATATATAAGCAATGTATGCTATGTAACCAAATAAGTGAAGATACTCAAACTTATTATTATAAACTTAAATATAACAGTATTATATTTAAGTATACAATTGTAGACCAATAGAACACGAGTTTGATTGTAAATAGTTTTAGGTTCGATTTCATTCAGAATAAAAAATCTAATTTAGTTTTTTTTATATGTGTTAAAACGAAATTTGATATAAAATTACTACATTCTATAATAAGATGGGAAGTAGAGTATGTAGTGTTTTGACACTAGGATTTAGGTTCTCTCCTAATCGTCTGTATATTCTTGATATCCGGAATACATTAAAATTGGAGGTTTGTAATGAATTATTGAAAAATATTGTTACTTTTGTGTGTTTAAAAATAATATTACACTTGCTCGTATTTATTACTTTTTAGTAGCTTCACGTTTTATCACGCTTTATAGGCAGAGGGAACTTTAAGAACCACATGAACCTAGTGTTAAGACACTACGTTGCTTCGTCCCTGTTTGTCCGTCCCCGCTTTTCGCCCTTTTCAAGGCATTGCGTCTTGAGTGGTGGAACTCAACGCCGCGCTTCGCCTAATTGCCAGAGCGAAGAAAATGGAAATAGAAAAATCCATCTTCTCCGAGTGGGAATCGAACCTACAAACCGTCACGCTTATAAGCAGGTGCTATGCGTCTACGCCACGACGGTCCTCAAAAAGTATAATTTGTCTTATTATTATATTATTATTTAATTTCTTTCATTTCAAATGAAATTTCTACATTCTCCATAATAGGCGTCATTAAAGCACAGCAAGAAAAGCCGAGACAAATCATTTTTACGATCTTATTCTATAAAACCAAGTACGGCGTTGTGTACCGTAACTCAATATCCAATTGACATTGTCATATTCGTAAAATAATAGAAAGCTGTAAATATTTTAAAAAACTTATCCATTGATAATTACTTACATCAAATTCATAACTATTTTCCTAAATATCATTACACCTTAAACAAAGAATATTAAATAATATAGTATGTAATTCAAAGCGAGATTCGAACTAGCACCCCTTACATATCTTCCAAACGTATTAAATTACCTATACCACATATTGATTTCAAAGTACAAACTTTTTAATATCTTTCCAATTTTACAGGCGCTATAAAATAAAGCCTTACATAACATTTACGTATAACCACTAGCTGTTACAGATTACAATAAAAATTAAAGGCACGTGTCTTAAAACAATATAAACCTACTGTATTTATGTACAAAACAATATATAGTGACGAAATAAAAAACAATACTGTCCACTAATAGATAAAAAATAGATAATAAATATTTTTTTCTTTTTTACCTGAAAAACAGGGGTGGGGCAGAGACGCGAGGGGTTATGCCGCGCGGCAGTCGGGCCGCAGCCGCGAGCGCGCAAGTGTCTACACAACGCAATAGACTATTAAAAAAAAAACACGACAGTGTTTTCAGTGTACTTTTTATTTACTTTCATTTCAAACGGCCTGTATAGACAACGAATTTAATAATAATTGTATATAAATATAATTTAAAACTGCCAAGGACGAGAAATTAGGAAATTGAGGCGATTAAGTGGTTTTCGGTTTAGATAAGATAATTCAATAGAAACGTCACTTGTGGCGTGGTCGTGTTTTGTAAGTGATTAAAGATTTTGTTTTTTTTTCATTGGTCAAGTGAAGTTTACAAGTGTTTGATAGTTTGGATTTTGTAGTGCTGAGGTAAGTTTTTTACATTACAACTAAAGTGTTACAAATATTACCTTAAAAATATATATTTTTTAAAAAATACAAATGAATAATGTGAAGAAAGCTTCATTAAAAGCATTTCTGTATTAATATCGCATAGTAAATTTATTTTATTGCATACCCACTTCGCTAGGGACATATGTTTTATTTTGTTTTTAATAAGATATTAGTGTTGACTAACTAAGAACATAATTGCACTTAAATTTTTAACTTCTGTTATATTTTATTTGAAAAACACATCATTTCAATAAAAATATATAAAATATGAATTTTTATATTAATGTTATATTTATTATAAAAAGAAATACTAAAATTCGATAACTAGTTTTATAATAATGAGTGTAAATAATTAATTTTTATTTTATAATACTTTATTATAGAATAACCATCGTTTAGGCCTATGCCATGGCACATATAGATAACATATCAAAAGTTTAAAAAATTAAAATCGAAAAAAATAGAAAAAAATCGATATAACTTCTCTATTCATAAAAATGTCCACCGGATATTGATGACATTATTTATTTCTTTTTAATGCGTGAAAAGGTTTTGGACGGAGCTTTGAGATGTTATAACCATATGCGACCTCTTAATTTTTAATTCATGTTAAATATCTTTTTTCTTATTATTTATGTTTTTTTAAATGTAATTATGATTTTAATCTGTATTTATATTTATTTTAAAGCATGGGTGGTCTTTCACAGCTAATAAATTTGGAAAACTAACTTAAAGGAAATTTTTGAAAATGTAATTTTTTTTAAACAATTTAATTTTATATTGGAGTTATAACGAAATAATACGATTTATATATGAATATAATATATTATACGTATACTTTATTCAATAGTTTTAATAAAACATAAGTGTTGTAATGTGAAATGCCGTCGGTGTTAATTCTAATGTAATTTATGTACCACATTATGTACATTAATGATTCAAAAGTGTCAATTATATAAAATTACTTACAACAAAATATAAACATTGTCAATATTGTATTGTTCTAATAACGTATACTACCTAATAACGGATAACGAAATATATGTCAACGGAAAGTATCTAAGTAGGTAATAGAATTTGATCCTTTATTATCTATGCCATTGCATAGATAATAAAGGCTATAGAGATATAAAAAAATATTCTACAGGAAGATTAATTAAAAAAAAAACATATGCAATATGTAGCATAATATTTCGCCTATATTTATTTTATTTATATATAATTAATATGAAATAAATCCATTTAATTTATAATTTTATGATATTACGTTTTTTTTTTTTTAAATATTAACGTGACGTAAAAGTTATTTTTTTCTCGCAAACGTAATAAATCTTAAAACAAAACCTCACCTTCCATACTAAAATATCAGTAATATGCGTAGATAGATATCTCGATAATATTTCTCAACCCCATTTGTCAACTCCCCTTGGGGCGTGGTTAGGGCACGCCTCTTTAATTTATGCTTTTTACCCCACTTTGCTTTCTACCTTTTGATTCTTGAACAGAATGCGATAAGTTTTGGGTTGATATTAATTTTTTTATTATATTTATTTATATTAAAAATAGATTTTTTAAAATTTTTTTCACTATTGGGTATTGTCATATTTACAGTTGTAATAACAATTAGGTGAAGGTTGCGATCATTGGACCGGCTCTTTGATTGGACCACTCAATTTTTCCAAAAACTATACATGTCACAGCAAGTTTGATACATTGCTAGGCAACAGTACCGGTCCCCTTGACTACCCACAAAGCCTCTGTGCGCTCGCGAAGCATGGTAAGTAGTGAGGTGTGTACTTGTGTTAGTGGTGACCGTGATCTAATAACCGAGCCATCAACAAACTCATGTAAGTCACATTGCTTTTATTAATGTTAAATGATTGTGTTAGATTTGAATAGCAAATTTATCTACGCTTACATACAGTACTAAGCTTTTTACGTAATTTTGCACATTTTTTAATAATTGCTTTCGTTCTGTTCATATGCCTTGTTGCCATCAATGGACCTGAATGGTGACGCCATCATTGGACCGGTCCAATCAAAGAAACTAATATCAACGTTAGTAAATAGTGATTTTTTATATTGCAAATTGAATATTTTAGTATTGCATGTAGATAGATATCTACCTTTTAATTATAATTGGATTATATTTATATATTCCAGAATGTCAGCAGAGGAAAAGAAGAAGAAATAGTATTAGTTACTAGTATGAAACTCACTATGGAATCTTTAAAAAAAACTATTAGATTAAATGAAACAAGTCGAATCTATGGCGTTCCAAAAGCCACATTGAAAAGATGATTAGATGGGAAAAATCAAAAAACTGTGGAAGAAATTCAAACAGTGGGATCAAAAGATCTTCCTAAGGCTTTAGAAACTGAATTTAGCAATCACAGTATTGAAATGGAGAATTCTTTTTTTTTAGTTTTACTCTCAAAGATGTCAGGCAGCTTGTTTTCCAATTAGCTTCCAATAAAATTAAACATCGTTTTAATAAAACCAAAGAAGCTGCTGGATAAATAGTACTATGCATTCATGAAGCGCCAACCAGATATAAGTTTCCGTCAACTAAAAGCTATCTATGAGTAGTACAAATTTATAATCGATTTAATAAAAAAAATTGAATTAAAAATAGTAATTTTTATTTAGTGCTTCATTTGCGTCACCTTCATTGGACCATTATACAAATGTTTCAAAGTCCAATGATAGCAACTTAGTGGTCCATTCAAGGCGACTGTGGTCCAAAGAAAGCAACTCCTCATTGAATATTTATATTAGTATAGTTCTAAAACCTGGCAACTTTCATTGCTGATAATTTATATATCATTAATTTACATAAAAAAGCATCGGATACCATTAATTGTCGTAATTTGTAGGTGATATTTCATGAGATATGGTGTGACAAAGTTAAGTGGTCCAATGATAGCAACCTTCCCCTAAGTATGTTATGAAAGTCCTATAATGTCGGGCTTAAAATTAAAATCAATGTTGATTTCCTTTTAATTTTCTATTAAGTAAATATTGCGTAAGTCCTGAAGGAAGCTTGTATAATTTAATGCCGCGTTTTGTAACACTGGGGTTCGAATACATTATTTCTGAGATTTTTTTCGTCTAAATTTGCATTTTTTTAATATAAATACGTTGAAATTTAATGCCGATGACAGATTTCATTGGCTCTCTCTCCATCTCTTTCTCCGTCTCTCCGCTTTATTTGAAGTATACGTACTTAATGGATACGTAATAATATTCGGTAAAGTATAAAAAAGGTAGAAATATCGACATATATTAAGTAATATATGTATTTTATATATGTATCTATGTATTAAAGTTCCGTCATATAGCTTATTTTATATTGCAGTACTTATATCTGCATATGATATCTTTAAGTTTTATTTGTAAGCTTTAAGGTATAAGTTGTTATAGCTGTTGTAAATGATGGACGGACGGACCCACGAGTGCCGACCGATTTTAAAAATTGTATAAAATATAACTATTTAAATAATATATGCCTTAGGTATAGTTAAAACACAATCATTTTAAAAATAATTTAAAACTAAAAGTTTTCATAAATGAACAAATGCCTATTTATATATTAAAAAAGCTTATAAATATTTAAAAAAGTGCGGCGTTGAGCTCTGCACTCAACACGCAATGTTAAATAACTTTAAAACGTTTCTATCTTCTATTCTATAAAAATAATTTAAATTACTTACACAAAGGTTAATAAAAATAAAACAATACAAAAATTATTTGAAGAAACGAAGCGGGATTCGAACCCGCGCTCCTTGCAAACCGTGCAAGAGCTAAGCCACTAAGCCATATTTTCTTTAACTATTATTTCTCTCTATAGTGTTGATTAATACTTTAAAAATCATAAAAATATATGAAAAAAAAATGTTCTAACACAATAACAATGGTAAAAGCTCAAATATTTTTAGCTAACATTTAAATAGATATATGTCAAGTTTAGAGTAGACCCTAACGATACGGCCAATTAGTTGTAATTGCCCTTTCAATCTGTACCAGATTAGAATCAAAGAGCGTGGCTTATCCACGCATTGCCCATCTCTAACGGATCTGTGGATATTTAAATGTAAGTACCACGATGTACACAGGTTTGTTTTCTAAATTAGTTTTTTTAAGACGGAGAACGGAGGGTTATGACACTGTGTGTTTTTTTTTAATTTCTATAATATATGTGGGTTAGTGTGTGATATGACTCTTTATAACACTCATATATAATATATAATATATAATATATAAGTACATATATTAAAAAATAATATATACTGGTTTAGAAAACCTTATAGTTTAGTAAAATATTTGCAAATTTGCGTATTTTAAATAACTTTATTTATTATTAATATTAGAAAATACAGAAAACAATACTTATATTTTCTCTCCTCTCATTAAAAAAACCGACAAAAGATCAACTCAAAAAGGCATAACTAACATAATAGATTTTATCCAGCATCATTAGATCTGGACCCTCTTTGATCCACTTAATTAGAGATGGAGTTTGTACTTGCACATGTTTGCTTTATAACGAGATGTTTAATTTGTTTATCTATTAGGAACTACTACTACTGTCATGTAGATATGACTTTTTAAGCTTTTTGTATTATTTTTTTTTATAAATTGCTTGAAATTAAGCTTTTTAATTATACTTATTATGTGTCATGGCGCAGAGGTATAGCGCCTGTCTGTATAAACAAGACGGTTTGTGAGTTCGATTCCCAGTCAGGGAGAATGAAATATTTCCATTTTCTTCTCTCTGTCGATAAAACGCGGCGTTGAGTTTTGCCGGGTAACACGAAGTTATAGTTAATATGGCTGTAAGTGGAGAACGGGGAGTCTCAATACTAGATTTCTTCAACTTATGGTTCCCTTTGCCTATCTTGTTGGGGGCAGATTACAGTGTTACAGATTAGAAACGTTAAATTATAGCTCTCATAATCAAAGAAACATATGAAAAATTATGTTTATATATGTACATAACTAGAAAAACATATAAAAATTACTAAGAGAAAATTTTCTACGAGAATACTGAATAATGTACACGAAAACGTAGAAAGAACGGAGAAAGCAGGAATTAAGCAACGGAGTGTTTTAACACTAGGTTCCACGGTTCCTGCAGTTCCCGCTGCCTACCCTGCCATGTGCGGGATAAAGCGTGAAGCTAATAAAAACGTTATATTACGTTTTATAAAAACAAATCTGTGGATTTATTTGTTGTAAATTTTCTGGAAACGTCTTAGTTCTGCAAAATGAATTACAAGTATAATCATTTAAAAATATTTATTGTAAAGTTTTTAAAAATTAAAAAAAAAATTAAGTACAAAAAAAATTAATTAAATTACCTAAATTCACGTAACTAATTTTACCTAATGTTACCTACTTTTACCTATAACCGTACCTCTTTTGACAGTTAAATACTATATGACAGAATGAAAAATCTAATAAAAAATCGACCGGATGTACTGAATTCAATTAATCAATTGATTACGCGTGCGATTTTTTGATAAGCCCGTAAATAATTTCCATTTGTTAAAGTAATTACATAAGTGAACACGCTTTTACAGTGTGATTACTCAAATTGTTTAAAAACTTATGAAAAATATCTTTTTTCCTTTTTCTGATCAGCCATTTTGCTTTTTTTTACTCATTTAACATTAAACTTACGTTAAAACGAAATCATTTTGACAATATGATTAAAATCAATTTAAATGTATTTTTTTATCATAGGTCACTTTATATAGGGAAGGACCTAAATTATAGACTTCCGCCCATTTTGGAGACACTAAAGTAGTGTCTCTATAGTAAAAAAAATTGAATAATTGCCCGGGTTAAAACCTGTGCCATAGCGGTATATACGTTGTATACCTTTTTATCGTACATTATATTTGTTGGCTTAATTACTTCGAACATTTGGGCTATACGAGGCACAGGTTCGAATCCTCTATGCAGATTTCTATATATTTTGGTATTAATTACTTTGACTGTACCATTTTTTGTAGAGGACACTAGATAAATGTTTGCCTGTCGGATATTTATATAAAATATATTTTTTATTTATTAATGTGTCTTAAACACATATAGAGGACTGTCGTGGCGCAGAGGCGCAACGTCTGCCTGTAACGCGACGGTTTCTGAGTTCGATCCCCAGTCGAGGAAGATGGATTTTTCTATTTCCATTTTCTTCGCTCTGGTAAACTAGGCAAAACGTGGCGTTGAGTTCCGCCACTCAACACGCAATGCCTCGAAAACGGCGGAAAGCGGGGACGGAGAAAGCAGAGACTAGGCAACGAGGTGTCTTAACACTAGGTTCCCGCGGTCCCTGCAGTTCCCTCTGCCTACCCTGCCTTGTGCGGGATAAAGCGTGAAGCTAAAAAAAAAAAAAAAAAAAACACATATATAAATAATTTGAAATATTGAAAAAAATCAATTATCAATTAGTAATGCACTTTCAATTGTCGCTCTAAGAACTAAGATTATATAGAAAGCTCTCGAGACGCAGCGGAACAGCGTCTAAGTGTATAAGGATTCAATTCCATTCGCAGAATGAATTTTATTTTTTCTATCTAGGGAAAAGGCTACACTTAGATCAAGATTAAACGTTAAAAAATTAATTTACTAATATTAAATTAAATACTTAATGTAATGTATAAAGAAACATACAGGCAAAGCGCGGCGTTGAGTTCCGCCACTCAACACGCAATGCCTTGAAAAAGGCGGAAAGCGGAGACAGAGAAAGCAGGGACTAAGCAATGGAGTGTCTTAACACTAGATTCCCACGGTCCCTGCAGTTCCTTCTGCCTACTCTGCCATGTGCGGGTTAAAGCGTGAAGCTAAAAAAAATAAAGAAATATCTTTAGTGCTATTTGAATTAACAACCATGTCCGAGATAGTATAGTTATTTAGGTATATATCGTTAATTCTGGACTTAAAATGAATTGTGTACTAAAAATTTAGTATATGAACTAGCATAATTTTCTAATTTCTTTTTCATATTAAATACATGTATTAGTAATATAAGACATTCTCTTATATATAGATTTTTATTTATTCAGCGGCCACTTGAAGAAGAAGCTTTCGTAGACACTACGACCAAATTTAAAAAAAAGCTCAACTTTAACTAAGTTAACTAATTCAAACTTTTTGTACTAAAACCAAAACTAAATTTAATTTATATAACTAGAATATAGGCATAGAATATTAACACAGTATATCATACGAATTAATCTATAATCCAAATAATGATTCACTAATCTGGCAATACAGGCGTATTACGCATGTAACTTCATAAAAAACGGATTTTTATCGCCTTTTTTTATCTATAATTACTTAAAAATTGATAAATCACGATAAACGTTTGGCAACACCACGATAGTACGTATCTGATGTCAAGATACAGATTATGGAACGATTGATGACCCCTTTTCAATATAATTGAGGAATGCTGTAAATAGTGGTGTAAAATGGTTGATAAATGAAGACTAGTAGCTGAAAATAAATTAAAATATTTTCTGAAATTTTTTTATTTTTTTCTAACTAGTGTGATGCTCTCAAAGAACATAGGGTCTAGTCTAGTCTCGTCTAGTCTAGATTTTTCTTTTTTATGGACATTGTCAAACTCGAAATACAAAATAATAAATAAATTAATTTTTTAAACATCTTTTGATCTTTGTTTGTAACCTTCTCCATAGGAAAAAAAAAATGAAATTAATTCCAATAATAGAATTGAATGCGTTAACAGTTAGACGCTTTGCCGCTGCGTCTCGAAAGCTTTCTATAGTTCTTAAAGCTTTAATTGAAAGTACATAAGTATTTGTGTTTGTAAAATGTATGAGGATACTTACCTTAATAATTTATACCAAAAAATCAAATGTGCATGAAGACATTACAGTCAAATGTTTTGTTCAAAAAATCTTATAAATGGATTTTTGTAGATTACTCCTTATCAAATACAGATAACGTGTAGACACTTGTTGCTATCAAATTTCAATGAATGGTATTCTAAAAACAATTATACCTAATTTCATTTGTATTTTTCTTTCATTGTCAGAAAATATTTTTGTATTAAATCGTGATACAAAAAACGTAGTAAATTCATTAAAAATTTATATAATTTCTAATTAATACTTAATATTTGTCCACGTTGGTAAAGCAAATAGCCGTATAATACACAGTAAAAGAAATAGAATTGGAGTGGAGAGTGGAGAAAGAGAGTTTTGCTAACCTGTTAGAGCTTCACGGCTGAAAAAAAATGTCTAAAATTTATTCTATCATACAGTTTTAAAACGTTGCGCCGATAACACTGTCAAAAATTCTTTATTTGGATATTATACATATTTTTTGTTGTTGTATCCATTTTTAATTATTATTTTACTATACTTTATCTAAATAGACTAAAGAAATACTTTTAATTTATTAATAATTTTGATAAATGGATACCTATGTACCAATAACCTAACTACCTCTGGCTCAATAATATCATTAGGTCTGCAACCACTACAAATATTAATACCTACTACCTACATATTTTAAAATCATATACATTATATATGTAGGTTATATTCTGCCTACTTAAACTTTTTTAATATTATACTTTCGGGACCTACAAATGTACAATTAACACTTCCACTGCCATATAAAGGCGTCCATTTAATTTTGATTTAAAATGAATATGAATAAAAATGCATTTATGATAACAAAAGTTTGAGGACCGGCATGGCGCAGATGTATAGCGTGTCCCAACGCGTGTAAACGCGACGATTTGTGGGTTCAATTCCTACTCGGAGAATATGGATTTTTCTTTTTCCATTTTCTTCGCTCCGGAAACTAGGTCAAGCGCGGCGTTCAACACTCAATGCCTCGAAAAAGCGGAAAGCGGGGACAGAGAAAGCAAGGGACTAAGCAATGGAGTGTCTTAACACTAAGTTCCTAAGGTTTCTGCAGTTTCCTCTGCCTACCCTGCCACGTGCGGGATAAAAGCGTGAAGACGTTAAAAAAAATTAGTTATATCAACTATACCTTCCATTATTCTCGAATTTGTTCTCCATTCGTGTCATGCACTGGCTCTCTAGGAGCAATCAAATCGTAATAAAAATCCTATTAGAAATAAGTTCTCACGATAGTGTTGTCATAGAAAAATAATTATAGGCGCCATTGAATTATTTATTCTTTCTTTTCTTTTCTTTTAGCTTCACGCTTTATCCCGCACATTGCAAGGTGGGCAGAGGGAACTGCCGGAACTATTGGAACCTAGTGTTAAGACACTCCGTTGCTTAGTCCCTGCTTTCTCCGTCCCCGATTTTCGCCTTTTTCGAGGCATTGCGTGTTGAGTGGCGGAACTCGACGCCGCGCTTTGCCTAGGTGCCAGAGCGAAGAAAATGGAAATAGAAAAATCCATCTTCCCCGACTGAGAATCGAACCCAGAAACCGTCGCGTTACAGGCAGACGTTACGCCTCGGCGCCACGACGGTCCTGTTTTTTTAATAATTATTTATTATTATTATTTATTATACACGTACTTTAAACTATTCATAAAGTTTATATACCTATGTTGGTAGTAGTACCTATGTATTTTTGTACTTTTTGTTATTTAAAAACAAAAAAACAATAAGTATTTAGTGTTGAAATACTCATTTTTTTTTCAGCGTCTTATAGAAATATAAAAAACTGAAAGTGTTTTTTTTTTTGCCTGTTCGTGTGTGTGGCCAGATGCCAATTCTAGTTTAACTTAGCCCTATGTCCTACTACGCTTGGACAATTTACATTTTGTAGGTACCATTGGGTAGATAGTTCGAAAAGTTATCTAAAATCTCTTGATCAGCTATTCCGTGGGAGTTTAGAGATCGGTAAGGGATAGTAGTAATATTATATAGTATAGGTATGTCTGCCTACCGACTACCTGCCACCATAACACTACCATGTGAGGTAGTTAAGCGATTTGTTAATGAAAAAAAATATTTTTCTAAAATATATATTAAATATGTATTTTATACTAAATTTTCACCAAAGAAAACCTAGTGCCAAAACTCTCCGTTCTCTGCAACCAGTTAAGAATTTTACTTTAATTTTGTATGCCCAGTAAAGGCACAAAACTACGTAATCACGTTCATTCATTATATTATCAAAAATAATATTTTGATACCCTTTTTTGCCACGGCTCTTACGCGGACTTTTGATACCCCTTCCGACTAACAGGGTTGCCACTGCATATTACTTAAACTCTCCGCTGGGAGATCCACGTATTTTTAGGCCACCATTTACCCTTAGATTTTTTCTAGGGCTCCTGCACTCTCGAGAAACCTAACTAACCTTAATACCTAGCCCAACCTATATTTTCCTAACCAGATAATCGAACTAGCTACTACAATACTAGAGTTAAAGAACTGAGTTAGAGATATCTAACTTATACCTTATATATATGTATTTGAGGACTGTCGTGGCGCAGAGACGCAACATATGCCTGTAAAGCGACGGTTTCTGGGTTCGATTCCCAGTCGAGGAAGATGGATTTTTCTATTTCCATTTTCTTCGCTCTGGTAACTAAGGCAAAGCGCGGTGTTGAGTTCCGCCACTCAACACACAGTGTCAAGCAACGGAGTGTCTCAACACTAGGTTCCTATAGTTCCTGCAGTTCCCTCTGCCTACCCTGCCATGTGCGGGATAAAGCGTGAAGCTAAAAAAATCTATCTTTAAGTATAGTACATGACGCAACCAATAGTCAAAGCTTTATGTATTCAAAGTAAGCTCGCATTCACGTTCGTTTAATTGGACATGACGATGGTGACTAGACGATTCTATTGTTGCTACTGAGTTACGCTGGAAGTGGATACGGTTTACATTTGAGATTTTATTTTATTATTTTCTTTTTTTTCTGTTTTTATTTTTTTTTTGTGGAGAGAAGAGAGTTTAAAAAAACGAGAATGAGAATTTTTGGTATAATTTTAAGCGTAAAAAAAATTTTAATTGATCAAGGTTTATAATTAAAATTGTTTTTAATTATTTTATAATAACTGAAATATAAAGGTGAAAATATTCTTCTTTGGATCTGATACCTACTGAACTGAGATAAAGATAATAATGTAACTCGGTTACAATATTTAGCTTCACATTGTATTTACCATATTGCAGAAAAATCAGAGGGGGAGGGAATAATAAATTAAAACACTACTTTTCTCCCCAATTTGATATATTACGCGTTAAGTGACATTTTTTTTCGTAGAACGAAATAAAATTAATGTATTTTCCCTACCGGAAATTGAACTCACAACTATCCTTCAAGCTATCTACCAAATAACTTACAATCTGGCCTACTTGCAAGAAATCAACAAAAATTAATATTTATTATTCTAAAACAAAATCGTAGTCTGTTACTATAAACGATATCTTTTGATGACTTGACGTTTTCTCGTTCCATACATCAACAATGAGATAATACATTACCATCTTTTACTTGAGGCTTATAACATTTTTAACTACTGTTTTCTACCTGCTGTTAGTACCTACTAAGTTTATCATTATATTGTTAGAAATCTTCTTGTTAAAGTTTACGGACCGTTGTTGCAACAACCCTGATTGACATAATTTCATCGTTTTTATAGTATTTGTCACAACTACCCTCTTTTTAAGAGATTCTTAATTATACAAATTTCTACGGTATACTAAAGTAAATTAAATTGGTCAGTTTTAATATGGAATTTAGAGCTTACTTAGTTTCTTGAAGAAGTTAGATGAATGTAATGATTCTTTTTTTTTAATTTTTTGAGTGTAATTTACAAAATAAAAATTATTAAAAAAAAATCCAAAAACATTTTGACCGTTTCAAGATTCGAGCTCGCTCCTGTTGTGTTGTAGTCAAGCCTGTAGCCTCGACGTCAATTAAGCTATTTGATCCTAATCGAGCCAGTCTAAATTCAGTCAATTTTCAGTTTTTTTTTAAATTATACTACGTAAAGGTTATTAATATAATGGACCAGTTTCACCACTAACTGATAAAATAGATACGAAATATGATCTTTGGCTGTTAGATAAACAACAAATTTTGGTTTCATAACTCTCAGATACAATCAAGTAGTAGATATAAACCTGAATAAACTATTCACCTTTATCTAGTAGACAGCATTAACTATCACCTTGCTATCCGAGACTTTACCAGTTACAAGTAAAACTGGACCAAAATCATTTGGCAAGAGGAAATGCTATTTTTTTTATAGTTTCACGCTTTATCCCGCACATGGCAGGGTAGGCAAAGGGGTTCCCTTTGCCTGGAGGAACTATACGAACCTAGTGTTAAGACACTCCGTTGCTTTAGTCCCTGCTTTCTTCGTCGCCGCTTTGTTATATATTTTAATATTTTTTAAAAATAATTATTCAAACTTATAACTTATAGACGTAAATTGATTTGAATGGTGTTAATAGTTGTCACTTTTTTTTATAATATAAAGGAAATATTTTTATTTACATACATTATCATTACACTAAACTAAGTAACAATTGAAGAAATGCACAGAAAATATATCTATATATCACCAAAAAACTCAACTCAAACGGTTATATACCAAAAAAATGCTAAATTTATCACATAAGAGTACATAATAGAACAAAACACATCAATCAAATGCTTGCATGGGGCGTATTCTAACACCACACCATAAAAAACCCATGAAAGATCTATAGACAATCGTTATTTCAAAGGCAGATGTGCGTCTATATAGAAATATAAGGTAATAATAATACGCCCCTTACATTACCCCATGGGGTTCTTCACCGCCCTTTCACGCCCTCTGGTTTAAAAAAGGTTTCAACACGGTTTGGGATAATAACAGTAATTAGCTGTAGTGGTTCAGTAGCTTTTTGCCAGTCGCTCTACATTTTGTATAGAAATTATATTTATATATTATGCAGAAGCTTCTCTTCTATACTTTGTCGTATGCAGTATTATTACCTAATGGATATATATTAATAGCAGGTGTTATATCATTATATATGCATTTATCGTTTATTTTTCTAAGGAAGCAAAGGTAGGTACTTTTGAGACATTTTGGTCTCAGAATTTACACCCAACATAAACAGAAAATGTTATTTAGAACTGATGCAAACACAATTAAGTAGAACATTATTTTCATTATTTATATAGCTATGGACATACAAAACAGCGTTGAATTACAGCACTTTAATATATAGGAAACTGGTTACTTTAGCCTGACTTTCTTTATGAAATAAAAACTGAATGAAAATTAAAAAAAAATCCTTAACTTTTTTATTTCATTTTTCTCCTTTTACAGAATGATTTATTTTTGGGAGAACTGAGTAATAAGAAAATGTCATCGAGATGAACATTGAATATTAAGTTTGAATAGTTCCTGAGATTAGCGTGTTCTACCAAACAAATTTAATCTCACAATGTTAGTATGAAAATATGTCCATTAAATACCCGCTGGTATAGATAGGTATATAAATTATATATTTATGCTACTTTTAAAGTCATTGTCTTTTTATACTTGTTTTTTTTTTCAATTCAATACCACGATGCGTACACAATAGGAAAATACATTTTCCCCAAGTGGGAATCGAACCCAAAAACCGTCGCGTTTACAGGCAGACGCTACGCCCCTGCACCACGACGGTACTGCGCTTTATTACTCCGATCATAACATACAATCATAATAAAAATTCTATATATTACGATAATCCTATTATAGTTTATTAAATAAGTACAAAATTACCCTTATTTTAAGATAACATTGTAGAGTGTACGCCTTCTATAAGAATGCCATAAAATCTTTGCTTCATGTAAGTTAATTAAGGTAAGTACGTACGCAGTAATAACATTGATTATTTCGCAAAATTGTAACTTAAATGTCCATTACAAAGGATTTAATTGTAATTAAAATAAGTTAATTGTTATTAAAGTTAAGATTCGTTAAATATTTTATTTATATATATAAGGATACATGAGAGTGTTTCAACACTACTTTTTAGCTAACTTACTATATATAGAACAAAAATTAAGAGAGAGAATCCAAATTTAAGAGAAGTAGAAAAAGACAAAAAAAAAAACAAAAACACCTGCAGAAATATTGTATACATTTATTAATTACCTATGCAATAATACAAGCCAAATTAATTAGTAATACCTATTTTAATTAATTTAGTTATTAGCTGTAACTTAAACAAAATCGATTTTAAATTCGAAATGAAAATAGGTATATATTTTATATTGGGTTCTTATCATTTTCCTGGCATTGTCCTCTTTATAAAAGCTTGTATGACAGACGGAGAATGGAGTGTTATAATTACTAGAAAATCGATATATTATTACATACATACACACAGACAGAACTATAAAATATTTTATACAATATAATATATATTTTTTGGGTATTGAACAAAAAATCTTTTAATATGTAACATAGCCAAATAGTTACGGTTGATTTATGTCCCACACGCAGTCCCAGGGCGATATGCGTATATATAATAAATAAAACGCTTGTATCCACACAATCGTAAGTTTTGTTTGTTCGTATCACGTATACATTCACGCGAAATCAACGGGATAACGACTGTGCCCGCTCTATAAGTCACGTAGAGGAAACGTTTAATTGGATTTGTAGCGCAATATCGATTTTGTTCTTTTTTTTTATTGTCATTTGTCAAAATTGACATTAGTCATTTTGGAATTTGTTTTAATTATGTTTTAGTAGTTGGTAGTATTGACGAAACCGAAAAAAATATATTGTATGTATGTACATTTCTACGTAATATATAGCTTTTTCATTAAATACTCTATTAAATTGTAAAAACAGTGACAAAAATCGTTGCATAGATTAAAAATTTCATAAAATTATTGAAAAAAAAAACTTCTATATGATATACTAACTACAAATATGTCAGCTAGATTCCCGTCGGGAAGACAGCATAAATATTTAAAATCTTGAAGTATTTACTAAGGAAAACCTTTTTATAAGGCATTCAAAAGTCTATATAAATATTTGTTATTTAGCGTAAACTTAGTTCAAAATAACAATAACATACATACACAACGTCAATTCAAAACAAAATCAAAATGTACAAAACAAAATCATTTCCTTTGTAAATCTTTATCGTAGAAATTAACCTAGAGATTATATGAGCAATAATAGTACATTTTTACGATCACGCCACATCGCCTGACGATGGTGTCCCATACCATACCGTACGAGTATACCATAACGGCAACGTCCGTGTTACAGTTTAATATCCAGATATCTCGCCTTGTTTGCTAGGCGGGGTAGGCTCCGCCCAATTCGTTCTCTCGTACCCTCGCTTCTCTCGCTCGGCTATCGATTTTCTTACTTGTTTACTCTATAGAATTACGAAGCTACTACGTCGGTAGTGAATTCGTAATAAATACGTGTTGACTCAAAACGGGTAGGATTATAAATGTGTAGGTATTTAAGCTGGATGCATATCTGGTATCTTTAACTTATTTATTATTCTTTTTTTTCTGTTGCTATTGTTTTTTTTTTGTATTTGTTTTATTTTGTTTTTTGTTTTTAGTTGTTTAGTTGCGTTGTTTTGTTTTATTAGTATTAGGTATTAGTTAGCTTTATATTGTTTTATTTGTTTTAAGATAATTGTTTTTTTGTAATAATTATTATGAAAAATGTTGACATTGTGTGTAAGTATGTGTAGAACAATCATGATTGTAGTTTATTTTGTTCGAAAATAGTTTTTAGTTTACGCTAGCTTTTAGCTTTTATTATTTAGTAATTTAGCCACTCTTCAAGTTTTTCAATTCAGCGGAAAACGAAGTGTTTAAACACTAAGTTCCCACTTAGCAGCAATTAATCTTAAATCTCTAAAAATACATACATGTAACGTTTACACAAATTTAACTTGTATTAAAATTTGTACAAATTCAAACCCACTCTCATGACCAATAAATAAACAAAAAAAATATAATTTCTAATTATTATTTGAACGTACAAAAGCAAAAGTATACCAATTTGCAATATTAATATTAACTTACAATGGCCACGTGTCCTTTATTCGGTACAGACTATTAATGGAAATGTAATAAATAGCTCCATTGTACTTGATACTATTATATAGAGATTTTAATCACTTTATGGAGTATTTGAGTGTGATTAGATGTTGTGTGGCTTCGCTAAATATGAAATGAAAACCATAGGTTGTCTATACTGTCACTCGAGTTGAGTGTATGATATAATCGATTTTTAAATCGATTTTATATATATAATATTTTTTAATTAGGCTTTTTTTACTCTGTGTATATTAAGTTGGGAAAATGTAGTGTTGAGACAATCTGTGTTTTATTTGTTGGTTATATTTGAGATTGAGCGTTGAGTGGGTGGAATTTAACGATGCGTTTAACAAATTTGAACGTCGTAGTAAGATAATATTTCTCTCCATATTAGTATAGTAAAGCGAAGAATTCTTTACATTAATTTATATATGAATTTTTAGATGTAACAAAAGATATACTCACGGTCTATTTGTTTTGTATCTAGTTTTAGTTCATCTATTGCCTAGTAATTGAATTATTAGATCTTAAACGCAACATAAGGTTGTATTTAAATCATTTAATATTTTTACGTGAAGATAATCGTTTAGATACCGAAAAAATAATTGAAACTGACGTCGATTAATAGTACGTCAATTATTTTACACATCTCTTAGTTTTATAGCAGGGTAGGCAGAGAGCTTAGTGTTAAGACACTCCGTTCCCTCTTTCCGACTTTCCGTGGCATTGTTGAGTGGCGGAACCTAACGCCGTGCTTTGCCTAAAGGGAAAAAACAAATAAATGCTATAAATACCGTACGAGTTAAATTATTTCGAACAATAACGGGATTATGGTGTCGATTGATACAAATTAACAAAAAAAAAACTACAATTCAACTGCATATCTCTTTAACGTTAAAATATTTCAAACGGTAGCTGTTACTATTTAAATATTTACTTTAACGAATAAACGTTGAAATAAAAACTGTGAATGGACCGCCATTATTGTGCCCGATCGGTTGTTATGCATTTTTGACAGTGACATTTATATTTTCTTTAGAGTTGCCTTATGTGCTTGTTGATCTAACATCTTATTTGGTTTTAGAGAAGTTTAGTTATATTATTATTATACGTTATGTTTAGAATTGTGATAAAATGTTTTTGTTTATTATAAATAATAATTCTGCGTCTGCCTGTAAACGCGACGGTTTGTGGGTTCAATTCCCACATGTAGGGAAGATGGATTTTTCTATTTCCATTTTTTTCGCTCTGGAAACTAGGCAAAGCGCGGCGTTGAGTTCCGCCACTCAACACGCAATACCTCGAGGTATTGCATGTTGAGTGGCGGAACTCAACTCAAAAGGCGGAAAGCGGAGACGGAGAAAGCAGGAACTAAGAAACGAAGTGTCTTAACATTAGGTTCATATGGTTCCTGCAGTGTATATATATATATATATATATATATATATATATATATATATATATATATATATATATATATATATATATATATATATATATATATATATATTGTATGAAATTGTAATAATTATGTCAATGTTATACTTTAATTCCGAACATTTTACACGAAGTGTCAAATTTTGGCCTTAAAGTCGAAAACAGAGTGTTTTCTCACTATATTCTCCCCATATTACATATGTAAGCGTTCCTTGAGTGAAAATTAATTCACCATTATCACGTGTTGTGCTTAATTTTTTTTTTCATTTAGGAAACCATTACATAATTTTGGTCCCTTTTAAGTATATATTTGTTTATTTTTTTTTTTGTTTTATTTATGTTTAATTGAAACATAGATAAATAAATAAATAAATATTAGACAGCTGACTATTTTTAAAAATATATCAATACTATTTTACTTAACAACACACATTATCATCTAACAAATCTATAGGGAAATCCATGTAAAATAATACTGAACCAAAATTAATGTAACTTCAAAACAAAACAATTCCCTAATGACTTGACTTCTGTACCATTGCGTACAATTCTAAGAGACGCCCTTTTGTGAATATTCCAAGTAAATATGTGTGTAAATTGAATCTTATATATATATGTAATAGAGTCCATAAGGTTTTTAGTTATACTAAAATTTCGTAGTCGACACTCTAGGGAGGTAACCTGATCGTCTCATTACGCTTGCAATGAACGTGATAGATTTGGTTGGAATAAACGCCCTATGAGCGCCCGATATAATATTTATGGAAATTTTCAGCTTGGATGATTGTTGGAATAATTTATTATTTAAATATCGATTGTTGAATAATATGTTACGTGGCAGAGTAGTCTTCGGTCTTGACTTTATTTATATGATATATAAAAAACACTAAGCAGGGAGTGTCTTAACACTATGTTCCTACGGTTTCTGCGGTTTCCTCTGCCTACCCTGCTATGTGCGAGATAAAGCGTGAAGTTATATAAATTGTTTTGATAAATGATTTGTGTATAATATGTTTTTTACGTGAAGCAATGTACAACGTTCGCCAAATATGATTTCGTGTCCTACAAAAATTATATTTTTTTTAAAACTAATATAGTATGTAATATAACATAATAATTTATTACACAAAAATAGAAATAGACTTTAATATTTATTACAATATATATATATATATATATATATATATATATATATATATATATATATATATATATATATATATATATATATATATATATATATTTTATTTAAACAAAATCATTTTCAAGTTTAACTTGCACCACACGACCTCCCTCGGGTGTAACTAAACGAGCTGTTAGCAAATATGGTACAGATGCGGTCAGAGGGCGCGTCTAATAGAATCTACGTGCGATAATAGATTGTAATGGCTTGTGTGTAAAACATACGATTTATGTTATTTGAATTTAATTATCATAAATATATAGAGATCCATTGAGTCGTAGCGTCTGTCTGTAAACGCGACGTTTTGTGGGTGTGATTCACAGTTCGGAGTAAGCAGGAACTAAAGCGAACGAGTGTCTCAACACTAGGTTCCTATGGTTCCTGCAGTTCCCTCTGCCTACCCTGCCAGTGTGCGGTATAAAGCGTGAAGCTAAAAAATAATTTAAATTGATTTACATTGCAATATATCTGTTGATTTATAACGCATAGTCTTTAAATGTACCTAACGGTGCGTTCGACTGAATTTTACTAGATATTGTAAAATTGAAAGTGAATTTACAGGTAATTTCATCATTTCCATTTGAAAATAAATATTAATATTTCTTCTTACAAGTACAACGAAGGTTCCCTGTAGGGCAGTCAATAGATTACTAAACTACAATAGTAATAATATATCATACAAGTATCTGTATCGGCAATTTGTGATTATAAAACCTTTTTTCATCCAGCATCAATTTACACTTTTTTATTTAAAGAATCTCCCCTTGCTGTGTCACAATGTCAATAATAAAATCTATTTGTCAGAGTGTGAGCCATAAATAATATCGCTATGGCATATTGTGCGAAGAAAACAAACATACGCCCTTTGTAATTATTTTGTTTGCGCAGTTGGCAACACCGTCGTTTTCGTTTGACGGATCGCGCGCGGGAAATATTATCTGTCATGTGTTTACTTTAGTGTTTTTTTTTTTTAAATAATATAAAATGTTATATAAAAATTGTCATATTATCATTATTATTAAAGAAAAATAATTTAATTCTAAAGTTATTAAATACTTAACTTGACCTACGTTTCACTTTATGTGCTTTCGGAAGTTTTTTGACATTTTTTTAGACTGTCAAAATGCGCGCGACATGTGATACCAAATACACGTAATACCAAAGGGTCAAAAACTTGCCGCACTAAGTGTGCGCAATTAAAACACTATCACAAATAATATATAGAGTTATAATACATACAGCTACATGTAAACAACATATATTTAAATAAAAATAAATAATTTCGGTGTCCCCATATTGAATTCTTTAAATATCTATTTGTCACTGTAAAAGTGCCGACATCTCTGCGGTTCCAGAAACGTCAGCAAAAAACTATTGTATCGTTAATAGAGTGTTCCGAAGCGTGAAATTTGTGACAATGCAGTGCCCGTACCATTATCACGCCTAGAATTAGCTTTTGTCAAAATATATGGGTTTTGCGTTTTTCTAATTGTTACTTCCCCCTGTATTTATCGGTTGACAGTTGAGAAAAGTTTACTGCAATTGAAGTAATATTTTAAAGTATGTATTAAGTAGTCAATAGATATTGCAGGAATCAGCTTGTAAACTCGTCAGTTTGTGGGTTCGACTCCCACTTGGTGAAAATGGTTGTTTTTTTTTTTTTTTTTTTTTTTTTTAGCTTCACGCATTATCCCGCACAAGGCAGGGTAGGCAGAGGGAACTGCAGGGACCGTGGGAACCTAGTGTTAAGACACTCCGTTGCTTAGCCCCTGCTTTCTCTGTCCCCACTTTCCGCCGTTTTTGAGGCATTGCGTGTCGAGTGGCGGAACTCAACGCCGCGCTTTGCCTAGTTTGCCAGAGCGAAGAAAATGGAAATAGAAAAATCCATCTTCTCCGACTGGGGATCGAACCCAGTAACCGTCGCGTTTACAGGCAGACGCTTACGCCTCTGCGCCACGACGGTCCTCACGGTCCTCGGTCCTCCTGGTTGTTTTTAATTTAATTTTTATCTTTCTGGCCATTAGGCACGTGCAAAAGGCGGAAAACCAGGAACGGAGTGTTTTAACACTCTAAGTTACAATTCTCACATCTATATTACAATCACTTTTAAAGGCTCTATAACTATATAAATTTAGTTTCAATTATGGAAATGATTATAAGCAGCAAACCTCTTTTACTCTTGACACTTTCCTTCTACCTAATCTGTCATATATATTATAGTTATTCCCATAACAAAAGCATATAATTTTCTATAAATGAAAATAATTACTAGAAAATTTAGTATAAAACAATGTAAAACTACTAGTTTAAGTAAAACCTATATTAAATTTATATAGTTTAATATATAATGTAAATATAACATAATATATATTTTACTATGTCGAAGATTAGTCTAAAAAAAAACGTGTAGACAGTTGTGACAAATTTCTGGCATGGCAACACTCCATTAGTATTGACAATAGATTTTTTTAATAACTATATGGGATCGGAGAATTTCAATGTAATTTTAAAAGCCGGTCTTCAGTAACCACGGTTATCGTTTACATTCCACCTGTCGATTTTAGCTAACCTATTTAATTACATTTCATATGTTTAAAAATAGCTGAGAGAATTGAGGAGAGAATATTAGGAGTGTCTTAACACGAGGTTCCTACTGCCTATTATGTTATTTGTGTAAAAATCGTAATATTACTTATTTATAAAATATATTAGTACCTATTATAGTTAGCAAAAAATCAGGGAGACTAGTGTTAAGACACTCCGTTCCTCATTCGATGTCGAAAATCAACGCCTCGCTTTATCTTATTATAAAAGCAAAGAAAATTAAAATAATTCATTTTACTCAAGTTGGAACAGAACCCTCGTCATGTTACATTCAGACGATGTACCACTAAGCAGCGACCGTCTAATTTATGTAAAATTAAATTAAAAAGTTTAAAACTGTTATTTTTTTACTGTAAAGATGCTAAAAATGACGTATACTGACTGACTTAAAATAGTTTATTAACTTAGAACACCTATTTTAGTTGTTAGATAGATTTCGTTTAGGAAGGCGGAAAAGAAAGTGCTTTGAAAATACGATCTTTCAGCATATCAGTATATGGTACTGTTTTAGACTAACATTATAAATGTGTTTAATTAGTATGTTTAAACACGCTAATCTCAAGAACTACTTTACTACCAAATTTAGATTTAAAAAATATTTTTGTGTTTTTGGTCCATTTATTAACGGAAACTATAGGCTGTATATGGTGCATCTTGGTTATTATTTTCATGTAAACCACTGTAATGTTCAGAGATGACGTCATTTACAATTTTTCAATGGTCATGTCTACTATTATATCTAACTTTCTCTTGTTTTATAAAATAATATGTATTATTTCATTATTGTGTGTTAAGTTCTGTCAGGTTTGTTAATAATAAGCTGTAAAGTGCACCACCCAATGCGTTATACATGAGTGAAAATTAAAAAAAAAAACTCGAAATATCTCATAAAAAAAACTCATTCTTAGAGGCTGTATCTATCAATACCTTATTACTTTATAAGGCAAAGAAAAAAAAGTAACCAAAGTTCTAGTGAGGCGTTTCATTTTACCTGTAAAAAGCAATGACGTGAAAACACTTCAAAAGTAACCGAGAGCGTACGTGGAAACGATTGTTATACAACTAAACACCTTTCTAGTCTACTCATATCAGATCATGCGGAAATCCTTGGCAAAAATTGACAAAGACATTCTGCCTAAAGTACGCTTGAAGCTGCTTATTCCATATATTTTGTCTCATGATTAGTTTTTTTTTAATAGAACTTAGTTGTTATTTCATTTGAAAATATAATCTTAATGTAATTTAAAATCGTTTTAAAGAAGGACTTAGCTTAAAAAGATATACTTTATTTTATAGTTATCTTTACATAACATGTTATATTGAAATAATTAAAAACAATGTTAAAAATATATATATAACATAGGGGGTATGAACCAGCACTTTTTAAATATTTTTAACGGCCTAAACTCACAGTTTTAACTCTAACTATAGTTAAATATTACTAATAATATATTTATACATCTAATACATATATATATCTAGTATATTTTAGAATATACCTGTAAAAAAATACGACTCTATTTAAAGAACATATTGCACCTCCCAAGAAGTTACTAAAAAGTCCCAAACGCAGGTATTACGAGAGCTTAACACGTCCTACTGTTAAGAATAGGCATCTACTGTATTCAAAATCCTAGAACACTTTTACAAATGTAACTTTTTAAACAATTTTCGGTAATTTTGGTAATTTCTTACGTATTGTTAATGTTGGAAGGTCTAAAATTGGGTTTAAAAGGTTCGTTACAAAGGCCTGATCTTATCTGAGGTTTTAGGATAATCTTTTGTTGACAGGAATTTACCTTTCTTGAGGTTTCTGAGAAACAAAGTCTTGAAGAAAGCGATCGTTGAAATTGTGAGTGGTCAAAGAAAGTGAAAATTTAATATCTGAGCTGTGTAATATTGAACTGCGAGTTCAAATTTATCTCTAATATTATATATACTACATAAGTAGCAATGAGTTGGTAAAAAAAAAGAAAAAATAAGGCAGAAAAATCACTACCAACGGTATACTTGTACCTACCGTATATAGATTAATGCAAAAACATCAGTAATGTTTTGTTTTAAATGAAACAGATTAAAAACCAAAACCTATTCCATTTTGCTCATGTGGGCTATTCCAAGTAAAATATTCAAGATGTTATTAATAAAAACAGTGAGATAAAATTATATTATTTTATTACAACATTACTATAGAAACTAATCATGTTGTTGTAATTTTTTTACACGCCCTAATACAACAAACATAAGAATGCAAAATTATAGTAAAAAAAAATCAAGTAATCATTTTAGAGATAGTACAATTCTTTTCATATAAAATGTCATCACATTGATATACCCAACTCAGTGCACAAAGACGTCAAGCGTGATCGCCCTCAATTTGCAAAGGGATCTCAGGTAAACGAAGAAAAAAAATAAACGTGACAAAATGTCTGTAAACATGTACCTATGCCACGAAAAAAATAAAAAAAAATATACAAAAAAATCTATAGAATTCGCGATGTTTGTACGTGACGAATTCCAAATTCGGGTCTTCCATTTGACTTTTGTGCGCCAGTGTTGCAATAGTGCGGAAAATTCGCCATTATTAGTGGTAATTGTTAAATATAAAAATAGTTTATGATTGCAAAATATTAGAGCGACGTGGGTTATAATTGAACATGACGTGAATTCAATTGAGCCATTAAACGGTGCAATGGCCGTTAAAATTGCTTTTAACTTTGAGAGTTGATACGGCAATTATTTTTAAATTGGAATATTGCAACGATACTTTGTATTTTTTAATATTATTTATCTATGATAGAGATTAACGTTATCCAGCCTATGATTGATTGTGTTACACAAATGGTTGTTTACGCATTATTATTTTGTGTATCAATGTAACGTTAGTTTTTGTAATAAATATTTCAATTTTGATTGGCTATTTTTAAATACTACACTAGTTATTTGATTGAATACTAAAGAATCTCAATATAGTAAAATACTCTATTAAAAAATATTTTAATTACAAATCAAAGTCTAAAGCCCAGTAAACTATTATATACAATAAAAAATAAACTATAATACGTATTTAACAATACCTCAATCTTGTTTCAGTGCACCGAAAAATGCAATTACAAGCACGCTCATCTTGAAAAAAAATGAGCCACACAAGCAAAATGTCGAGGTGATCACACAAGATGGCGCTGTTAACTAACTCGTCCGCAAGCGGGCCGACAGCGACGCCGGCTGCGCAGGCGCATCACTCGACCACGCCGCTACATCACTACTTCCATTATTTAAAACAACCGTCACCGTTAGCCCAGAACCCTTACGCCCATCACTCGAGTGCCCATCACATGGGCATGGGGCCCGGTCCCTTGGGTGGTCTTGGCCCATTCGGACTTACACACCATGGGCTGGAAGCGGTTGGTTTTCCACAAGGTATGTAGTTTTTTTTTTATAATTGTATCTATAATAATAACCTACATGACTATGAATATGGGCACAATTTTATATATGTACATATCTATAGAGATATGTCATAAGTAGGTACTTTTGTAAATAAACAAAAATTGAAAATAAAAATTAGTCATACCATATTCTTCTGTGTGAGAATCAGTTAATATGTTGTTTATTTACTGCATTTTATATACATACATACATATCTTCACGCTTGATCCCCAGCGGGGTAGTCAGAGAGAACAGAGCGCTGCTGTCTCTGCCTACCTCTTTAGCCTCGACCACTTTCATTAACCTCTTCATACATGCTGTCCTTATGCTTTTTACGTGACTTTCCTCCACTATTTTTAAAACTGTGCTTCCGAAATTCAACCGAGGTCTATACTTCTCTTACCGCCCTCTTAACATTTTAACGGTAGTTTATGTTTAAAAAAATAACTACCTATATATCCTATAAATCATATTTTATTTCATTAATAGCAATCACATTAATGAAAAAAGACGTTCAAAATACAAAATAAAGTAAAAAAGTAAATTTAATTTCGTCGCACGCTCTTTCATTTTCAGTTCGCGAATTTCAATCCTGAATATGGAGTTCTCTAATTTATAACAGTCTCGTTTTTGTAATGGAATTTAAATGAGTTCATTTATAGTTAGTTACTTAGTGACGGAACGTTTCACCGTAACATAATATATTTGTATACTGGGATATTTCTTATAGATAATTAACTTCAAGTTGAGGACTGTCGTGGCGTTAGCATCTGCCAGTAAGCGCGATGGTTTGTGGGTTCAATTCCCACTCGAGGAAGATGGATTTTTCTATTTCCATTTTCTTCGCTCTGGAAACTAGGCAAAGCGCGGCGTTGAGTTCCGCAACTCAACACGCAATGCCTCGAATGCAAGCAGGGACTAAGCAACGGAGTGCCTTAACACTAGGTTCATGTGGTCTCTGCAGTTCCTTCTACCTACCCTACAATATGCGCGATAAAAGCGTGAAGCTAAAGAAAAAAAAAACTTTTAGTTACAGTAATAAGTAAAATATGAAAGTTTGTTAAATGAATGGTTATTTTCTAAAATAACTATAATAATAATTTCATATTTATATATCATTTCAAGTTTCCACCCTATAGTAAATTTAGAAGGTTTAATTTACAAAGCTTGAATATATATATATATATATATATATATATATATATATATATATATATATATATATATATATATATATATATATATATATATATATATATATATATATATATATATATATATATATATATAAATATATATATATATATATATATATATATATATATATATATATATATATATATATATATATATATATATATATATATATATATATATATATATATATATATATATATATATATATATATATATATATATATATATATATATATATATATATATATATATATATATATATATATATATATATATATATATATATATATTCTATAAACCTGTCAGTTACAACAATAGCTACTTCAATATTGACTTAAATTAATATACCTTATTCCGAAAGCATTGAAAAGTGGCTTTTCTTATTTATTATTAAAATGTAGTTTTAAAACACTGGTGCTATAGAAAAAAATATACGTAGAGTATAATATCAATTATTTTGTTTTCTATCTTTCATCAAGTTATATCAATGTAATTGCACTTAATTTAATTTGATATAAGAAGGAATATTGCCACAAGTGGAAATTGAATCTGTGACCATCGCATTTATTTAAACACATCCCAAATCAATCAACATTCAAGACTAGTAATTTAAGGGCTGTCGTATACGTATTTACGTACATAATAGGGGTATAAGGAAACGTAAATAAAACACAAGTAGCTATAGGCGGGGAAGCAAGTAGCTACGGTTGCATAATTTAAGTAGCAAGACATCGCTGCCTCCCCCTTAAGCCGCTTATCTACCACCCTATGGGTATGCTTGTTAGTTGTTTTAATTAGTGTTTTGAATATCGGTCATGTACCTTTTTTTTGGTTATTTTGTGTAGAATATTTGTTTTAAACAGTATTTTTGTTATATTTTTGGTTATTAAAGTATTATTTCTTAGTAAAGAAATAAGAAAACGAATGTTATCAATTTGTAATTAGTATGAGAGTTAATTTTTTATAGCTTCACGCTTTATCCCGCATATTGCAGAGTAGGTAGAGGGAACTGAAGGAACCATATGAACTTAGTGTTAAGACACTTCGTTGCTTAGTTCCTGCATTCTCCGGTCCCACATTCCGCCTTTTTTTTCGAGGCGTTGCGTGTTGAGTGGCGAAACTCAACGCCACGCTTTGCCCAGTTTCCAGAGCGAAGAAAATGGAAATGAAAATATCCATCTTCCCCGAGTGGGAATCGAACCCTCAAACCGTCACGTTTAAAGACAGGTGCTTACGCCTCTGCGCCAGGACGAAACTTATATAAATAATGTAAAGCTTCTCACTATATTCCGAATACTGCAGAAAAGACGGAGAAAGCCTGATGTTAAGACACACCTTTCTTCACTTTCCGTACATATTTTTAATTTATACGTTGAGAGGCGAAATTTTTAATAAAAAAATTAAAAAAAAAATTATATTAATCTATTATAATAATTTTTAACCTATTATAATACTAACTTATCTTTTTTACTATATTAAAAGCATTAAACAATACCTAAATTTAGAAATATGTGTATGTATGTATATGTATATGGTATTTCTCAAAGAGACCGCAAATATATTATTAACTTAATGCCTAGATCGATCAGGGCATTAGGCGCGGCTTAACGTTTATTTGTAAATAACAAGACTAATTAGTATCCTAATTAATGGATCGATCATAGTTATTTTAGTAAATTCAATTTATACTTGTATTACTGCAGTAGTTAGTTTAGTTAGTTTATTTTTATTGAAATGTTAGGGTGTTACGTACATTTACGTTATTGTTAATAATATTCAAATTCAAATAATTTCATTTAAAACAAGAATACATGAGAGGGCCGTTGTGGCGCAGAGACGTAGCGTCTGCCTGTAAACGCGACGGTCTGTAGGTTCGATTCTCACTCGGGGAAGATGGAAATTAGTTTTGTTGTTGAGTGGCGGAAGCAATGGCTGGAAAGAGGCGGAAAGTAGGGAACGGAGAAAGCAGGGACTAAGCAACTTAGTGTCTAAATACTAGGTTCTTATGATTCATGCAGCTCCATCTGCCTACCCTGCAATGTGCGAGATAAAGCGGAAAACTAAAGAAAGAATACAATATTCATTTTTTGAATATTAAAAACTACAATATTTTGAATATCAAAACTACCATTTTATTTTTTGAATATAAACTACTGGCTAAGGTTAATGCCTCAGACCTTAGAAGAAACGGCGCATGTAACTCTGAGGATTATCTTTGTTAAATAAATTTTTTTATTCTTCAAATTGAAATTTTTATAATCTTAATAGTAAAATAATATTTTACATTTGTAAAAATAGTCGTTTCATTAGTTTAGGAGATACGTGACATACAAACAAACATACGTCAAACTTTTTGTAAATATATGTTTGCTAATTACTCTTAACTGAGAAGTTAACATTACGTTATTATGATAATTTTTATATAGTGCATAAAACGAGATATGTTTGACGTCATATCTTATATGCTAGTATGTTGAATGCTGATATAAACATAATTTCTTATATCATAGCTGACTTAAGTTGAATGCTCTGTTAATATTGAACATATGTTAATTAAATAATTAAATTTATAAAATATATATCTAATATGAGAACCGTCTTGGCGCAGAGTAGCGTCTACCTGTAAATGTGATGGTTTGTGGGTTCGATTCCCACTCGGTGAAGATGGATTTTTTGGCTATGGCATCCAGGTAAAGAGCGGCTTTGAGTTTTACCACTCAACACGCAATGCCTGGAAAAAAGGCGGAAAACAGAGTGTCTTAACACTACCTTCCCACGGTTTCTGCAGTTGCTTCTGTCTACCCTGCTATGTGCGGTAAAATGTACGCTAGTACGAAGAAGTATCAACCAGTTAGGTATATATTTAAAATTAATAATAAAATAAGATAGATATCGTACTGCAATTAAAAAATATAGATATAATAGATAAAGATATATTAAAAAAAAGATGAAAGCAAAAAAAAGGACTAAACAAAGAGTGAGAGGGACAATCGGTGATACTAAATTCAAAAGGGAGTTTTTCCCCGAAGAGGTCGGATTACGTTTTTCCCCGAGATGAAATGGGGTGTTCGGATACTTGTCTTATTTATTTTATAATGGCTATGTAATATTATTTTTTATCATTTTACTATTTTTATTTCAGACCGCTATCTTGGCTTGGACGAAAGACTAAATTTTGTTATTTCTAAAAAACATCTATTATTATCTAAAAGTTCGTTCTAAGAAAAAGCGTAATAACAAGAAAAATACTTAAATAAAGACGTACAGCGATTTAATGATAGTAAAAGAGTTGTAATACGTCATACCGTCATAATGGTTGTTATAAATTTAAGCGAAAAAAAATCATGTTAATTAGAGTATTTAAACCTAACTCTGAAAATATTTTATTAATAGTGCTATAAATTTGTAGTTCAAAATAATAATTTTATATAAATTATAAAATTCTGTATGAAACTCGATTTGTTCTTTTGGACCTGCTATGCGCAAAAAAGAGGCGTAGCGTCTGCCTGTAAACGCGACGGTTTGTGGGTTCGATTCCCACTCGGGGAAGATGGTTTTTTAATTTCCATATTCTTCGCTCTGGAAACTAGGCAACGCGCAGCGTTGCGTTCCGCCACTCAACACGCAATGCCTCGAAAACGGCGGTAAGCATGGACTAAGTAACGGAGTGTCTTAACACTAGATTCGTATGTTCCTGCAGTTCCCTCTGCCTACCCTACGATGTACGGGATAAAGCGTGAAGCTAACATAAAAAATATCACTGATACTACTAATATATATCAAATAAAATAAAAAATACGAAAAATATTAAAACTTTTACATTACAATATAGGTGATACAAGTTTTCTACGTAAAAATAGTAACGAATCAAGTATAATCTTCAAAACGGTCTAAGAACTCTTTTTTTAAAATATCAGGTAACTTTTAGATGGATTATTATTTTTTTATTTTCTACTGTAACAAGTGACGTCATGCAGACGACATGGTACAAAGATGGTGTTAGTTAAGTTTTTTTTACCTTCTTTACTTAGGTAGAACGTAATGTTAAGACACTTTATACCTTTCGAGGCATTGCGTGTTGAGTGGCAGAACTCAAGGCCGTGCTTTGCCATTGCCATTTACAAGAGCAAAGAAAACCTAAATAATTAATTCTCTCTGAATAGGCCTTAATTAACAACTCAAAGCCGTACAAATGTGTAGTAAGGAATGCCAGTTTTAAACGCTATTTACATTACACTGTAGTAATATTGAAATATATATATATATATATATATATATATATATATATATATATATATATATATATATATATATATATGTGTATATATATATATATGTGTATATATAAATATATATATATATATATATATATATATATATATATATATATATATATATATATATATATATATATATATATATATATATATATATATATATATATATGTGTGTGTGTATATATATATATATATATATATATATATATATATATATATATATATATATATATATATATATATATATATATATATATATATATATATATATATATATATATATATATATATATATATATATATATATATATATATATATATAGAGGTTTATAGGTCCCGTAGTACAATTTTATTAAAATTGATAAAAAAATAAATTTATTTTGTTAAATAATTTTTCTTATTAAATTAAATGTGATTTCTTATAGAAGTTAACACATGGTACATGTTGGTGAGTGAAACTCAAAGCTGTGCTTTATATTTTACCCTAAGAACATAAAAATAAGTAATTCCCAATGGTAATCGAACCCACAGCGATCACGGTACAGTGCTGTGCCTATATTTTACATGTAAAATAAATATTTTTCCATGCTTATGTCAGCTTCCATTTACCATACAATAACGTGACACGAGTAAAAAGAAAAACACATATCATAATATCAATGAAACACTGAAACCAATAAATAAAATTAACGGCTCGCGACCTATTTGATTTAAAACCCAAATTCAATTTTAATGTGAGACTAAAATTAATCCGCCATTTTAATCCGTGCATCCATCCCTGTCGTTCCTGTGATAATTTGTATATTTCCGTCTCATACTGACGCTGGATGCGTAACGACGGCAGCTGGACGATCTTTTTTTATATTGTATATTTTTTTATTGGTCTAAGCATTTTATATGGCCAGTCCTTTTTTTATTCTTTTGTTGCTATAATTAATTCTTTTTAGACAAGCGTAGTGATAGAAAGAGAAATTGACATTATATATATATATATATATATATATATATATATATATATATATATATATATATATATATATATATATATATATATATATATATATATATATATATATATATATATATATATATATATATATATATATATATATATATGTTAGTACTTACATAATTATTTTTTGGCCATTTATTAAATGATTTTATAAATTAGCAAAAAGCTTTGATATTTCCCCATTTAATATATATATATATATATATATATATATATATATATATATATATATATATATATATATATATATATATATATATATATGTTAGTACTTACATAATTATTTTTTTGGCCATTTATTAAATGATTTTATAAATTAGCAAAAAGCTTTGATATTTCCCCATTTAATGTCAATGACTTTAAATTTTGCACTTGAATCACTTTTAAGTTTCTTAGAAAAGTTCAATATTAACGTATGAGTAAGCTTCATAAAATTATATTCAATAGTGTAAATCTATCCATAGAAAAGACTTCAACGCATGCTAGCTCTCACCAGTACAAAAATAGTATGAATAAAATTTGTTAACTATTATGTTTTTAGCATAATAAGTAAAATCGTTAAATACCATAAAAAAAGACCTTTAAAATCACTAAACTTAGGCTCATAAAAATTTTATACTATAAACTACCACATACGTATAGTGTATTGACCCTTCGAGAGCATAAGAAGTCCTAAAAATACCACTCATTATTGAAGTGTAAAGGGTTCCTTAACTATTTGGTTTTTTATGACATTTCTTAATGATTTTTTTGAACATTACCAAATTTCACGTATATCTATTCTATATCGGTTACTTTTCTTGTAACAAACATACAAACTGAGATAAATTCAATGTCTATATAGCTGGGTAAGCTAAGATAACTTAGTGTTGAGACACTTTGTCTTCAATATTTAATTTTGAGACAGTGATGTAACTCAATGCTGAAATGCCTAATTAAATTGAGAATAAGATATAACCAAACTGCACTTATATAGGTAGTTATAGTAGAAAAATAATATTCGGGACCGTCGTGGCGCAGCATTATAAGTATAAGCCTAACGGTTTGTAAGTTCGATTCCCATTCGGGGAAGATAGATTTTTTCATTTCTATTTCCTTCCCTCTGGCAACTAGATGCGCGCGGCATTGACTTCCGCCACTCAATATGCAATGCCTTAAAAAGGCGGAAAACACGGAATATAGTGTTTTAACACTAGGTTCCCACGGTTCCAGCGGTTCTCTTTGCCTACCCTGCTATGAGCGGGATAAAGCGTGAAGCTAAAAAAAGAAGTTATATCTAAAACTTGCCTAGTATTAAGAACTAGTTTTTAGTACATTCTTTTTTTTAACGCTTTATCCCGCACATGGCAGGGTAGGCAGAGGGAACTGCAGGGACCGTGGGAACCTAGTGTTAAGACACTCCGTTGCTTAGCCCCTGCTTTCTCCGTCCCCGCTTTCTACCGTTTTCGAGGCATTGCGTGTTGAGTGGCGGAACTCAACGCCACGCTTTGCCTAGTTTGCCAGAGCGAAGAAAATGGAAATAGAAAAATCCATCTTCTCCGACTGGGGATCGAACCCAGAAACCGTCGCGTTACAGGCAGACGTTGCACCTCTGCGCCACGACGGCCACGACTTAGTACTATTTTGCAATAATTACACCTATTATAATGTTTTGTGATCTATTTACATCCTACGTAATTAATGTGGTATACAATAACGATAATAATATTTATAACGAGAAAAAGAACGAAAGTAAATCTTATTTATGACGAAATAAAATATTTTCTGAAGTAAATTTAGTTGTTAAAAATTCATGAAAACTAATACAATTAGTTTTCGTTTAAGTAGCAACGATAGCGACCGCTTTTGAAGATAATTTCAAAGCTTTCAAGTTGTTATTGTAGACATGGTGTTAAGTATTTCAAATTTCGTAAAACATTATAAAACTTACTTTAGAAATTACTTAGTGCTTCAATAATTCTTACAATTTAGTTACTTTTCTTTTTAATTAGTTGGAGTTAGAGTTAATAACTCATAGGTTTCGATACATACGTATTAGGTTAACGGGTCTCTTGGCTTTGTTTTTGAAATTTCTAGGGTGGGCCCCTGACGATTGTGGGGTGGGCAGCTATCCATGATTAATTTAAATATGCACAATCAAAATAAATTATGATTTTCGATACTCGTACATATTAGGCTAATAGGTTCTCCGACTTAGTTTTTAAAATTTCTTAGGTGCCCACCCCATAATTGTCTGGTACCCAGCAGATGATATGGGGTGGGCACGGACCAACTCATATTCGTATGCCTATCAGTACATATTACTTGATTGTGACTATTACGTGACCTAAACATACATTAACCACCTGCCACAAGTTGTAGTTGACTATTTCGGTAACATTTTCTTTGATGAAGAAACACTATGTACCTATTTATATACAATATGTTATATATACAACTTACATTCTATATGTTTATAATTAACAACATTATGACACAAAATTATTATATATAGATTATTTTCATACATAATTGACATTAAGATCGTTCAATCAGGCACGAGCTCCTGTTACAGCTATAAAGGCATATATAGGCTATAGTCTATCTCTTAGTCTATAGTATAGTCTATAGTATAGTCTATAGTATAGTCTATGGGCTATAGTCTATTATCCTTCATCCTTTTAAACGCTCTTATGTAAACGCTTATATCTTCAACTAGAGATAAGCTGTTTTTATTTAAAGAAGACAAAGTCACAAGAAAATCTAGTTCTATATAAACTTGTAACGAATTGAACGATTCCATCAGATATCGATTTCCGCCAGCCCGTATAGTCATATTGTTGGCTTCACACCTACTGACATGATGGCCGAGTTATCGATTATGACACGACAGGTGGATCGGTCAACGTACTTACTTTTGTCACATTTACAACTTATTTTCTTACATTTGATTTTGAGTTTGTGTTATATATTTATTATTTATTAAATACTGTTATTTCTTTTGTTCAAGAAACTATGATTTTGGGATACTATTCTTGAAGTAATTCATACATATTTATTGAAACAAATTAAATAATAGATATGTACAATATAACAATTCGTATTCATTAACAATATTGAGAGAATTGCTTCCTAACAAACTCTAACATATTGGGTGCAGGTAAGTTAAATTAGGTTCCACCTAACCTGCTATATGTAAAACATAACATATATATATGTCTTGAAATAAAAAAAAATGTTACAAAAGAATAGCATGTAGCTAAACGATTATATAAAATGCACAAAAAGGCAATAACGTTTCTACGTTAAAGCCAAGTTGATGATATATCTTTTTGTAATTACCATCTTATGCAATTTTCTTCTCTAACTTTTGAATATGTCTCAGTTTAGTTCACAATCGATTCAAAACTGACTACAAAACATTTTTGATTAATTACTTATTTACTTCACAATATACTAAAAACTATACCTACATTTTAAAATTACACTCTAGCCAGCCGCAGGAACAGCTTTAACCTCCTCTCTATACAACACACCATTTTCTTCTAATTCCTCATACTAAAACCCATATGAAACTACAAAATGAAATTAAAAATATAAAGTTAACAAAAGCTAAACAAGTATTACAAAAAGACAACCAACCGCTGCATTCCTATTGATTTCGGAAGCCTTGCGTTCATTGATTTATCACCACTCACTAATGACGGCCTATCGTCTGTTCCTTTACCGTTAAGCGCAAATGTGACATTTAAATATCCCATAATAACAATATTAAAGGATTTTACTTGTATATATAGAATATGTTTATATGAAAAAAATTACAATGTTTTCTTTTTTCTTATAAATTGAGAGTTTGTAAAATTCAAATAATTTACTATTATTGCGAAGTGTCTTAACACTAGGCTCCGCGGTTCCAGATAAAGTGCGGGATAAAACGTGAAACTAAAAAAAAACCTTTAATTATATATATATGGTATCTTATATAGTACATATGTATATTATATTAAACTGAATTTTGTGTTCATTTTTGTTTCTTCAATAACTCTCAAATTTTTTTTGAAAAAAAATGTTGTAATAATCCCGCATATAATTAAATAGTATTATTTTATAAAAAAAGATCATATTTTTTATATAAAACAACAGATAAAATATAAATTTAATATTGAACAGGATTCAAATTAAAAAAAAGCATAATATTATGTCATCTTAGCATTAACACGTCATGAAATAAAAAAAATATTACAAAACGCAATATAATTGGATAAACACGGTTAAGTAACGTAATTGCTTGTAAGAAGGCAGACTATTATCACATTTTTTACAACCACATAATTGTTTAAGCCTTGTATTTTACATAAATTTTTCAGTGGAATAATTGAATTCATTTAATTGATGACAAATCCTTTATAGGAGGTAAATTGTGGATGTTTATATATATATATATATATATATATATATATATATATATATATATATATATATATATATATATATATATATATATATATATATATATATATATATATATATATATATATATATATATATATATATATATATATATATATATATATATATATATATATATAATATATATATATATATATATATATATATATATATATATATATATATATATTATATATATATATATATATATATATATATATATATATATATATATATATATATATATATATATATATATATATATATATATATATATAGACGATTTTATTTGGTTGAGAAGGCTAATCGTAAGAATTGTTAGGTAATTTTGTTTATTATTAATTTATTTTGGATAATACATTTATATATAGGCCACTTAACTGCGAATGAAATGCTCGCTCCAGTCTACTTCAAGAGTATCATTGTCACTAATAGGAACTGTTAAATTGTGAACTTTGGTAAATTAAAAAAAAGGAAAAAAACAGAGAAAGTCCCGCTGAGTTCTTCTCAGGTTTGAGGAATTAACATTAGGGTACTGATGGTGAATTAAATAAATTATTTCACGTTCAAAAAATGAAGCTGACTTTGACTTTAACTAGTTGTAAATCTGACAAAATGTAGGAGAAAATGCGTCAATATAAATAGTAGCATAATACGTGTTTCAATTCAAATAAAGAGGCAACGCCGTAGTCAATAAGATATATCTTTCCTTCATATATTATTATATAATATTTATAACATATAATATTTATTTTTAGCTTCACGCTTTATCCCGCACATGGCAGAGTAGGCAGAGGGAACTGCAGGAACCATACGAACCTAGTGTTAAGACACTCCGTTGCTTAGTCCCTGCTTTCTTCGTCCGTAATATTTTATCTTTGTATATAGC
Organism: Dione vanillae; assembly: GCA_037178615.1. Taxonomy (NCBI): domain Eukaryota; kingdom Metazoa; phylum Arthropoda; class Insecta; order Lepidoptera; family Nymphalidae; genus Dione; species Dione vanillae. Next base: position 598,506 of record JAZFAU010000299.1, on the reverse strand, counting down.
TTATCTAAACTAAATATGTGCGACATATTTTAAATTTCACTTTAAATTATTATTTATTTTAAATACAACATTTAAAACACCTAGCCATTTTCTCCATACTTAAGTTCATAAAAACCGAATCTATTAACCGCTACTTTAACTCCTCGGTAGCCCAGTGGTGGGATTAGTCGAATAAAAAATGAACTTACCATTACAGCTTTGTGATTGTCGTCTTGAATCGTTTATAAAATTATTCTCGATAACTCTTTATAATGGTAGACATTTTTAAAGGTCCTTCAACCGCGTGAAATCGGGGTCAGAACACTGTCGTACGCGGTCAGTAAATTAACCATCATATTTTATAACGAATCAAGCGGCGAGAGCTGATGATACCACCCTGTACTTTATTTTTTTGCTTGTATGTATGTATGTATGTATGTGTGTATGTATGTATGTTTTGATATTTCTGTTTTAACCATACATAGGTATGTATGAATTACTTTTATGTATGTAAAACATTTTGTCGTGAATGATTTTTGTAATTTAAAATTTTTGTTGACATTTAAGTGAATTATGGGATGTGTTGATAATTATAATCGTCTTAAGGATATATTGTGTGTATTATATATTAAATATTATTTTTTTGTGTACATTACTTTTGATTTTGCTTAAATGTTAAAAATGATTCATAAGATTGTAATGATTAATATGATCTTTCGCATGAATAACAACTAATATAAATAATAATTAGTTGTAATAAAATAAAAAAAATAGAGTACAACTACTCTCTCTTTCTCTCTTTAGTACCTTTAAATAAGAAACCAACCAACTAACTAACCTATTAATGTAAAATATAATTTACCTACAATTACCTTGAATCTATATAAGGACATAGAAAAACGTTCTAATATTTTTTATACAATAAATTTAATCGATCGGTAATCGATTATTTTAAGTTAACAATCAAATCATAGATGCGATAAAGACAATATATTATCTATAATCTATTTATATCAAACAAGTTCAATTATAACAATCTGGTATTAGCATCTTAGTATCGTTTCCACGCATCGTAAATAATATTAAAATTTATCATTTATGAATTCCAACACAGCGAGCCGCTACCGTCGGCGCCCTTTGACGTGCCGCCATCTTGAGCGGCCATATTTGTTTTGCTTTTTTTATAAACTTTATAATGCAATGCTCTTGTCACTGTCAGCCGTTATCAAGGAAATGTCATTTAGGGAATGAATTTGCTACTATGATAAAAATAGATATTAATGAAATCATTTAATGTTAGCACTTACAGTGTGTATGTTTTGTTTTTTTTTTTTTTTTGATTATTTTCATAGAGTTTTACATATATTAGTAAATTGTGGATAATGTTTCGTGTGGCTTTGAGTAATACGCATTCGTTTGGGAGAATAGTGGCGAAAGGTATGTTTGATTTAAAAATTAAGTAAAATTTCGTAGTTAATTTATATAGTCAATAATCTTTTGGCAAAATTTTTGAGCTTAGTGATTAAAAATTAGTATATATATACAAAAAATTCGTTCTACATAGTTGGTTTGTAACTCCAAGGACACTACAACCCTAAACGTTAAAATATATTTAAGTAAAATAAATCGTTTTCAAATTGCAAATTCTTATCTCCCTCCAGATGAAAAACGTGTGAAAATCGTCACGCGGCGACACCCTCTGTGATTTGACAATCCACCGCGAATGATTTCGTTTGAATGTGTTTATAAAAGATTTACAAGGCGATGTTACACATTTAGTATACGATATCTATAAAAAATATACGTAATTTATATATATATATATATATATATATATATATATATATATATATATATATATATATATATATATATATATATATATATATATATATATATATATATATATATATATATATATATATATATATATATATATATATATATATATATATATATATATATATATATATATATATATATATATATATATATATATATATATATATATATATATATATATATATATATATATATATATATATATATATATATATATATATATATATATATATATATATATATATGTATAAAAGAATGTATATATATATAAAAAAGAACTTCATATTAGATCCTGTAAGTTAGTATTAAAAATTAGAAAAATAAAATATGTATGTCGTGATGATTCGGAACAACGTCTGTTAGAAAACAAGACGGTTCTGAATTCGATTCCATTCGGGGAAAATTATTCTTTTCGTATTATTCTAGTTTATACAGGTAACCAGATAAAGTTCGTGCAATAGTCACTAGGTTAATATTAGAATAACCCATCTTTCTATTTGTAAGATATTGTAGATATTTTTAAAATATTTTTTAAAACTATATACGTGTACAGTTCTGCTTACTGATAAAATTTTTATGGTTTATGTTGCGTGTAATCGATTTTGAGGCATCTTCACGCATCTCATATATTTTTCGCGGTAGATTGAGAGTCTGGTGTCGCGAATATTTGTCAAATTTGAATATTTTTAAGTATATTTTCGCTAGCACTTTTGCCTGCGTCATTAACGTTTGCTCCATGACCATTTCTGGCTGTAAACAGTCTTACAATCCCTGCAATCCAAAGATTTAATATTTATATTTTAGTTTTATTTAATAGTTAAGACTTAAATTACACGTTTCTATGTTTATGAATAAATTTATATATTAAATTTTAAAAGCGCTTTAGAAAATCTTTTATTTCTTTCTTTTCTTTTAGCTTCACGCTTTATACCACATATTGCAGAGTAGGCATAGAGAACTGCACCATATGAACCTAGTGTTAAGACACTCCGTTGCTTAATCCCAGCTTTCTCCGTCCCTGTTTACCGGCTTCTTCGAGGCATTGCGTGTTGAGTGGCGGAACTCAACGCCGCGCTTATATAATGTTTCGTTTAAATTGATATATTAATTATATATCACGAGTTACAGTACAAGTTATATATAATATATGCTACTGTAATAATGTATGTATGTATATATGTTTTTAATACCGTCTAAACTTATTAGTCTTGCCCGAGTGTGTGAAAGTTAGCACCTTTCTGTTTATATATGCAATGGACTTGTATGCCAGTTTCACTTTGAGATGGGGTGGTTGTAACAACAAACTCGGCTTTTCACTTAATTGTATTTTGATATTGTAAATTAGATTTTTACTTGAGTTTAACGTCATAGTGTTGGTGGTTGTTGGTTCAAAGCCTATAGTGGGTTTTGTGATTCTATTATTGTCCATTACTTGCGTAATTTTAATTACTTATGCTATAGTACTATAACTTTCAGGCATATAGCAAAGAAATCTATATAGTGTTAATATATACACACCCACACACACACACACACACACACATACATACACTCACACAAAGACTGTACTGCACTATCTTATTCAAATAATAAACTAAACTGAAAATATTTTACCATCGGCTTCTAAACCTTATAATTAAGTTATATTTCAAAATTTAATCTCACTATTTTTCTATTTTAAAAAACATACTGATTTCTTAAATGTACTTTCGTTTAAAACCTTTGCCAAAACGTCTAAAACCCAGTAGTTTACTAAAAAAATCTTAAAACGCTTGCAAAAATCGTATAGCCGTGTTTTTTTTAACCCCCACCCCATCCATGGTGTTGCCCGCTAATTGTAAAGTCAACAACACTGTTTTAGTGTTTGTTGTTTTTCCCCGAGGGCATTTCTCGGGTGTACGTTTGCGTTTTAAGTTTCTATATAGATAGTTACTTACCTTATGAATTTATACTGTCTTTATTACGTATGGGTTATGGGTTCCGTTCTCAGTTTGAGTATTTTCATATTATGTCAGTTTTGTTAAGATTTTAAATATATGTGATTATAAGGCCTTCAATTTGAAAGAATGACGGCCAATGTCACGGGTTATAGATAAAGCTTCAAATAGTAAGCTGGTAGCTAATACTATCAGATAAAAGCTCGAGTTAAAACAGGTCTTCGTCTGCTTGATAGCTGTATCAGGGACTTGCGAAACCAAAATTGGTTGTTTATCTGCCAGACAAGTAACATATATCCTATCTGGAACTTTATCAGCAAGTGGTGAAACCGGCCAGCAAAATGATTTAGCATGATTTTTTCTCTGCCTTTCGGGTTATATAGCGGCGTTGAGTTCCGTCAAACAATATTCTATATCTCTTCAAGATATAGATGGAAATCGGATAACGAAGTGTTTGCGTAGCTTGCTATTTACGAGATAAAGCGTAACGTTAATTAATAAAGAATATACAAAATATACGTGTATGATTGACAAAAAGGAACAGATAAAAAACTAATTTGTTATACAAATATCTTATCTACATTAGATAATTAGTCTAACAAAATATTTTCTTTAACAAATATCTAATAACTATCTGTGACAAATGCACAGAATATAAATATTTTTTTTTCGTTACAATTAGTGTGTAGTCGGTCGCAAAGGGACGAACCCGTGAGAGTACAAACACTTATACCCACTTGAGGTATTATTGACGTGGGAGTGACACGTGTCGAAAGGAAATTGATACTAAAAAAATTTTTGCGGTAGACTTTTAAGTGAATATTGTTTTCTTTTGTTTATAAATGTTAAAAGCGAAACATAGCGTTTGGTAGGCATTTTAAAGTACATGGTAAAGCGTGGCGTTGAGTTCCGCCACTCAACACGCAATGCTTCTAAAGGCGTAAAGTGGGGAACGGAGTGTTTTAACACTCCCTTTGCCTATCCTTCTGTTTACGGGATACCGTCAAGCTAAGAAATATATATACATACATACATATATATTAAAAGTGCTAGGTGTAAAAACACCTAACATTAATATAGTAAAAATATGTTAACACGTCTACATAATTCCATTGTTAAATTATTAAAAAAATATATTTGAAACAAAAAATCCATCATGTTGTTATCACAATTAGAAAACTCACGTCGTATGAAGATAAAATGCTAATAATATGCGATTCCTTGCTGACTAGACAGTTATGTGTTACATTGTTTTGTTAATTAATTATCTTTTGTGAACATCGTTTTTGTTGTTATCTGTAGGGCTGCCAGACTTTTAATGGCCGACGGTAAACACTTCTGCTAAATATTAGTATTAAATTTTCATTTTAAAGTAAAATAAGTATTTATAAAATGAAATTCTGAAACGCTTTTTATCAGTTGTTTTTTTTAAATACTAACATAGCCGATTTTTTTAAATAGTATTAATTTTTGTTTTAACATATATCAAAGTACGCAACGATTTTAAAAGAAGTGACCCATAGTGATTTAAAAAAAAGATTATATGAATATACCTGCATATTATGTTTTCGTAGTGCAAAGCAGTTAGCTGGCTACTAGTATCAATACAAAAATTATGGTATACCAAGTAGATATAGGTTTTATACTATTATGCCCTATAACACGTTGTATAATAGCATTGTTATTGTATATTTTCTTAGTAGTTAGACTGACGCATTATAAAGATTTGTTTTGTATTCCATTAGATATGTTTTAAAAGTTTATGAATTTTTTTATTTAGTTGGGTAGGTATTGAAAATAAAATATTTTTGCTAAAGTCTTTCATATTGTACATTAAGTTAACTCAAAACAATTTCCGGACATTACAAGCAATCAGCATAATTCTTATTTCCTGTTAAAAGGTAAAATGAAAAGAAATTACAGTTTTTAATCTTTCACGAGACATTGCAAATTCTTTTGGCAATTTTCTTTCAATTCAATTTTCTTTTTAAAAGGACCACGAATTTTCATTTCTAAATGCCCACCATTAAATTTAACAGCCCTGTAATACGAAAACTTTTTACACGAGAGAAATCCACCATTTTGAATGAAATGACGTATCTCGAAATGGCGCGCGATGTGGCGAATAAAAATGCTACGACTTTCATGTATTCAGCCAACCATTTAATTTTTTAATTGTTGATTGCAGATTGTTTCTTCACAATGCTTTTTATGTGAAAGTCGTATTTTAGCTTTCCTTCAAAAGTATATATCAGATAATTTATATTAAGTTATTAATTATTTCTGTTATCTACGTCAAATAAAGTACAAAACTAAACAAAACTCTTAAGTAAAATAGCGGTCGTGTACATTAAAAATACACATATAGAGTACACAAGATTACCGAGTTAGTTTTTGTCTGTGCTCACTAGTTCTATCGTTATAAATAAAGATTATGCATTAGCATGAAAAATTGCTTAGCCTCAAGTGTGAATTGCTGTGAAAACAGATAAATAAGATGGCGCGTGTGCGCCGCGTGCGGCTCACAGATTATAAATGACTTTATACAGTAGCTGGTGACAAATTGTATAATTGAAACGAAAAAAGTGGAATCATGCGGAGTAGGGATATTAGGAATTTAGGAAGATTTCTTGTATAAAGAAAGAAATAGAAATAGGGTGAGAGAAAAAGGAAAAAAGTAAATTTGCTTATGATAGCTGTATGATATAGGTACATATATCATACAGCTATTATTTTTTCTTCACGCTTCATGCCGCATATGGTAGGGTTGACAGTTGGAACGGCAGGAAACGGAGGAACCTAGTGTTAAGACACTAATAAATATTAGGTATATTAATTTTATTATAAAACAAAATTTAAAGAAAACATACATACCTATATACAACTAACTTACTTCATTTCTAGACCACTTATAGGTAATTTTACCTAACAAATATAAGTAAATAAATAAATAATTACAATAAAGTGAAGTTTTTAGTATCTATATATTACAAATTTTAATTATTTTTTAAGGTTCAAATTTGATTATTATTTTTACTTTGCCCCATAGAGATTTTAAAGCACTGTTTCAAAATCCATTGAATGGAATACATGGGGTGCTTTTACCATAGAATTTATCTCGCCCTCCCACTCTTTGATAAGTTAATCCGTGGTACCCCCTCGTGGGCACTGTATAGGGCATACTTATATCGAGATTTTTTCCTACTAACAACTGTTTCATTTCATATTCATATATACTATACTTTAAAGTTAGTTATAAATTTAGTATTTATTTAATTACTTATAACAATTAACAGTTACATTTCCAGAATGCCTAATTTTTTATATCAAAAAATCGTGAAAATTTGTATATGTTTTAAATATTCTTTAAGTTAGATGCAGGATGTCACTTCTGTAAGCTACACGGATATTTGGCCGTAACTGTATGTGATCGCACCTAAATTGGCTGCTGCACCTGGAGAATATCCAAGAACGGATGGAAATGCTACGATACTTAAACCTTCTGTGTGCATTTAAAGATATTTTTTTGCTCGAACTAAATTGAAATCGATAATTCTCAAAATATTATTTAAGCAATATATATATATATATATATATATATATATATATATATATATATATATATATATATATATATATATATATATATATATATATATATATATATATATATATATATATATATATATATATATCTATGTTAGATATTATTATATAGAGGAGAAGGTGGTAATGTGGCCCCCTACTTTGTTTTCGGGACTTTATAAAAAAAATAAAGGCTCCAAAAACTTGATAAATACTTTATTAGCTTCCTTAGTTATTCTTTTATCCATATTTCACAATGGAATAGATGAAACACGTATAGTATAATGAAAAAAAAAATTATTATTAAGTAATCGAATTTGGCCAAATGAGATCAGGTGATGGTTTTGTGGCCCCCTGGGGGGTCACATTAAATGTATAGCATTATTGAAACCTAACGACAAAAATCACAAATATAATAATCGCCTTCCGGACCTGCACAGGCTGTATGAGCCCACAATTCGCAACTCTGACACTGTATCCATTGCTCTCCAGGTCTGTCATTTGAAAAGTTCGCTTCGCAGAACCCGCAGAGGACATCTATGTTTTCAGGGACTCTATTCAAATGCGAGTTGTCATCATCTGAGTCGTCATTTTCCGCTTCACTATCAGAGCTGCTGCTGGATGTTACATCTCTCTGTCGCTGACCAGCTCTGCTAGTGCCTCCTCTACCACGTCGTCCTCGTCCTCGTCCACGATTCTCTGCTAAGCGCAAAGATTCAATTAAGTCATTTTTGTATGGAGAGGATGTGATCACCTTTGCTGTGGACGCCTTTCTACCGCGATTAGAAGTTCTAATCTTAGCCTCAGGAATTGGCTGAATATCTTCTGGTAGAATCAAACTATTCTGCAGTTCTTGTAGCTTCTTATCTACGCTTGATGGAGGAGATTGGGCAGTATCAAGACCTGTATCATCATTGGCAGGCATCGAAGAAGTTTGACCAATCTTAGATGCTTGGGCTTCCGCTATAAAATCGATGTCAGTGAATACTTGCGGGTTGAATGGATAGATGCCAGTTGCACGGAAACCATTAACTGCTATTTCTCCCGTTGTGCTCCTCATATATGCCCGACCAAAAAGTTCAGCAATATCAAAAGGTTTCAGCAACCTTTCAGAATGCAAATGAAATTTCCGAATCTCCTCACTGTAATGGCATTTTAAGGCGCCCATGAAAGTTTTATCTAAAGGTTGGAGCTTGTGTGTAGTATGAGGTGGGAGACTAATAATAGTAACGTGGTTTTCACGAGCTAATTCTATTATTTCTATGTTCCGGGTATGGCTGTAGTGACCGTCAAAGATAAGTAATACAGGAGATTCCACAGTTGGTTTTGTTTTATCAATGAAATGCCTGAACCATTCAGTGAACAAATTCGATTGGATCCAACCTGATGGGTGGACTTTACCAATCGATCCAGGTGGAGCACCTTTCATCAATACATCCGTGAAATTTTTTCGAGGGAAAATCATCATAGGTGGCACAAAAAAACCTGATGCACTCATGCAACAAACAAGAGTACACAGTGAACCTCGCTCTGCCGCTGTTAGAGCTCCTATCTGTTTCTTTCCTTTTTTACCTATCACCTGGGGTATTTTAGACTGAACAATCGTCAGCCCAGTCTCATCTACATTAAAAATCCTGTCTGGAGGATAATGAGTCTTTTCCATTTCAGCTTCTAGGATATCAAAAAATTCTTTGACTGCTAGACGATTAAAGCCTTGAGCACGAGCATATGATGTTCCCATTGGTCTACGAAGGGATAAATTGTCTTTATGTCGCTTTAAGAAATGATCCAACCAAGCCCGCCCTGCCATTTCATTCTTAAAGTTATTGGAAATACCATTTCTCATAGCCAACTGATATGCCATTTTTCGAACATCCTGTCTTGTGAGTCCATAATATCGAGCCTCCATAAATAAATATATTCGACTAACTTTGTTTCCAGTTCCGGTGGAAGTACAGGTTTCCTTCCGAGTGGTTTATTAACAAGTAATTCTAAAGACTCTTGAGGATCCTTCACTAACCGTTTTAGTGTCGATCTAAGTACACCAAACATTTTAACAGCTTTTTTATATCCCATCAGCTTATTCTTCACCGCATCCACCGCTTTTTTCATTTCTTCAGTGTCCCACGTTTTTTGTTTCTTCCTCGAAGATGGAGATGAAATACTTTGCCTAGGCATCTAAAAAATTAAAAAAAAATAAGAAATTGATTACTACGTTTTAGGTACCTACATGTAATGTGGCCCCCGGGTCCACATTACAAGCAATGTGAGGGGGCCACATTACAGATATGTAAACTATTTAAACAAACATATCTAACATGTTCATAAAATGCTTAAATTTCATATTTACCTTTGAAATATCGCAGAACAATGTTCAATGAATACAACGTGTCCACACAAAAAGTCAAATTCGATAGTTTTCTATTTTTACGCAAATAAAATCGCAACAGTTCAAAAGTTTTCACAGCAACGTGTTTCGACTGTTTGAAATGAACGTATAAACGGGCCGACATCTGACGGATTCGATAGGTGTTAAATATTGTTGTGACAAAGACGATTCAGTTTCACCAAAAAAATGATAGGTGGCGTTATTATAAATTGGTAATATCATGGGGGGCCAAAATACATGCGGGGGCCGCATTACCACCTTTTCCTCTATATATATATATATATATATATATATATATATATATATATATATATATATATATATATATATATATATATATATATATATATATATATATATATATATATATATATATATATATATATATATATATATAATATATATATATATATATATATATATATATATATATATATATATATATATATATATATATATATATATATATATATGTATACATTTTAATTATGTAAGTCAAGAATATCAAAAATTGTTATCTATTTTATAGCTTCACGCTTTTTCCCCACACATAGCAGGGTAGACAGAAAAACAAAAACTGTAGAAACCTAATGTGTTAATGCACTCCGTTCTCGCTTTCCGCCTGAGTTGAGTGGCCGAACTCTTTGCCTTACCAGAACGAAGGAAATGGAAATGAAAATCTATCTTCTCCTTATGAGAATCGAACCCACAAACCGTGGCGTTTATAGGCAGACGCTACGCCTCTGCTTTACAACAATCGTCTTTGTTATGCTTATCTAAATTAGCCTATACCTCGTGTTTAATCTAACAGATAAAATAGAAATGTAAATAATTTATTATTATAATTATTCATAGAATAAATAAAATAGATATATAACAATTACAACTTAAACGGAAGTAGCATCTCAACAAATAATACAGGATATGCCCAAACAGTTAGCCAAATAAAGCAAACTAATATCATTCAATCATATTTAACGCCCCTCGCCTATAATTTATTTGATAAATTTCAATTTACCGACAACTCGGTTAGCCCCCGCTATGCAACGCTGCCAACATTATCATGGTAATAAAATAACTCATTGATTTCTAAGGGGCGAAGGTGAGGAAAACATTTTATTTCCAACTCAATGGTGCCAACATAAGGTTGAAACTCGTATTCGAAGCTGTAACCACTGTTTCCCTTAACGCTAATCTGTCACAACTTGTCTTGCAACCCCAGGACGATGTTGCTAGTAGAATTTATGTGTTAACATGATTTATGTGTTGCCAGCCCTCGTTTTAGGTGATGAAATATAGCTGGTTATGGTGAAATATAATGTATTTCAGGGGTTCTATGTGTTTAGTCGTTATTGTTAGTGTTTGCAACTGATGCTTTTATTTACAATTGTATTTATATATATAGTAATACATATATATATTAAAAACAATTATGCCGCAAAGGACCGTCGTGCCGCAGGCACAGCGTCTGCCTCCTGCCTGTAAAAACGACGGTTTCTGGGTCCGATTTCCATGAGGGGGAAAAAAAATTCTTCGCTTTGGCAACAAGGCAAAGCGGGGTGTTCTGCCACCCAATACGCAATGCCTCGAAAAAGGCGGAAAACAGGGAACGGATGGTTCCTGCGGCTCCCTCTGCCTACCCTGGTATGTATGGGATAAAGCGTGAAGCTATAAAAATAATTATGAATTAGTTGCAGTTGGGTTGGAGTCTTCACTTAGAAATAAATAATTTTAAAATAGGTGAAGACAAAGGACAAATGATGACTAAAAGTATTGAATTAGTAAGGCTTCCCATTCTAGAGTATCAGCTACTAGTGCCTCGGATATTATTTCACAATATAATATATACAGTAATATAAACTACAACTATAACTCGTATTACAAAAGTCATTAATGTCGTTTGGAACCTGTAAGTTATCTCCAAGTTATCGTGATCCATTTGCAATAACCTTTCGTTTTCAATGAGATATCGCATACTAGGTACACCACGTAGAATTACCTGTGAAATTTGGGCTATTATTTTTTTAATACACATATTTGATTGGATAGGAAGTGTTTTGTCCATATATGGACACTGTCATAAAGCTTAATATGAAATAATAGGATTATAATTATATTTTTTTAATTATTTTTTTTTACATTTAATATTGATGACAACAGTATAAAAATAAAAATTCTACTATTTTCACAAACTTTATGTTTTTAAACTAAAACGATACTTAATAGAAGAAGATTATCGGTAATTAAGCATTATTAGAACCTTCCATATCATTTATCAGCCACAATGTTTACGCAAAAATTTTCTCAATTAATTAGGCGCATCCCCAAAATAAACAGCTCCTCGAAATCCTTGAGCGTCCATTACGCGCTGTCAAACTGACAGTTGACGTATAACCTTGCCAGATACAAAATGGCAAGTATATATACACAATAAAGTTGTTTTTATCTGTTCCCATCTCACCCCTTGAAATATTTTACACGTCATTAAAATACCGTAGGGACGTTCCGGGGTCAAACTCTGCGGAAAACGGGAAAATAATAAGTTTCAAACGACGCTTGCGGTTTGGTGTTGAGGCGCGTGGCGGAGATTTTTAATGCCTAATTACTTCGAAGTGTACAGTTTCGCTAGCTTTTTTATTGTTTCTACATTTATAACTTATAAAATATATATAAAGGTTAAATAATAATATATAGATATTCACACTTATAGCAGGGTAAAGAGATGAAACCTAGAATAATTAATTTCCTCAAGTGGGATCGAATCCACAACATCGTTAAGTTTAATCGAATCCACAATACAAAACAAATATCATTTCGAGTTTGAATATTTATATTTCTATGGTCTATATAGATAAAACGAGGCCTTGGACGCCGTCTCATAACAGGCTGTGTAAATAGATAAAAATTAAAAGTAATCGAAGTGATATATTACACTCAACAGCTATATTATCCAATATATTTGATCAATTAAATATTAAGTAAGCAGGGACTAAGTAACGGAGTGTCTTAACACTAGGTTCGTATGGTTCCTGCAGTTCCCTCTGCCCTGCCATGTGCGGGATAAAAGCGTGAAGCTAAAAAAAAAATTAAATATTAAGTAAAAAGAGCAAATAGGATTATGTGTGTTAATTATTTTTATCAAAAGCAAAGTTCGTTCGTGAATTTACTTACAAATATTATAAATAGTTAATTCACAAACCTTATTTAAAAATATTTTATAAATGAATTGCAAAATATTTCAATATACCGTCGGGAAAGTTAAAAGATAGTAGGTACTTACAAAATATGTAAGAAACGACACTCGTTAAAACTTTTTGTTTCACTAATATTTTCGTTTATTTATGAAGTAATCGATAATGTACACAAATTTCAATATTTTGCTCAACAGCTCCTAGAAGCATACTCGGATGAAAAGAATTTGTGGCAAACTAATTCTTTACGCAATTCTTAAGTTGCGCATTTCAAATGACAGATCGACACTCTCATTGTAGAGTTTCTCAGAGCCTTCAAAAATAAATTATATTTATAATACTGTGCACAACGACCTACTACATACATTTATGTACATATCATATAAATACTAAAGCAGTTGACTATTACAGGCTTCAACATTTAGTTTTCTTCCAATAAATTGAACATTTTAACGCGTTTTGAAGTCGACTGTCAATTCTCAAATAAATTATAACGTATCCAAGTACATAGAAATAAATATTTATGTAAATTTCATATATTTAAGAATATTAATCAGACAGACGCTAATTATCTTATATAGATATAATTTATTAGTCATTTACCGTTTAAAACTTTTAGTTTTATTGAACCGATCAATCTCGTAATCTACCTGTCAACAGCGTAATGTCAGAATACCAATCATTTCGGATATCAATTAACATATTAAATAGCAAAAAAATTACTATTATTTATACTATAATCGATTAGTACTCGATTATTTCGGATGAATCATACTGTGGCTACTTTCGAAAGCTTAACTTTTATCGAAATCACCTTTTGAATCGATAAACCGTAACAAGATACTACACGAATATACCATTAGCAGTCATAGACAAGCGAGCATAAACAAGCTAGTAGCCCTATCAGAAATCGGCTGTGAAGATAATATCGCAGCCAACGCAAAAAAAAAAGAAAAAAGCCATGTCACGAGGATTAAAGCCCGAGCCCTCATTGTCAGCGATGACAATTGAAATACATCTGTCCCTCTTTAACTCAGCTGCTTTCTATACGGGTGAACGAGACGGATGTACGTCTATTTATTTTCACTTTTCTATGGCTAGGTAATGTGACAGTTTTCGTATGAAATGTTTGTTTGTAATAGCTGAATGGGGGTTTCGGGATACGTATGTTGTATTATTTTATTTTAATCCGTAAGCGAGCGGCCGATTGAAAAGTCTAATAACGATTTTGCGCCCCTGAGTTGTGATGTGCGATCAGAATTTATAATTTGATACAATACATTCAATGCCTGTATAATTATTTGTAACTATAGAGAGAGTTTTACTAATAGTTTAGCTGAATAACGATATTCTTATTAAATGTATGGATATAAGAGAGCAGTATCGTTTTTACTTAAAAATATATTATATAAAAATATTTTAAATGATCAAATTTATGACCATATTCAAAGAAATTTCGGGAAATTTTCGCTACACTCTCCTCTACAATTTTCAATAGTATCTATACAGCTGCTCGTTTGTTTTGGTCAGTACAAAATTTTATTAGAATTTATTTGTACCATATTTATAACACATAAAAAATGACGAATCATTTTTTACAAGCTACTCATTCACTAAAAACGCTGTAACAAAACCATCAATTTAGAGCAGACAAGCAGTCTACCATAGTCTATTCATTAAAAAAACGTACAACCAATTAATCATCTAATTGTCGGCCATTTTGTTTAACGAAATGTCAACCATCTTGTTGAGAAATGTAATTCAAGCTTAAATAATAGCCGTGTAGTATTTTTGAAGAGATTACACATTTAAAATGTTGTATGACCGACTTTCTGTTACTATAAGACTAATGGTAGGAACGTTTCTACAATTAATATTGTCTCTGGTTATATTTTATATTTTGTTTAGAAGTATGCCCTAGTAACTTTTAAGACCACAGATAATTTTGATTTGATAAATGTTTATATTTCTCATAAAATACAGTAGAAAATAACAAAATTTAATAAATTAATTTAATTTTTTTATACTAGATGAATACTGTTACATAGGAGTAATATTAAGGGTTTTTTTATCTTGAAATGTAGAATGCATAATGGAATTCCATTATGCTTCCATTCTGCAATTGCAGAGCAGGGCATTACTTAACTGGTTAAATTACATGTATAGAATTAGGCCAACTTCTAATGTCATTTTGTTGCATACATGATTGCTGTACATGAATGTAAGCTATGGAATTGATATTCGTAGAGCGATCTAGTGTGTGTTTTATGTGAATTAAGTTATACATATATACATTTAATTGGAGGAAAAATCTTTGCTCTTCTTTCTCTACCTAATTATTATTATTTTTAAAATATGTTAATCCACTCTATTGTTAATTAAAAATACTTAAAAAAAAAAAAATACATTTAATTTAAATTTTGATGCTTTTCTCAAGTTTACCTTAACTTTTTATTTCATAGTTTAACTAGAGTGTGTAAAAGGTTAATTTTGTCTTAATTATATTTCCAAATTCTAAATATACACATCACATTACACTAATCGGCTAAACCATTTAGGCCTACAGAGACAAACACCTACAGATATATAATATGTATATAAATACCAATAAATTGAGACAACTCAACAGTAATCTACATACTTCACAACCGATACAAAAACGACAATTACATTATGCATATGTAGATTAGTTTTTGTTATTAACATTCATTTGAAACTGGTTTGTGACATAAATATATTCACACGCGACTAAATGATGCAAGAAATTAATTTTGGCGCCCAGCTTTTTTTTAATTTGTCGTACATAAAGATGTTTTTTTTAAGATTCTATTCGATTTAAAATATTCATATTTCGATTAATTCTAATCGATTTATAAATTGTATGCAATATATAGATAATAAATGTATGGCTTATTGTAAAAATATATATGTATGAAAACTTTTTACTAATAAAAAACTTGTTAATTAAAGAAAATTTTTATAATTGTTGAAACTTGCTTACTCAAAATTAACATAAGTAAAATATAGTTTTTAATTTTAATCCAATTTTCTATGTTTTAGACTTAAAAATAACCTTTCATAGCGCTACACCTAAGTTAATAATTACCGACGGTAAAACAAAACTGGTCCCTCTAACTTACCTACAAATATCAAGGTTGAAAGTAAATTTACTAACATATCTTTTACACAAATAATAATAATAATAAAATCATATAAATCATATGAATATAAAATTTTATATTAATGAAAAAAAGAGAAACTCTCCTACTTATTGAAATTGGAAACATTGAGTGGCGTAGCTTACCACTGCTTGACAGAGACTTGAGACATTAAACTGCCGTGTTACAACGGCCTCAATATTTAAATTAGTTATATTTAAATTAAAAATAAATTAAATAAACTAAACTAAAATAATTCTAAAAAAATCTCTCTGTTCTCCCTTTAGGTGTAAATCCAAGAAAACAGAGAAGAGAGCGAACCACGTTCACAAGAGCCCAATTGGATGTGTTAGAAGCGCTGTTCGGAAAAACTAGGTATCCCGACATCTTTATGAGAGAAGAAGTGGCGTTGAAAATTAATTTACCGGAGTCCAGAGTTCAGGTAAGGATAAAAAAAATAAATAAAATAGAACTAAAGGACCTTGAGGACCGTTGCGCAGAGGCGCAACGTCTGCCTGTAACGCGACGGTTTCTGGGTTCGATCCCCAATCGGGGAAGATGGATTTTTCTATTTCCATTTTCTTCGCTCTGGCAAAACTAGGCAAAGCGCGGCGTTGAGTTCCGCTACTCAACACGTAATGCCGCGAAAACGACGGAAAGCGGGGACGAAGAAAGCAGGGACTAAGCAACGGAGTGTCTTAACACTAGATTCATATAGTTCCTGCAGTTCCCTCTGCCTACCCTGCCATGTGCGGGATAAAGCGTGAAGCTAAAAAAAAAATTTTCAAAATACGAAACAGATTTTGATGTGATGTTCACTAAAAGTCTTTCTAGAGGACACCGTATGTATGATGAAATTGTTTCTGAACTATAAAATTTAAAGATACACACATCCTTTCAGGTTGTAGATATCTATAAGTGACGTTTGCCTTTTCTAGCTATAATAAAAAAATATCTACATGTAATGTAAGACTATAATTTGTATTAGTTGCAATGCAATGACTTCAAAAAGATATTTTGGTAGCTTATCATAATTTTACTCAGCCAAAGCCGCGATCGAAATGTTAGTCACCTTTTTCTAATATCTACATAAACGTTGTACAAACTAAATTTAAAATCCCAAGTAGCTCCAAGTTTACGCGTCTCTTAACTTTATATAATAAATGCCTGTTTACTCAAACTAATTTAATAAGCGATAACGACACTTAAAGTGGAATGAGGCTTCATTTGCATAATCTTTAATAAATATATATGAAAATCGATTTTTTATCTGGCACGAGGCAAAGCCGACTGGTGTTGAATAAGTTTAACAATTAACCTGTGACACGGTTGGAGATCGATCATAGTTCTGAAATTGTCAAACCTCCTGTAAATTGGTAGTAAATTTTAATACATTTTTTTTAAATATTTATTTTGTTATATCTAGAAACTAGGAAAAACCTCGTAGCTTGTTATTCTTTAATAACCTTTAATAATGTGGGTTTACAATAATAAAAATAAAAAGCGTACTAATAGTGAATGAATCGGGATTTGTAACCGCGTTTTTTGGACCAAAATGGCCACTAAGCCATATGTACTTGCTCATTCAGCTACATCAGCAATTATATAGGCAATAGGCGTTGTTTACATGTATGTAGGGAGATTTTTACAAATTTCCGCTATACAAAGATTATTACTACGAAATAATATTGCCTCTATACTTTTATTAGTATATAAAATAATTTTCTATATATATCTAAAAGTAATCAAAAATGAATAAATATATATACGTATAATATATTCTATTCAACACAGACGTAGAACAGAACGACAGAAGTTTCCGATAAGTCGGTTAATGTGAAACTTTCGCAGCGTTTCCCCGTCATAAGATCACGTCTCACTGAACGCTGATTCGCTCAAACGTTCAATTTATACCAACACGGATAGGGCATTAGCGCACAATCGAATTATGCGTTCCAAATTTGATATTTGAAAATCGAATCATTTAATCCTTACCATTGTTTAGTGATGTTGACATCGTAACGAGGCAAAGATGTTCAATTTGAAATCCGCTTGTGATTTAATATGTTTTTATATATAGTATTTTGGGTTAAATATTTGTTTTACTATTAATTCACAAAAAAATACTATTAATTCGTCTATAATCTTGCATATTATTGTACAGCCCAATCAAAACCACATATTTTCTATATTGAATTTATTAATCTTGAAATACTATTATTATTACTCTTATGAAAACTCGTCTTTGTATTGTAAAATCTATTTATTTATAGTTAAAGCATAATTTTACTACAATCAAACCAACAACTAAATTGTAAAATAAATGATGTCCAATTAATTTCATTATTTTAAATTTTGTTAAAAATTAACAAATATGCAAATCACAAAACTGAAAAAGTAATAAAAAATCTATGTTTAAATTTTATAGCTAAAAGCAATTAAACATGAAAAGAAAATAAAACTGTCTATTTGCCATAAAAACTCCTTGTTGGGATTAAAATCTCGATTCACTCTTTATTTCAAGCTCCGCCATCTTGGTCATTAGTCTATTCTCTTGATTATAATCTGTGCAGGGCTGTAATTGGTTGTGATCGCATCCACAGATAACGATTAATTGCCTCGTTTGCACACTGTTTAGTTGTTGTATATTATTATATAGATTGTAGAAATTTCAGTAGTTTGTTATAATTAAAGTTTCAGTTAAGTTCAGTTGCTTAATGAAACGATACATTTTGAATTTATTTTCAGGCGTAGGAAACCATATTACCTTTTTTTAATTGTTTTTAGTTTCAAGCTTTATCTCACAATTTGCAGAGTAGGCAGAGGGAACTGCAGGGACGGTATGAATACAGTGTCATGACACTCCACTGCTTAGTCCCTGCTTTCTCCGTCCTCACTTTTTAATTTTTAATCGATTAACATTTTTATTATATGTTAGGTCATCTTAGGTCATCATTTATTTAATATAAATTACAAATAAAATTTATATCTTATTTATACAAAAATGCAAAAAATATATGTCTTATTTATATGAAAATACAAAAAAAAAACTAATATGAATGAATAACATTATATTGAACGCATCCTAACAGATGTTACTTTCATCAATATGTAGTCGTTACATATTAATCGTAGGGCTCTTCGATTATTGTTAGTACATCGGCTTATTTGTGATTTAGTAGTGCTTTACACACTTCTCTGTTTAGTTTGGGATATGCGATACTAATGACCTTATGTATGTAACTCTATAGTAGGTGATTGTAATTTTTATTAATCTATATATATGGTAAATTTAATACATCTGCATATAATTTATACTCAACGAGCGTAGGTATCTTTTAAAATATATTTTCCTAAGCTTGAATTACTCACCCATCCCCGTTTAAATTTTGATTTCATACGAAAATCTGAGCATTATCTCTACCTATATAGCTGTACATTTGGGATAAACGTAAACTTAGCATTTTAAAAAACTTTAAAGACACCGAAACCAATACCTAATAGCGGCAATAATTACAAGAGAAATTTTTACCATGCTATGCTATTTGTCATATTAATATTGATTAATTGTTATATATAATACAAAAAATATATGCACAACTACAAAATGGCGGATGCACATCTGTTCGGTCGCTCCTTGCTCTTTTTCACGTATACGTATCGTACTTTATTAACTCGTTACAATGAGAGGGCGATAATCCGCGCGCGGTTTGTGTACGCACGGAACATTTCTACTGCCGCTGCCAACTTATACTGCCCTTTGTGTATTTTTCTTACTGATATGGATACTGTATTGGTTTCTGGCTGTTATATATTGTTATTTATACTAGAGGAGCTATAGCCCATAATTTCATTTACGTACGTAGCTTCACGCTTTATCCCTATCGCGGTAGTCAGAGAGAACGAAGCGCCAAACGCGCAGCGTCCCTGTATACCTCTCTCATCTCGTCCACTGTCATTAGCCTCTTCATTACATGCTCTCCGGGGAGTCCTCATGCTTTTTACCTTCTACCAGTATCTTCGATACTGTGTTATCGAAAGTCAATATAACAGCGTCGAATTTTATTTACGTAGGCTATAGGCTATAGTGTAAATTTTAATTATTTTTAACCGTTTCCACCGAAATTTCAGCAATACTTAATCTCTCATGCAACCTTCAAAGTGTGGCAGTGATTTAAAAACCAAACATTTATGTATCATGAAAATATAATTTACGTAATATTAATTTCAGTTAGTCTTTCTCTTATAAAATAATATTTTAAGCTTGTTTTTATTATTCATTGAAATGTTTATTTAGTATACAACAATTTCTAATACAATTCTTTTTAAAACAGGTTTGGTTCAAAAACCGACGAGCAAAGTGTCGACAACAGTTGCAACAGCAGTCCAACTCGCAGATATCTAGCAAGTCCTCGTCCAGCTCCAAAAGCATATCATCGTCTAATTCCATTAAAAGTTCCTCATCTTCAAAGATATCCACATCTAAAACCCTAACAAATTCCTCTAATTCCTTAACATCCACCCAGAACACCTCCAGCATCGTGACTTCCTCTCCCAATCTTCCAACACCCACAACCTCAGTCAGCCCTCCAATCAATGTCATATGCAAAAAAGAGGCAGCCCCATCTAATAACTATGACTCGTCTCCGTTAAACAAAAATTTATCGATTTCCCATCATTACAATTCAAATGACGCTTTAAGAATTAGCAAAGAATCAGATTCCATATCTAACGTTCACAATTATGGCGTTACTCCGAAACAAGAATTGTATAACAGTCCGAAGAGATTAGATTACTCGAGCAAAGTAGATTATACAGAGAAGTTTGGGAGTAACCTTGTAAAGGACCAATATAGTTCCCGTTTAACGGGCAACCTGACCCCCTTAGGGTCCAACTCCTCGATTATGACGACTCCCTCTCCTCCTATAACTCCTCAAAGTCTAAATGGTCCGGGGAATGTGTACCATCCGGACAGCTACAACAGCTTCCATTGGCCGGGCAGTTCGGATTATATAAGAAGTTACTCGAGCTCTCACCATCATCAGGGATATGGACAAAGCGCGTACAACTCGCCGTATTATCCTAGTCAGGTAACTTAACTTTTCTTATTTCAATGTAATTGTTATCATTTTAAAGTTTAAAAAAAAATTGCAATGAAGCAATAAAAAAATATTTGTCCTTTGTTTTAACTTTTTCTTTAAAAAAATTGGCATATGGATATTAAAGAGCTAAATTTAACTTGCGCTACATATGTATACAATAGTCTTATATACATTTTCTTTTCAGATGGAATACTTCAATGGTTCTTCAGTGAACCAAACCCACGGTCATTCACACAACCTTACAGCGAACGGCAATCAGCTCTACAACCAAGTGTCGTTTAATAACCCTTCTCCCCCATCCTGGCCCTCCCACCCCAACATCCTCTCTTCAGGCCCGGAATCCCCTGAAAATCAAGCCCAGAACGCCCCTCACTTGAGCATGCTCCAAGCATCGCAAATTACGAACTTTTCCAATTCAGGAAATAGTTATTTCGCGCCAGAAAAGTATGGAATAAATATGGTGTAGTGTTTCTAGTCTCTTATTTCGTAGTTGTAAATATTCTATTTTAACTGCCTTCGCGAATTATTCAAGGTTCTCTTGCTTCCGTACTTAATCTGTGGTCATCTTTTCGAGTCTTATTTTGAGCAACTGTCAAAAATTCGCCGCCATTTCCGCGCTTTTTCCTCTCTGAAACGAAATGGCGGCGCAATTTTGACAAATGTCAAAATACGATGTAAGTACATATCAATTTTCGTTTTCATCTGTAGTGTCATAAGTTAGGACTTTACTGAGCAAAACAACTTTGAATAAATCGTCTGGTAGAGTAACTTTAGTCTTCGCTCGTAATTTAGATTTTTGGGCAAAACTTAGAATCGCACTGTGTACTTTTTAATAACACAGCTTATAATAATAATAATAAAAAGTTCACTTAATTTTTTTATTGCCGACGACAAAGTCATTGTCATTTACATCCATGAAAAACAATAAAACCTTATTGGCCGTACGATTTTAAAATTTGCCCATTTCCTAATTTACAGTTCGCCCAAATAAGACTTTAATTTAGCGCTGCTTAAAAATCGATTTTCAACGAAATAATCTTCGAGGCCTAATTATTTTAATATTGGCATCAAGATGCCGTATTAAAAAACTTTTTTGCTTGTACATTCCCTTGAGTCATATCACTTATTGTATTAAAATTATTTAGATTATGACGACGCTTGGTGAGTTCGCGTACATTCATTGTAATTGTATATATTAAGAAAAATACGTAAGAATTTTTATTTTTAAATGAAATTTGTAAATGTGCGTGCTATAATTGTATATGTGAAATGTGTAGATGTAAAATTAAGCGTTAATATGTGGTCACAGAGCCAGACACTTTGGAGCTTCTGTTTCTTATGAAATTCCGTGAATGAGAGTT
Source organism: Dione vanillae (assembly GCA_037178615.1). Taxonomy (NCBI): domain Eukaryota; kingdom Metazoa; phylum Arthropoda; class Insecta; order Lepidoptera; family Nymphalidae; genus Dione; species Dione vanillae. Next base: position 575,962 of record JAZFAU010000299.1, on the reverse strand, counting down.
CAAAAGTAAATGGTTTTTCATAGTCTCGATAAAGGTTCCAATACTTGGCAGTACTCTGTGGTTATTTTGATTTTTTAAATTGTTTGCACACAATAGTGCAAGAGCAATGTACAGACGATGTAAAAATAATTTATAATAGTGTAATTATTCGTTTTACCAGAATTTGCGTGACAAATTCTTAGATGCGAGTATAATTTATTTGTTTATAACTATATTTCAAGGACAAAATTTGCCGTTACAAAGAGATTACTAGTTTTAAATAATAGAGAGTATAAATTTATCATTTTTTGAAAATCGGAATTTAATAAACGAATGATTGCAAAAAATCGATTACTTTAAACGTCGATAAAATAATTTTCATTTTTCATTAAAATCGATTAATTCAATCGTTATGGATCGATTTTTTGCAATTATTATTTACTTTATGGTAAAATGTTTTTTTTTTTAATTTTAATTTACGAAATCGTAGGTGGAATTGTAACGAAATTATAATATAGTACATTTTATGCTTGAACATAGCTAAGTTAGTGTGTACCGTTCGAACAGTCAGTGTATTTTTTTAAGTTAAGTTGTAATATTATTATTAATTGATAGCTATTGAAATATTGAATCCGAATATATGCATATAAAATACAATGTTGTGTTTTATTTCCTTTTTACCTCCTTTGATAAAATAATTTGCTTATGATGGCTGTAGAAAACAAATGGATTTCAATACGGTTACTCTGTCGAGAAGCCTATATTTATTAATATGGATTAGTGGAGGTTCGAATCCTGCTCTGTTAAAATTTTTATGTTTACTTTAAAATTTATAGATATTTATATATATAGTGTTGTACAGCAAATAAAAAAAATATGACAAATAAATATGATATCTTAAAAAATATCTTATTCTTAGCATTTTATATTGCAATTGTAACAGTGAGAAAATTACGTGTCGTAATTTATTTTTATAATTTAAATTTAATATATATGTGTCAAAATTTACTATGTAATTCTGAATGAGCACAATGGCTAATATTTCAAACCTACAATCCCTAAGATGTAATGCTAATGACCAACCCATAAGACCTATACCTATATGTGATAATGTGCTGTTAGCAGCAAGAAGTGGTTGAGGGCTTTTTTAAAAAAATAGTAATCGTAATAGTTGTACCATAGGCGACCTTATTAAGGTTTTGGATAAAAAAGATTTTACATAGCGAGAGATGTACAGCGTTAATGAATTAATATTTAATTAAACAAACAAATATAAATGCGACGGTTTGTGGGTTCGATTCCCATTTTTCATATCATTTCCCTAATTTTTCGTTCTGGCAACTGGGTAATAGGTTCCTCCAATCAACATGCTCCACACCTCGAAAGGCGGTAAGTAGGGAACGGAGTACCTTAACACTAGGTTCTCACGATTCCTTCTGCTTGCATTCCTGCTATGAACGGGATAAAGCGGGAAACTAAAAAAAACGTATACATTTATATAATACATACATATTTACGTACATGTGTACATATATTTTAAATTAAGACACTTTTATATAGACTTTCCTTCTATGCAAATAAGGTAAATTGGATTATTATTTTTAAAATTAAAAATCAATTAATACATTGGCACTTTGATGCAATTGTTAAGAATAATTACATGTGTTGGGGGTTGGTTTTTTAGCTCAGTAATTATGGGTTCGATCCCCATTTGGAGTAGGTTACCAATCCCTAATATATTTTATGTTTTATATATATATATATATATATATATATATATATATATATATATATATATATATATATATATATATATATATATATATATATATATATATATATATATATATATATATATATATATATATATATATATATATATATATATATATATATATATATATATATATATATATTTATATATATATATATATATATATATATATATATATATATATATATATATATATATATATATATATATATATATATATATATATATATATCAGAAATCAAATTTTATTGTTTATCTGGCAGACAAGAAAATAGTTTCCTATCTAGGACTTTAGTAAGAAGTAAAAATGACCATTAACATTAAGTAAATATAAAAATAACATAATTTTGTTAAATCTGCAAGCATATATCGTAAGTACACAAATAGAGATACACTACTGTCTAAAGCAACAACGAATAACAAGTCTTAGAGCTGGTTTCACTACTTACTACTACTACTACAAGATCTGTTGAGATTATCAGCGTTTATCTGGTACATAACATTAACTACTAGATTGCTATCTGAAACTTTATGTAATATCAACATTATATAGCACTATTTTTTCGGCCCTAAATTCGTAATAAAACGCTTAGTTGAAGACTTCCTAATAAAATAGAGTTGGTTTTCCATATCTGGCACATAGTGTCTTCCAAACGGACTGCAATTCCATTTCATAGTATCATTATTGTTAAACTACATTTCTCTGCCTCTATCTCAAGGTAAATAAGTACCAAAAATGTAAAATATCTATGTACTATATACAACGTTGTGATAATAAACAAAGCAAAAGATTGCTTCATCGCACAAGTGATAGATAAAAGCAGAGGGAGAAAACGAAATAATTCACTCCCCTTAATGGGAACCGAACTAATAACCGTCGCTTCGGGTGTCCAACCAGTGTGCCTTTGTTCTATGAAGAATACGAGGTTGTTGCTTAAAAATGGTTTGCAATTTTGATAAAATATTGTTGTTATTATTATAAATTAATTATTTAAACATTTTTACACATTAGATAGGTATATGTTATTTTTAAAAAAATTACAGTTGATAATAGATAATAAATAATATGACAGATAATAAATCCATATCTATAAAGAAGACCTTCAACACTAATTCTGCATAACAAGTGCATATATACAATGGCTAATTAAGTTACACATAGACAAAATTGTCCGCGCCTCGAACCCGCGACCTCGATCGATAGTAGACGAAGCCGTAGCAGAAGCCGTATAAGGACCGACGTCGACAATGCGTTATACATGGTGTTTTAAATTCAATAATTAAGTTTCTTATAGTTATGTAACGATTATATTTTTTTGTTTACTTTGTATTTAGAAAAGTAATATATTTACCAATAAATATCTCTATTGCGGTTTGAGTTAATAAGTTTTATATTACAAGTTTTTTGACATTAAATTTTGTTTACTGTAGGTTTGGTTCTAAGTCGGAAGAATGTATCATATGTATCATCTCATTATTATATCAAGACAAAATTCTGCCACCCCACACGTAATGTATCACAGTCGGCTGGAGAATGGAGAACAGTGCCTTTACAATAGGTTCGATCAGTGGGTTTAAGTTCATTTTTTCATGTAGATCAGCGGGTTTAAGTTCATTTTATAATAAAGCCAAAATGCTTAAGCTTCTCTTTAGACATAGTATTTAAAATTATATCTACATATATATTAACAATTTTGCTTACAACAAAGAAAAAAATATTCAATAAACATTTTTGAACACCTGTATACACGACACTAACAGCGATGCATGGCACTATTTTTAAATGTCTTTAATGAGATCTGTTAATGTGATATACCTTGCCACGTTGCATTACCGGGCCGTGACGTCACTGAAAAAAACTCTTAAGAATATGCATTTCGCAAATTAATATTTCATCACGCGGCGTTGAGTTCCGCCATTCCACATGCAATGCCTCGAAAAAGACGGAAAATGGGAACGAAGGAAGCAGGGACTAAGCAACGGAGTGTCTTAACACTAGGTTCATATGTTTCCTGCAGTTGCCTCTGCCTACCCTGCCGTGTCCGGGATAAAGCGTGAAGCTAAAAAAAAATACAAAAAAGTAACGTTTCGTACATAACACAAGCGAAATCGCGGACTACAACTCTTTTATTATAATTATCAGTATGCAATATCGATACAATTAAATCTAGTATTGTACGTTTAGTTGCACTCGTTTTGCCTTTGACAAAGATATTATAAGCGACCCGCTCCTGCTTTGACCGGGTGCAATCCTGATATTAAATATGTAGTATATTTGTGTCTTTGTACCTAAAGTTCACAGCTTTTGTTTTCATTACATAATATAAATATAGTGTCTCTTGGAATTGATCTTTAAAAGAGCCACATATTGGCCCTTAAAAATTGAAAAGGAACAGTGTTCCTAACTAAATTGTACATGTGCTATACATATAAATCTTCCTCTTAAATCATTAGTAATAAATATATAATAATATATTACAGAATGTTCATATATAAAGTTCACAGTTTTTTATCATTACTCATTACAAGCATTAGGTATATTTTCTTTTGACTTTATTACTGAAAGAGCGAATTATTGACCCTAAAAATTTAAAAATGAACAATGCTACTCAACTAAATTGTACTTGTGGTATACATATGTCTTCCTCTTGAGTCATTACATTTTTATAAAAAAAAAAAAACAATATTTTGGCAAAGTCTTATAGATACGAACATATATAAGGACAGACTAAAGCGCTTTCTTTTATATTAGGTACGTAGTGATAGTTGAAAATGAAGAATTTTCCAAACAAAAAGAGAATAATTTCTTCAAAATAATCTTAAAATATTTTATTTTGTACAATTTTTTTATAGGAGGACCGTCGTGGCGCAGAGGCGCAACGTCTGCCTGTAACGCGACGGTTACTGGGTTCAATCCCCAGTCGGAGAAGATGGATTTTTCTATTTCCATTTTCTTCGCTCTGGCATCTAAGGCAAAAGCGCGGCGTTGAGTTCCGCCACTCAACACACAATGCCTCAAAAACGGCGGAAAGTGGGGACGGAGTAAGCAGGGACTAAGTAACGGAGTGTCTTAACACTAGGATCTTATGGTTCCTGCAGTTCCCTCTGCCTACCCTGCCATGTGCAGGACAAAGCGTGAAGCTAAAAAAAATAAAAATGGTTGCCTGTAAAGTCGGTTTTACGGGTGAAGATTTTACGTGATAACGTCTTTTTCTCGGTAAAATATTTATTGATATGAATATTATTAAATTGCACAATAGGAACAAGGAATTGAATGAAAATAAGAATTGCACAAATTTTAACTATAGAAAATATATTTTGTTTACTGAAACATTGTACATGTAAACTTAAACTTAACTTATTCCTATTTGAGTGATTTTGTTGAGGATAGGACGATGATAGGAGAAATATGAAATGAAAGGAAGTGTTTCTGCTGTAATGTGTCTTGCGAAAATCAAGTCTATCACGTGTCAAGTGATACGCGCGGCGGACCGATCATAGTTCGGTGACTCATCGTAACGTTACCGGGCGTTACACTTTTTCACGAGTGACACCGAGCCGCAACCTAATTTAACACGTTGTCACGTCAAAAAATTTTATAGCTTCACGTTTTATCCCGCACACGGCAGAGTAGGCAGAGGGAACTACAGAACCATACGAGCCTAGTGTTAAGACACTCCATTGTTTAGTCCCTACTTTCTCCGTTCCTACTTTGTACAGTTAAAAAATAATTATAAAAATATTAAAATTTAAACTTTAAACTTATAAGAATACAAAAAATATTACAACCATGAAAAGATATTTTATTCCCACCGGAATATGACTTAACGACCTCCCACTATCTTATTGTTTAGCTTAAAACAACCTTCATATATAATTGTAGTTATGTTTAATATAATATATTTGGTACTTCTTTTTCTTGAACTTAATGGGTATTTGGCAAGTTTCTTTCATTTAGCATTTGTTGGCTTTGAAATTTTGCGAAGAAATTGTTGTCTTGAAGGTTCTATCTATTCTGAAAACATATGGTTTTTTAATCTCGATTTCATTTAAATATAGTTAATTATTCATCTTACGTGACCTCTTTTATTAATTTAATTAACCAGAAATAACAAAGAAAATATAATAAAATATAATAGAACAATAATTGATGCATAAAAGGCCGTTTTGAAAGAAAACGTTTGAGTTAGAAAATTACTAAATATACATACTTATACACATATATCTATAAAACATATATATTATAACACAATAATAAAAAAATGTGCTTATCGATATTATTTTCACATGAATTATTTTTTAACATAAGTTTTATTTAAATTTTAGTAACCGCTACCTTAGACTATATTTACCTGTAGGCAGTAGCTAGGACTCTAAGATAACAAATCAATATTTAGAAATATGTTTATAAAACTGTACAACAATGACTTAAGTTGAAAATGAATTGATACCATCAGATCTGTGTGACACTTGTCAAATATCAAAATATTTTGTGCGCGCTTTGCGTGACACGTCACATCCGTCTATGGACAGGGTTGGTGCTCGAAATTTATTTTAAAGATTAGTTATTCATCTAAGTAGTGATTAAAAATAGTAGTAACAGGCGTCACCTACAAAAATACACTTCTTTCTTATCAAAAACAATAACAAAAAAATGGTTTTGACAATATCTGTAGCATAATTATTAATAAACTAACTATTTAACTGTAGTAAGCTTACCTTAATTCATAAAAAACAATACTTCAATAATATTTGAAATTAAATAATTTTTCCCGTTCGATCACATAAATTTTTGTATTGCACTTTAGTTAGAATTCCACACAAAATCATATCAATGTTAGTAAATAAACCTAGAATAATCACAAATACAACCCTACATGTGCTCTACATCGGACGCGCCGCGGTGTCTCTGGAGCGGTTTTTTTTAATTTCGGTGGACGTTTATTTTCATAGGAATAATAGCATTGTTTACGGACAAGACAAGATATTTAGGAATTTGGATTTGTCAGTTGTAGTGCGTGACTGTGCGTTTTAAATGCATCGGGAGTCATTTGATAACAAATTTGTATATGGACCGATGCGACGTGATTGTATACAATATGTAATAGTATAATAAAACTGACAGTGGCCTTAGGAGAGGATTCATAGAGAACAGAGAGAATCTGTTCTCCTAAAATTAATGTCTTTTGTTTATATTTCAAAATCAGAACATACGCAATCATAAACTCTATTTTATCTTTTATTCTTTTAAACAACAGAGAATGATACTGACACAATGTCAAACAAATCCCTAAGTATACAGATTATTAAAATTAAAATATTATCAGAAATGACATATTGATTTATTTTCCGATTTCCGATTTAAATACATTTAATATTAAAATTATATATTTTTTTTGTTTTATCTACGTCATATAAAATGGTGTTTTTCTAATTACTGAATAATTTATTAAATTAGAATCACACTTTTATGACGCAAAGAGCACAGTAGACAGAGATAGTATCAAGAAAGTCCGTTCTTGTTGATTAATTAGGTATATATAATAAAAACATATAATTATGTAATTACGATTTACGTAATTCGGATAAGAGTAAAAAAGGGATTCCCGTGTAAAATATATTAATTAATATTAATATTGATTTAAAATATTTTTTAATTTTAATATAAGCAAAGAAAACGTAAGTATCTAATATTTTTCATTTTTCGCTCAATTTCAAGATATTATGCATGTTACGAAACGGAAATTAACATTGTCTTGATACAGAGGAAAACAAACTAATTCGTTTCCCCGAACGGGAATCAAATTTGTAACCATCGTATTTACAGACAGAATATTGCTGCACCACGCGGGTTTGTATTAAACTTAACACAAAACTTAGTAATTAATAAATATTTACGTAATTACTAATTAAAGGCGCAAAGACTGCGTGTGCCCGTAAGCGTAACAGTTTGTAGGTTCGATTCCCATTTGGGGAGAATAGATTATTTTAATTCTACTTTTCTTGCTCTTGGAACTAGACAGGCGCGGTGTTGACTTCCGCCACTCACGCAATACCTAAAAGAAAGCGGGAAGCTAAGAATGGAGTGTCTTAACACTACGTTTCCACGATTGCTACGTTTCCCTCTGCCTATTGATATATGCGGGATAAAGCGTGAAGCTAAAATAGCAAAAAGAAAACAATTACACCTCACCAACACATTTTACATATAAGTAAATCTATTAAAAAGCTTTAAAGTCTATATCACAGGTGCATTAGCTCATAGGTATCGTGTCTAGGCAACTTAGCCATTAAGAGGATTACAACACACTAGTGTCCGATGACAGTCTGATAGCTTTTGTTTAAATATCTGTTAACACTGTCTACTGAGCATTAGGGTCAATTCCTAGACTTATTGATTGTAAAAAAATAATATTTATTCTATAAAAATCTAGTTTTAGCTTTAACGTAGATCTAAAATTTTAGTATTTTATTTTGTCCTGTTAAAATTTATTTAATTTTTAACTTGTACATTTCACGTAATGTTTTGAAAAATATAAAAATATTACGAGTCTGTTAATAACAAAGGTGTGACTGATTCTTTTTAATATTTTATTACACAAGTAATTTGTAGGAACATAATCTTTTATATTACTACGCAGATTGAATTGAAACTTTTTCGGCTCGCTCAATGCAAATTACATAATATAGCAACAACAACATATAACATTAAATATTTTTGAAAAATGTAAGAAAAAGTAGTGTTATTTTTATAAAAATTGTCAAATATTGTAAGATATCATTTTTTTTTAAATCTGCATTTGTAGTAATACATACATACATATATTAAAAATGCAAGACTCACTGCAATCCGTGTTATCCTTTAATTAATTACCTCTACCGCCAAGATAATTAAGTTATACAATTTAAATTAAATACTAATATTAATAAATATTCAAAAAATATTAATTAATTTAGGTAAGAGGTGGAGGAGCATTTTCCACGTGAATTTAAAAGGGTGTGTTTAGTGGCCTAACGCCGCGCTTAGGCTTAGGACTGGAAAATGAAAATAAATGTGGAGATCGAATTCACTAACGTCACGCTTACAGTCACTGTAGTGTTTTATTTCATTACAAACATTTCTGTATTTTATTACGAGATTAACCAACACCCTTCCATCTATAATTATTAAAATAAAAATTAAAATCCTATAAAAAGTAAATTATCTTTTTTCCCATAAACTTGGCATTTTCTAAAAATACAACCACTTAGAGTAATGGATTAAAGCAAACAAAAAACTAACACAATACGTGGGTGGCTTACTGAAATATTTACACTCTCCTAATTTCATGTCAGATGAGACTAATCCCAGCGTCCCAAGTACAATAATGATATGATAAAAAATATATAGATATAGATATATTTAATAATTATTTTGTTGAAAAGTAGAATCACACGCTAAGCCCGCCACGATACCGAATATCGAAATGTCAAACCCAACAGAAATACGACACACCTGTCAAATATTTATTTTTTATCTGTGCAGCCTGTAGAAAATAAAATCGTTAAGATGTGACGTCTGTGTTATATGTAAAAAAGGGCATTGATTATTGTCATTCAGCCACAAATCGCGTTATTAACACGAAAATTTTGTTTGCTCTCTTTTTGCTATATTAAATTATAGATACGCATGGTTTTGTATTATAGCAACTTCACTGCATAATATTATGAAATCAAATTGGAATTTAGAATATATCTATATTTATTCGAATCACATCTTTTGGTTCAAGGAAGTAAGAAATAAGAACTCAAAACTAAAAAGCCACCTACACTAAGAACACCTTAAGTGGGTAAGTTTTTTTATTCACTGTAAAAGAAAATGGGAGAGAAGAAACAACTTAGCTTTCCATGGATTCGCCGTGCAGGTGCCGGGCCCATTGTATTGACAATAAAACATAGAGTTTTCTTTCTAGCATTTCCTCAAAAATTAAACGATTTATCGTTTATAATAACAAGTAAAGTCGGGGAAAATAATAAAGTTGCATACATTATCAAGCTTTCGATGTCTAAGAGCGCTCGATATTTAACACTTTGACACCGGCAGCTAATCTGACAACAATTATTTTTTGTTTTCATTTTTTAGCTCGAGTGTCATGGCCGCAGGAATAATCCTTTTAAACGCGTTATTGCATCGTATTTCTGAGCGAGAGAGATGTAATAGGAAACTTGGTATGTGGGTTCGCTTTAAAGTAAAATCCATTAAAGATTTACACGGAAATTGGTTAATAGGCTTGTGTAAAAAAAAAGGTCATCAAAATTCGTTAAATTATGTTTCATTAAATAATGTACACTTTCTAGAATACACGCAGTTAAGTAAAGTATAAGAAAAATAATAAAAACAAAGGCTTACTAATTAATATTGAAGAATGCACTTTTACTTGCATTGACTTTTTGCGTAGTTTGAATTGTCAAATTATCAACTGAGATAGTTTTCAAGCGACTCAAGCTTTTTCCCGCAAAACTTTACGGATTTTCTGTGTAATAGATTTTGAAAATTTCGATTTTTCCATTCTTGGCTGGGAGCTATAATTTTCTTCTTACCAGAACGGCAAAATGAAAATTAATCATTGCAGCGAGTGAAAATCGAACCCACAACAAACGCGTTTACAGCTAATCACTGTCGAATTAGACCACGACAACCTCAGTGGGCACTCAACTCTAAGGAATATTTATAATAAACTTATATGATATGGTCAACAGCACGTACGTACACAGGTACAGATTTGTTTCTGTCCTGCTATTCATGATATATATCGATACGAGTCTTGCCAATTGTTAGTAAAATGAAAATCAGCGGCCTAACAGTAACACTAGTTGTGTTTAATAAGAAACACTCAAACATTGAAACATTTTGATAAATTGGATATTCTAAAAAAATAAACTATTTAAATAAAATTGCTATTCATTTTCCTACTTATTTGATCGAACTTTTTTCCCAGATCTTGACCCGTATCAAAAATAAATAGCTCCCGAGTGCATTCATAATTCCGCCAAATCATTGATCGACGATCAATAAGATCTATATATTGATCTATGGATCATTCACACGCTGTATCACTACAGGTGGCACTTATGCGCAATGACTACTAAAGGATCTACTGTATTAGGTACATAGCGATACTTAAAATATTATATCATTAAATCCCCAGTAGCTATTCTCTTCCAACTTGCCTGTTTTAAGAAATTGGCAAACAAGTGTATTGTATAGATGCATTTATAGATACAAACTCTAAAGGAGATAGTTGTATGTTAACTAGGCATTTAAAGGCATAAGTTATATTTATTTTCTAGAGCAAGCTTAAAGCGCCTCAGTGTACCTCAGGTACCTCAAAATCTAGTGTCGCCACGACTTTAGATTCTATCTGACATCAAAGAACAGTACAAAGCAACATACTTCACATAATATATATCTCAGTAAATTAAATGCACTGGAAGTTACACCTAAATCGATCACACCCATTGAATTTGTCAAACTATTCCTTTCTGGTTGCGTTCATAGAAAATATTTTGGAGGCGTAGGTTTTTATAATTGTGAGTCAGTGTGGCCTGAAATGCGTTTGTCGTGTAATCCCCGAAGGATATGGATTATTTTTTATCAATTATTTTTAATGTCCCCGACGTGGGATATGGTATTATTCAGTTTATTAAGTTTTTTATACTGCATTCGGTTCTAGGAACCGTCGTGACGATGATGGGTACTTATTAGTGTTGTGTACGCGACAACTGGCACAGGTATAAAATTATACAGTATAAAGTTCAACTAGAGTTTTGATTATCACACGACTAGAAAAAAAATTAAATATTAATTTATATTAATTATTTTTATAGCTGTTAATGAAAACGCTGAAATAATACAAAATAATTTATTATATTCAATGGACAAGGGATCCCTTTGTTTTATTTGACATATTACTAGTTAATTTGTTGTATTTAGATCGAATAAACAAGTAATTCTTTCCTTTTTGAATAAAGAATTGAATTAAAAATTTAATTAAAAGCGGATCACAGAGAAATATATGATAACTTACATGGAGAAATGTTATTAATATAAAAATATTGCAAATTTCTCAACTTGAAATCTGAACACTTAAATCCCTTTCGATAGTGAAAGGAAGTGAAAAAAAACGTGAGAACGTGTCTATGGACAGGGAATGCCCTTTGTCCAAATATACAATGCGATTTATGAATGATTTTTTTTTTCTTCAAGACGACGGTGTGCACAGGTGTATTTGTTTGTGATTTGTTGGAAATAGATGTTAATTTTTATATTTGTTGCTTAAATGTACCGTGAAGTAACAATGTTGGGTACTTTATTACTGTATCAATGAATTTTACTTTTTAGTTTCATCTATGCGTTCTGAATTGAGCAGCGTAGGTAGAAAGAACCTAGTATTAAGACACGTTTCTGAATATTCGAGATTTCAGTTATGCGACTGAAATGAAAACATTAATTATTTCATTCTTTTAGTTTAAAATCGAAATTAAGCTTGAAGAATTTTGTAATAAATTGCATAATTGATAAAAAAATACGAGTTTCATATAAATTAGGAATTTAAATAAAAAACTAATAGTTTTAATATAAAAAGGTATCCAAGGATAATTTGGTATCACATGAAAAGAATTCTCTGACAAAATTTACACAACAGTTGTTTTTTTTAAGTTATAAGTAAATACATAGCGTTCTCAACTTCATTATAAATTGTAAAATATTCAATGCCACAACTTATATAATTTACTATAAATAAAGAGCTTAAAACAAGACACAAAGACTTACTAGATAATCTTTGATATAATATTTTTACAGCGGCCATTGCATCTTCAAGTTAAAGTTCTAAATTTAAGCACCAAGCGTTGGCGGCAAAATAACCATAAACAACTTTGTTTTTTTTTCTGTCTTTTGTGACTGTATCCTGCTCTTTTCAGCCAAACCTTTTTAAGGTAGAAATTTATTATATTTATTATGTATACTTTCGGCCATGACCAGTAGCCGTTTTTAATTGTGAATTATGGGGTTATTTTTTTTTTCTTTTTACATTTCCTGCCCGATCGGAAGGTCACTTTTGTGTTTTTATAGATCTGGATTATTTGTTATTTATTGCTTTTTATAATTGGATTAGATATGGGTGTTTCGGGGTTGATATTGTAATAGTATTTTTATATTTTTTAAGGCGGATGTGCTTCCCGGTTCTCCTATGAGAGAGAAATATTATGGAATAAAAAATACCTGTATTAATTTTGTTTTTAATAAAGTGAAACTAGTCTGTTATAAATTTGAAGGAATACAATAATATACCAAACGAAAAAAATACCAAGAATATTGTGTTATATGAAGACTATAAAGTATGAGAAGTCATATAGGTATATAGTGACAAGATTTTTTTTTTGTGACAAGTTAATTCAACAAAATCAAAAGAAATTATACAAAGCGAATAAATATCATCCACGTATCATTTATATGAATAATATGGATTGCATTACAATGACCATTGTACAAAAACTAAAAATCCTTATAATCTAGTAGGTATCACATTCGGGATTGGACACCCCCCACAGATCACAGCACTACTTACATTGTACATATAACTGTAAAGAACTTTAATATTTATAGTCCTTGATATAAAGAATAAATTGAAATAGTAACAAATATGATGTAACAAATTCTTAACAATTTCTTTAAGGGTTACACAAACTTGTATAGTCCCAATTAAACAGTATTTTGCGAACATCTGGCAAAGATTAAAAAATATAAAAAATGAAAAAAATATAAACTTGCGAAAAGGTAAAAAAGTTGGCAATTCTTCCCGACAAAATTATAATCGGCAATGGAGCATGCTTCTTAATCCATCAGATTTTTTGCGTTTGAATTCTTTTTTTTATTTTTTTAAAACCCCGTCCCGGCTTTACGTCTTCGGGCCTTTGGCATCTTTTTGAGCGTAAAAAAATTGACTGATAAATGGGTAACAAGTTTTATAGGAGTACTTACTTAAATTTAAATGATATTTTACTTCTCTTACATAAATAAAAATAATTTTATTAATAATAAAAATAAAAGTTCAAGAAACGAAATTACTTATAGGAATAATTATACCATTACGCTTTACCATAAAATATTTAGTCTGTGATTTTTTTGTTAATCTTTTTGTCTGTGAATATATGTTAAAATTAAATAATATGTGTTAAAATTAAAATTATTTATTAATAGAATAATGACAAAAAATTAAAATTTTTCTAACATAACATTAGTTTTTAATTATTTTGATTTTGCTTTTTTTAACAAATACTAGATAGTCTTTAAGTTCCGCTACTATAAAAACAAGTTTAATAAAACGGTGGAACTTTAAAATACACAACGTATTAGGTACAAGATAAACATATTAGGTACAAGATAAAGAGAAAATTACTATAATAAAAGCTGGTTTCACTATTTGCTGAAAAAGCTAAATTTTGATTTCACAGGTCCTTGATAGAAATATCTAACAGATAAAAAACGTTTCACGTATCAGCCTTAATTTCGTAGACATCATTAATTACGAAAGTTCTATCTGAAAGTTTATCCGGAGAACTAAACGTAATAAAAATATTAGCTACTGTATGTATTTAAAAACAAGAAGTCGTATAATCCAAAGCTATGAAAAATAATTACAAAAAACTAATAGTTGACTATCAAAATATGACGTATTTCAAAATGACATTAGTCAATATGGCCGTTTATTTAATTGAGATAATACATCAAACGATTAGTACCACCATCATATATTTAATTATATTAATTAATTATTTAAGTTTTCATGCGCTTTAATCGATGTACTTATTTATAATTTTGAAACGTATATATTTAATTTTAAATGTTAATGTGAAAAGTTTTTATATCTTTTTTTTTTATCTGTGCCTTTCTAATAATAATTTTATCAATATGTCGTTTTGTTTTTAAGCATATAAAAATAATAATATACCTACGAAAGCGATTTTAAATCGACCCTATTATATAGCATATCAAAAATTACCAACAGTTGAAAGTATTCAAAAAAAGTTTTAAATTCAAATTCTGACTTAATCTATCGGCTTATTAATTTGTCAGGTAAGTTACACTACAACTATAGTACTAATATTCATAAAAAGATTCACACACAATATGTGTTTAATATTTTAACACTTCAACATTTCAAAGTAATTATTCCAAGTAAATTTCAAGACATAAAAAATAATGTAATAAGTCATTGTCTTCTTCATTTATTTACTCATTCTTCTTCATTATAAGATACTATAAATAAAATCACTGAAAAAGACTGAATTCGCGATCCATGACTTTAATAGTATTCCCCTGTGCCACTGTGGCTTTTTTTTAAACAATAAGTGGTATTAATAGACAAAGTAAGGTGAAATAATATAATTATTATTAAAATAATAATTAATAATTATACCTTTATAATAATATATCTAAGCGTACTTAAATGCCATTGATTATGTAATTGACTTTATTGACGCGCTCATTTCTTATAGTATTAATTAATTGTTTATTTGAATTATATATATATATATTTAAAATAAATATATACTTATTTTGATTTCACAATAATTACGTTTTTTCAACTTACATAATGTACATACTATATAGCTTTTCGCTCGCGGCTTCGGATGCTTTTCAAAATATATACTTGTGTTATTCTAGCTAAGATTAATAAATATGAAAGTTCTGCTTTATTTTTTTTTTGTTTTTTTATTTAACTTCACGCTTTATCTCATAGGTATATAGGGAAGGCAGAGGGAGGTGTTGAAATACTCTGTTCCCTGCTTCTCGTCTTTTTGAGGCATTGCGTGTCATGCCGCGCTTTGCTTCGTTGACAGAGCGAAGAAAATGGAAATGGTGGAAATGGTCTAGAATCGAACCCACGGACTGTCACATTTACAGGTTCATTAAGAAAATTTAATATAATAATAATTTAAATCAATTTATATGAGGACCGTCGTAGCGCAGAGGCGCAATGTCTGCCTGTAACGCCACGGTTTATGGGTTCAATTTCCAGTTGGGAAAGATGGATTTTTCTATTTTTATTTCTCTTTGGCTTTAACTAGGTAAAGCGCGGCGTTGAATTTCGTCACTCAACACGCAATACCTCGAAATAGGCGGAAAGCCGGGACTGAGATAGCAGGGACTAAGCAACGGAGTGTCTTAACACTACGTTCCTACGATTGCTGCGGTTCCCTCTGCCTATCTTATTTTGAAGAGTATGAAGCGTGAAGCTATACAAAAATAAGAATGTAAGATTTCCTCTGTTTACTCGAAGAGTGAAGCTGAAAAGCCAAAAGACTCTAAATATGTAATAGGCTTTACTGTACTTCGCGGCTTTACTTCGCGGAAGTCCATACTAACTAAGAAGATATTTATATGTAGCTATTTCTGCTATACTTTTTTTACCCCTCATAGCTACATACAAATTCCTTACTTATTTCCAAAAGACTAACATATCCTCTGAAAATTAAGTAAATAGTAAACACACACTTAATTTATATATTTTTCTAACAAATGGCCTGTCATCCTACCGTCTTTGAACCATTATGAATATTTAATACATTGTTTTCTATAGAGATGGGGCGAAACATTCGATTATTCGATAGTCTCGCACGCGCCGGCAAGTGGCGCGCAAATTGAGTGCTCCAATTACGGTGTCGAGTTGTATGGGATATGTATGGGGTGGTTTTCTTATAATGCTTATAGGTTAACCGATTTTAAAACATGATAATATGTTTTAAAAGTTTTGATTTCCTTTTATTTCAATTATTTAAGGTGTTTTGCGAAGATAACTTTGCCTAAATCATATAATGTCATTTTATTAAAGCTATGATTATTATAATTTTTTAAATGGGCTATGTCCATAAAAATATTTCAGAATCAGTGGTTTCTGACGTAAATGCGTTCAGCTAAACATTCTTAAACTTTAAATTATTAGCATAGATTCAATAAACGCATCTTATTTATTACAAATATATAAAATAAGTATTATTATTATTAGATAATATTAATAGTCCATAAGTAAAAATAAAACGGTTATTTTTTTCCGTATATTTAAACAACCTATATGTACGTCTATCCACGGTCTCACGTTCCCTATTTGCAGAAGACACGTGACCTAAAATGGCGGCGCTTTAAGTTCGAATAAATCAAGAGGATTGGTGGCTAATCGACGGCCTCAGGCGCGAAAACAGACCAGACCATCGGAAATACGTTAACTTATGACCGAGTGTAAATAGAGGGTAATTGCTAGAACAATATTTGCCCATTTTTATACTTTAACACTGTAGGCAGAGGGAACTTAGTGTTAAGACACTCTGATTCCCGCTTTATGGCTTTTGAAAAGTAACGTGATGAGCCGTAGTTGTCTGTATGCTTAGCTTTTTTCTAGTTACATTTTCCCCGAATGGGAATTGAACAGCTATCTGCTTTTACAATCAGAGTGTGTGGGACTACGCCACGATGGTTTCGTTTAAAATTAATCTAGTTAAAATAGACAATTGCTTATTTGTGTTGGATACAATAAGAATCGATCTATATCTAAGTTATATATACATACATACATAGCTTCACACTAGGTATATTCTTAGCGGGGTAGTTACGGAGTAGGTCTCTCCCGCCTTGTCAAAGTCAAAGTCAAAAGTCAAAGTCAAAACAATTTTATTCAAAATAAGAAGTACAAGCTTCATTTTTTGAACGTCAAATAATTAATTTAATTTAATTTACCACCGGTTCGCTAAAGTTAATGCCTCAGACCTGAGAAGAACCGGCGTAAGAAACTCAGCGGGACTTAAATGTCATTAGCCTCTTCATACATGCTCTAATTAAATAAATTGTTATTATAACTATCTAAGTTATAATTACCTACATATCTATTAAGCTTCGCAGTGAAATCCGTATAAAGATGACATGGTGAACTTAGTGTGAAACCACTTCCTTTTTCCGCTCTAAATTCAGTGGGTGAATTATCCTTTGGACTGTTCAAATGTCTTAAATTGCCAATACTTACACAATATTAATATTAATATTATTATATTATAGCTTCATGTTTTATCCTGTACGTAGCAGGGTAAAAGGGCAAGGTCGAGGCATTGCGTGTTGAGTGGCGAAACTCAACGCCGCGCTTAGTAACTTAGCTTAACCGACACATTATATATCTTAACTTTATATTTAAATATAATTTCGTTGTCTTCACATAAAATAAAAAATTATATCATAAAATATAAAATTATGTATCAAATACACAAGTGTTTTTATTTTGCTATTTATTTCAGTTTAATAAACACGCACTGGAAGTGCAAGTTAATTTTTGTACGAATCACTTCGTTAATGTCGTATTGTTCGTAAATAAGATTGTCACCTTAGCTCTAGCCGTTTTTTATTGAATAATTTGTGTTATATATATAAATAATTCAATAACGATTTAGAAATCGTCACCTACAAAATAGATTCTTAAGCAAAATTCAAACCAGAAACTCTAAATATTAAATCATTGTACAAACAATAACATCTGTGGAAACAAAATAATAAGTAAATATTTCCCTTAAATACAAAATATATAACAAAGTAACAAGAATGTTTAACTTCAAAATTGAAATTAACAAATCGTATGAATCGAAGTATAATTCGTTCGTTGCTTACACCAACAATTTCTTTATAAAAGGGATGGCAAATTGAAAAGTCGAGTTCCGTGTAATCGAATCGATTCACGGCCCACATCAAAGTCTTAGATTTAATTCGATAAATCGCTTGAAAATTATCGAACAAGCAGAATTGGCACTTCCCTAGCTTACACGAGAACGTCATTTGCTTTTTTAAATATACGCTGCGTATATATTTTGTGGCTCTAATAATTTGAATGGGTAGATTAAGTCTTCGTCGCATTTATTTATTCAAATTTCTTTTGGAGTTATGTGACATAATAGTAATTTAAGAAAAAAAAATCTTTAAACTTCTCGAAATTCTTTATATTTATTAACTAAGGCAAGAATCTAATCTTAAGAATACTATTGTTTTTTATTAAATTATTTTATAATTTGTACAGATACAGATCTCTTCGAATAGAAGTATTCGTATCTCAGATAGATAGTTTAGACATTTTATTCTGGAAGAAATTACTATGTAATATTTTCTATTTTTTTTATTTTTGTGTAATTTCTTTATTTCAGTTCAGTTCAGTTTAAATTGTAAGTTACTCACTCGCTTTTCTCAATTTTATTTTTCTATGTACCTACATATTACAACGCAAAATGAACGATACGTTGTAAGGCTTCATTTTTACATCGCTTCTGTTTTATTCACGTCTGCTATTAGTTATTTTCACACTGCCACTTTGTTTTTTTTTTTTTTTTTAAATTAAATCGATAAATAATGTATTTAAATTGTTAGAATTCGGTTAACTTGGCAGAATACAACGTCTATCGTTGTCTTTTTGGCAGTTTTATACAAAAAAAAAATAATACGAAAATGACATTTTCTCAACCAACGACAAAATAGCCAAATATATCCCACGAAGCAAATTCCTTTTGCAAATTATAGAACTTTCTCAAAGTGATCTGATTGAGATGAAATGCGAAATTGAATTTAGGCACATTAGAGAGTGACTCAAAGTGATTTTATTTTCCGCTACGCCCGCGCCTGGGCCCGTACTTATTGCGTTACTGCCGCACCGAGTTAACCGCTTTGATCTAACATTTGATTGTCTGATGTCATCATCTTATTACCGTTATACCGCAAAGGTTAATTTGAAATAGTATTATAGGTTATTAAATAAATAACTTAGAGATAATTTTTCGATATTTAGGTTACAAATAAGTTATTTGGAGTTATTTAGGAGTAGTGGAAAGTGACTGAAAAGGCTTTTTTCCGCTTTGCAGCTTAGGGAATGGAAAAGAAATGAGAGCGCTTTCTTTTTAGTTTAGATATATTGTATGCAATTTCATTTATTATTAAACATTAACCTCTTTGAAGATGAATCAAAATCGAATATATGATTTAATTTGTGCGTTTACCTTGCAGTCACAGTTGCAGTTAATGTTGCACTTAAATCTATAACCGGTACTTACGTTCCTTCAACCAATTTCGCTCATATAATTACATTAATTATTTATTCACTATCTATTTACGTACAAAACCACCTCCAAATCGATATCAAAATATAATTGGAAAAGTATTAACCGTGAACCTGTACCGCGGGGTCTTTAACAAAAAAGTTAAACCCCTGCTCACCAAGGCATAAGAAACACTTCCTTGCGCCAAATGTCCGATATATTTGTAGTTCCCCCTACACTCGACGGTCCTTACATGTTAAAGAATCCATAAATAATAGAGTTGACGCACAGGATTGTTGGTCCCCTTGTAAATTTACTCTTGTCTATGCCGCCTAATGCCCCCATTGTCTGAACGGATTTATTATTCATTTTCCTAATACATCTGTGATCTGACGTTTTCGATTATGAGTACTCGATTGCGGTGAGTGCTGTTTGATATAAGAGTATCGGATGTACCTATTTGGTTGTTACGTAAATTATTTTTGGAGATATTAATAAAATATTAGGCCTTATATAATGCTATATTTCATAAAAAATGATTACTTAGTAAGCGTGTGAAGAAAAATATTTTGAATATGTTAATAGTAATAAAAATATCGATATTTATAATAGATAAAAAATATCTATATGCAAAGTTCAAGTCAACTCAAGGCATAATACGCCCACCCTTTGCCTGTACGCAATCAAAAAATAAAAAAGGACCATAAACAAAAGCGGCGCGAAACTTATAGTTTAATAATGGCGTAACATTTGTTTGAATTTGTTGGTTGAAGTGGCGCCTGCTGGCAGTTTTATTAAATGCCATGATACCTCTTTACACTTGCTTATTGCCACTTGCGGTTTGCCCTTTTTTTAATTTTAAATATAATACATTTTTATTGTAGATAACTAGAAATATAAGTATATTACTCAAATATTTCAAATTGTTCTGTATTTCTTTTATGAGAAATGAATATTTGTTGAGTTTTTGGACAATCGTATTGATTTTTTATCTGTAGATATTAATTAAAATATATATTTTATCGAAGTACAAAAAAAAATCAATTTAGTTCATAAAAGAAGAAAAGATCCTGTAGGTATAACATTCTGAGACCGCTGAACCTAAAAAAAATTGTTAATTTTGCAATACGTCCTTTGTAGAACGTAGAGAATTGTAAAAGATATTTTTAGAATACAAGCTTGCTAATATAATTATATTTTTGGATATTAAAATAATTACAATTAATATACTTAGAGATGAACAAATATAACTATCTATATACATGATGTTAGTAACTAAAATAATAAATAATACTTACATTGGCTTTATAAAAAACCTCGCTTCGTTAAGGTGATTTAAACGAAATTTTAAGTGGCATTATGACATTTATTTTTAATTGTGTTGATTATAAATTAAAAAGCGTTTTAAATTGTTTATATACCCATACAGTTTATTTCATTTACTTAATTGAAAGATTAACCACAGCCAGCCCATTTTTGCTGTCATAATAATAGCTTCACGCTTTATCTCGCTCGGCAGAAGGAACTGCTGAAACCGTGGGAACCTAGTGGTTGTGGTGGTGGCGGGAACCTGGTGGTGCTTTCTTGTTTCGAAATATTGTGTATTGATTTGCGAAACTCAACTCAGCGCTTGCCTTGTTGCCAGAGCAAAGAAAATGTCCTCCTAATATATATTCTCTTTTATTTCTGAAAATATTGAACAGTAACGATATAAAAAATCTACATCCATAACTGTTATATATCCCGTATTTATTAATTGGATATCCATAAAAGTGTTAACTAACTAGATAATAATATACAATTTTTAATATAGACGCTAGAACACGTTTTTCCTTTTAATACTTAATAGGATTATTATTATTATTGTCTGGATGGACACTCCACTCTCCTTTCAAGTATAGGAAATCCATAATATCAAAATTTCATATCTCACAAATTTTTAACTGACTACCAAGAAAACAGGCTACCAATGTACGAGGCAGTACTTCAATATCATGTTACAGTTTTAGTTAACATATTAACATCAATATGATTCTTCATCACTATATAGGTACCTAACATACAACACTTCCCGCTGTCTGTCTCTATGTTTTTTAATAAACAGGACAATTAAAGAGGGAGGTTTATATAATTTATACATTCTCAATATAGTAGAAGCACACTAGTTTTTAAGTTTTTTAAAATGTTGTCTTCTGTCATTTAACAAATACCTAAATGGAAGCTAAGAGTTCCACCACTCAACGCGCAGTGCCTCAAAAAAAGCGGTAAGCAGAACACTAGTTTCCCAAGGTTCCTGCGGTTCCTTCTGCCTCCGCTGTAAGCGGGATAAAGCGTGAAGCTAAAAAAAAATACCTACGAATTGCAAATCTCTCTTTCAGTAGTAATATCTAAGGAATACATGAGTATCAATATGATTGTGTTGTGTATTGACAAAAAAACTGTGAACTCTTGTAACTAAATAACGATATTCTTTAGTTTATTTAGACCAAACCCGTACACCAGTTCGAAGCTGAGGTGAACGGCTAGTTTTGATATAAAACAAATGTCATCTAAATTATGAAAGTATGGACTAATTTTTACGTGAATTGTATATGTAGAGAGGACGTATATAATGTTGGCACCTCTGTAAAAGTTATTTGAAATTGTTTAATTTGTTCAAGTACTTTACACAATTTGAACAAATTTAAATAAAGATATATTATTAATTCATATACTATAGCTATATTAACATTAATATACTTAATATTTATGATAAGAACATGTCGTATCAATTTAAATGCGTACGGATCAAGTGTCTGTAATGTTATTTATACTAAAAAAAAAAGAAAAAGTGAATCAATCTATATAGTGTCTAGTTAGGTATTTTACTTAGTTTAGATCTACTTATTTTATTTATTTTATTTTGAATAAGAAATCGTATGGTCAGTGTAAAATAACCACAAAATTATTTTTACATTACCGCTGCTTAAAGATAAAGCGCGGCGTTGACTTTTGCAAATCAGAAGGTTTTAGTTCTAAGTTCCCTCATGTTACTTTTCTATGCGGGAAAATTAAACTTCTGTTAAACGTCAATGCACTAAAACTTTAAAAGGGAATATTTTATTATTATTTCCCTACATTATCTAAACTGTATTTTTTTAAATCAACAAAAATGAAGACTGGTTTACGTTTAGGCTTTTTAATAATATAAATGTAATTTAATAAAATATTAGAATGTTTTAACTCTAAGTTCCCTCAGCTTACTCTTATATGCAAAATTATTTCCATATATATATATATATATATATATATATATATATATATATATATATATATATATATATATATATATATATATATATATATATATATATATATATATATATATATATATATATATATATATATATATATATATATATATATATATATATATATATATATATATATATATATATATATATATATTCTATGGAAAATTGAATTTCTTTTCTTATTTTAAGTGAAATCTCAGTTAAACTTCAATTCCCTAAGACTTGAAAAGGAAATATCTCTTTATAATTTCCTTACTCTCTTTAAACACTATCTAAATAAAAGAAATACTTTATTTTTGTAAATCAACAAATATCAAGAGTATGATTTACATCAACCAGTCTTAAAGCTTTTCAATCTATACATATATATTATATATATAATTTAATAAAATATCGGTAGAACTTGCGATATCTATGGTAAATGGGTCTCAGAAAAGACGTCCATTTTGATTCGGAGCAAGAAATATGCGTAAAGGTATGTCTATAGGTACGTTGGCTACGCAGTATATAGGGGACAGTGAGAGTGCTGTACTCTGATATATATCGTAGCTGGTGTATTCTGCGTTGAGTTACATTTGTAGCTGTTAGTTTCTTTGGTTTTAATTTTTGATTATTTTGTTGAAGTGAAACTTTTTTGTGTGTATGAAGATGAAAAAAGAACCGAAGAAACGTCAAAATGCATTAAAAAAAGGAATAGGGAAGTTATGATGACTTTAACTATGTGGGGTGGGGTTTTACACTATCAGAGTGTCTGTGTTACACAATTTTTTTGCATAACCTTTTGTAAATCATATAAATATAAATGAACTAAAAACTAATAAAAATACGTTTACAAATTAAACGCTTTTATTGTTTTTATTGTAAAGAATTTATTAAATTTCTGACAGATTTTCCTTTTTCTTTTCCCCAAGTCTGGGAAATCTAAAGCTTTAGATAGACGATATACGTATATATTATTTATAATTTATCATTTATATTATTTAAATGTCGTATTTAGGTAAAGATCAGGAACCTTTCGGTTTTTAGATTTGACTTGGTTTCTGCACTTTTTCTAGAAAAATCGACGATACTTGTTTTGTTGAAAACAATTCAGCTTAGATAATTGATTTATTTAATCGTCAGCTAAATCGAAAGATATTAATATGCAAATAATTATAATAAAAATCTTTAAACTTATTTACGAAATTTAATCGTGAAAAACTTGTGGAATATACCATGTTACGCGCAGCAGCCGGCAACGGGGCGCGGCGTGCGGGCTGAAGATAAGCGGCTTAGCTCCGCATCCAAGAGGGATAGCATTATACCCAACAACCATACAAAAGAGCGAGACAACAATACATCACTATATACATCTGCGAGTATTACTGCGTACAACGAGTCCCTTTTACAAAATTCAAAAAGGCATTAACTCCAATATACTCTATAACATTTTAAACTTTAATTATCTGTATTTAGTTTTTGTTTTATTTACTCTGTACCTGTCAGATGTGTGGCGGGAAATATGGCGCTAAAATAAAAATACATTTTCGAGGAATATCTACGACGCTACAAGTAAAGTTTGCTTTGGTATAGCTATGTACAGGCACAATTTACCGTGGCGTCTAAACAGCTAATTTTAAGAGAACTTTAACCGAGTCGAGTAAAGATTTCGATGTTTTTTATTTTAATGATGGCGGTCTTACATTGTATTATTATGTCGCCTTGACGTCGTAGTATATATAGGTAGGTATGTTTCATAAAACCTCGTTTAAGTATATTATTTAAATTATACTCATTAGGTTTTTAAGCTGAGCATGGAGGTGAAAAATACCTATAAATTTTACATAATAATTTTTTTTATTGTCATCCTTGTTTTGTTACAAGTTTCCTTATTATTTTTGCCTTGATTTTGTCTTTTACTGCAGTAGGATTTAAATAAATTTACTTTGAGAGAAATCGCTTAAAATGTTTGCACTTTTAATGAAATATTAAGTATTTATTTTAATAATATATTAAATTTATATTCAGTAATTTGTATTTAAATTTTAATGTACTACGATATTTTTATAAAAAAATATTTAAAATAATGATAAAAATTGCAAGGAAATTTTCCCTTTTTCCAGTTAAGTCTTGACATATACAAATTAATTTCAGTAGTAAAATTTCTAATATTATTTAAAAACAACTAGGTCTGTATTTTAAAATTATTTAGGTACTACTAAGAGAAGAATAGATAAACTTGTTATCATTCCGCATTCGATGGATTATATGGGTGCCCAACATATTCCAAGGAGCTTGAGCAAGCCTGGTACCTATGAACCAGGTGTCTGCCAGCCTGGTACCTATGAACCAGGTGTCTGTCAGCCTGGTACCTATGAACCAGGTGTCTGCCAGCCTGGTACCTATGAACCAGGTGTCTGCCAGCCTGGTACCTATGAACCAGGTGTCTGCCAGCCTGGTACCTATGAACCAGGTACTATTAAACACGTTTCGTTCTAGCATTGCCGTTGAAGAAACTATATCTATACAATGAACTGATGCGAGTTCTAGACAGGTCCAGATATTTTAGCAAGCCATAGAGAGATTTCGCTGTGAAATATATGAGAATATATTTTTGATTGAACAAAAAACACAATAACAATTAAGAAATATATAGCTTATCGTTCTTTATCATACTCCTTCTACAGTTAGTTGTAAAGCTCAAAGTAAGTACACATTTATTTTAATTTTTTTTGGAAATATCTGTTTCCCGTGGAACTGTGTTTCTTATTTTTACTATCCTTGTAAATTATTTAATTTAATAATTATTTAAATTAATAATTGCGCTTAAAGTTTCTAGAAAAAAGACAAATATTCAAACTGGATAACGAAATATTTACAAGCAAAAATCTTCGGAGATTTTGTATTGCTTATTATCTTTATCGATCACGAGTAATTAATTAACTATTTTGTTACAATGAACGATAATGTTCCATGAACTACCTGTTTAGGTAATTCGTGGAACATTATCGTACATTTGCTATGTTTAGCAAACATTTTATTCATCAGAGAAGGCGAGTACGAGTACCTATACCTATATAGGTTTAGCGTGGTGGGTGGTGTCTGAAACAAAGATTTACCAGCTTTGCCAACTTAACTGTATACCTATATAGGATAGTGATGAGATTCACCATTGAAAATCTTACCATGTCATAAAATTCAGGATTCGTTCTAAAAAAACTCTTCACTATAAGTAAATTAAAAAAAATGAGTATAATAAATATATATTTTAGTTCAATAATAATTTAAGTATGTAGGCACTTATCATATATTTTAGTCATTTACATGTGTTGAAAACAGTTGTCAGTTGATTATCAAACTACTAACCTTGCATACCATCCCGGATTTCTGCAAAATGAGCTGACTATTTCGTGTCCTTTGGAGAGGAGGGTTTGAGTCTTGAACGTTTTTATGCGTCGTTCACAGATATATAGACATTCTCTAACTTTCTTCACAGAAATTTTAATCTTTTTGTAAGTTAAATAGGTACCCATATACCTATATATGTTTCCTCTAGTGAGTATATGACTTTTATCAAACGTTATATTATAGCTAAGCCATGTACTGTATGCTGACTTCAGCGGTACCAATACGTTTTTTTGTTTTACCAATATCAAAATATAGTTTGTATACACCTGCGCGCTGTTTAACAATATCACTAATCACTGGTCTCAAGATTTGGCTCCCCTTTTCTTAGACAAATACCTATAACCATATAGAAGCTTTTCATATATAAATTTTAATATTACAGAAACTTTTATATAAATATAGAAACTTTTCTTAAGATATTTCCGATCCTAACAGTGGCAGGTAAGTAGCAGTTTGTTTTGATGAAGGATATTCTTTACCAATCGAAGCTCGTCCTCCAGATGTTCTGCGACGCAAGGCGATGGAATCTCTGAAATAAAGATTTTCCAACTAATAAGAACAATATCTGTGTAGGATATTGGTTAGGTTAATTATTTAAAAGTATATTAGCGGAGACGGAGAAAGCAGGGACTAAGCAACGGAGTGTCTTAACACTACGTTCCAATAGTTCCTGCAGTTCCCTCTGCCTACCCTGCCATGTGCGGGATAAAGCGTAAAACAAAAAAAATAAATAAAAAAGAAATATTAGCGAAAATGGTTTTCCAAAATGCCTAAAAATTGAACAAAACGCGAAATATATTGAACAAAACATATCATAGAATTCAGTAAAATTTCTTAGATATTCTTATAATTTAAACAAAACCTACAGTTCCTGCTTCGCCATTAAACGTTTACACAATAAAGAAGAAAAAAAAATACTAATAAACACACAAGTCAAAACAAAATCAAAGTAACCCGAGCCCACCATTCCGTTTCACATTCTTCCACTGTAGCGGTCTCGGGTGACGGCGGCGTGCGGCTTCAGTCGTTGCCCGACCTATTGAATTACCGAAAACCCTAGCTTTACTGTTTTGTATTTTTATACTTTGATTAAATAGACACTGTTACTAATTAAATACTCACGACAATATTATATATAGGCTTAAAAAAACAAAAAGTAGGTAATATGTACCTATAGGATAAAGTAAACAAAAAGTAGATAAAATTTATAAAGTAAAAGTAGATAAAACAAAATAAATAAACTATTTATCTTTTTTTTTTAATTTAAATATTCTGGCACGTAAAAATACTTGTTCCGCTTTATTATATAATAAATAATATAAAAATGAGGATGTTTTAGCAGAAACGTTTTTAATTGTTATTTCGATAATTAGCATTATAAATATGTTTAATTTAATCATTAAATCATAATATAAGTCGTGGGAAATGAGTATGCACGCCTCTTGGACACCGTCCAAGTCTAGCATTTAAATTACCTTTGTATTCGTTAATTGAAAATAACATGTTCATCTAGGTATATTTTTTTATGTCCACGCCGCCTCTGCAAATAGTATGCGATGCTTTAATATTGTATCATAGCAATAGGCTGAGTAAAGTTAGTAATAAAACACTCCATTCTTCACTTTGTCTTGTTTCAAGAGCAAGGAATGGAAAAATAATTGGTTCTTTTTTTGTCTTCACGCTTTATCCCGCACCTGGCACAGCAGGCAGAGGGAACTGCAGGAACTATAGGAACATAGTGTTAAGACACTCCGTCACTTAGTCCCTGCTTTTACCGTGCCTGCTTTGACAATCAATCGATTTTTACTGTTGCACCATAATCTTTTTTAAGGAAATTTCTAAGCAAGCGGTATCATATCATATAGTGTATATAATTATTAAAACAAAAAATCTCTTATTGTCATTCGTTTCTCTTCCTGTGACGTCACCGTGGAATCTGAAAACATAAACGAAATAATCAGGTAATGAAAATGCCTTAAAAAACTAAACAAGATAATGGTGTTAATAAAATAATATCTTTTCACCCGTGTTGGATAATATTGATTATAGACGAATAACAAATGTGAAACGTAGATTACTGGCTAAATCGCTATTTTGTGCAAATATTAATCGAAACTCAAGCAAGCTTTATACGTGGAATGTTTTTTTATTTCTCGATTCAGCGTAATGTATTTAGTACTTACAGAGACATCTATTGGAAATTTTACAAAAACAATTTTATTATCCTGGTAGTGCCATCTAGATTGTAACTATAAAACAGATGTTGTTATAGAAATTATTAATAATGATCTATATTTTAATTTTTACTGTTTAAACACATATACACAAATTATTATAAATCTTGTAATGCTAAAACAAAAATTATTATTATATTAGTTATTTGTTATACCTTTAAATATTTTGTACTGGCAACATTATAATAAATAATTAATTTTAGTATTGACATTGTGCAGTTTGCACATTGCAACATTTATAAATTCTAGACATGGCGCGCCTCAACAGGATGTTTGGAGTGTTAAATATATTTATATCTTTTAGTGTATTTTTATGTTGTTTTACAAGTTCTGTAAATGCAAATGTCGAGTTAAATGAAGACAACTGGCAGCAAATGCTTGAAGGCGAATGGATGATTGAATTGTAAGTGTTTACTGTCACCGGTACCATACCAATTTTCAGAACGTGTCATAATTTTTGTGTGTTAAAAATAATACTAATCCTTATTAATTAAAACATACGTTTCTTATTTCCATTTCATATTACAATTTATATAAAAAATAAAATAAATTTAAATTCTTTACTTGGTGAACATTTTGTCTATTCAAGAAAGGTCAATAAACTTCTACAAGGTCGTTAAGGTCTAAGCACCATTTTGGTCACCACATTCTCGACTATTGTGAATTTTATTTAGTGAAAAAGTATTTTTTTACATGTATCTATTTCGTCGTATCGTAATTGAAGTCAAATGGGAGATTGCTTCATCCAGGCATGACTCATAATAATAGGCTAGTAATTGAATACTGCACCGGTCTGTTCAATTTTCGTTGCATAATATCCTTGGGAGTGATACTCTGATTTCATTACTTTCATTCATTACTGAAGATATTAAGTAAAATATTTCTTAAAATTAAATTTAAATGAAAATAAAAAGTTCCTTTAAATTTAATTTTTCATTGCCAAAAATAAGAAAAATTACTATTCAAGATATACAATGTACATGCTTCAAGTTGTATTTAGTAAACTCAATGACTCTTTAGAAACATTCTTGATACATGATGTTTATAAACATCAGCAAGTACTTAGTATGCAAATATTTGTTTTTAAAGTCTTGTCAGTCTGGGTTTTAGTTTTTATTTTTAATATAATACTTCTATGCAATATATATACAAATACATAATATTATATATATGCATATACACAAAATTAGCTGCCTTTTGACATATAACAATATATTAAACCTGAAGCCATAGAGATTTTTATTAATATTTTTTTTATTTATATATAACTTTGCACTGTACATAATGAAGCTATGATACTGTCTTAATGGATCAAATACTATTCTTTATTCTTATCATTTCTTTTAAATCTTAAGAAACAAGTTTAGCTTCATAATTTTAAAATTTAAATTTAATAAGCCTTTACCTTAAATAATTTAATGTGTACATTTTAGCATGAATATATTAATATTTAAATTTAAATATTTTAAAACCTGTTGATATCTTTGGTATTAGTCAATAACTGATTACATACACCTACTGTAAAAACGAATTTGGTAAACAACACCTGTATAATGACATCATTGCAAGCACAAAGCTACCTGACTGATTCACCGTTTGTACCTAATTTTTCCCAATTATTGGAGCTAATTTTAACGTTGCATGGATAAATTCTGTAATTAACAAAGCTCTATAATTTGTAAGACATGCATAATTTCATTTTAAATATATATTATACAAAGATGAAGGGATATTTTGACTGTTAATTACTTTAAAAATATAAGCTAATGAACCACCTTATCCATCTTGACTGGATGATGAATGTTAACAACACTCTTTGTTGAACTGAGAACAAAGAAATGAAGAAATATTATAATTTAAACATTCCAGTGGACTTTTAGACCCTAAGATAATATACAAACATTAGAGATATGAACTGCAGTTTAGTATAAATCTACATAAATACTTTTATACAAGTTTAAATAGTGTTACTTTAGTTATTTGTTTTATTTTAAAAATCAAAGTAAAAATCTGAATATAAACTTTGTAAGGTAGGATTATGATCTACATATTATATATAAAAATTAAACAAGAGGAAATGTTTATGTTGTATCAGATGCTGTAAATTCATTGTTTATGACACACCATTGTATTGAAATTCAAATTCAAAATATTCTTTATTATGAATAAGTTACTATAATACTTGTTTTAAAATTGCCAAATAAAATAAAGCCACTGCCAGTTATATATTAATTCATATTATATATATATATATATATATATATATATATATATATATATATATATATATATATATATATATATATATATATATATATATATATATATATATATATATATATATATATATATATATATATATATATATATATATATATCTATATATATATATATATATATATATATATATATCTATATATATATATATATATATATATTTAAATATGTTTAACAGTGTATTATGCAGTATTTGCGGAATCATTTTATTTGTGTACACTAAGGTAGGCTAGGTTAACCTAGAATTTTACTTTTGGTACTGTCGTTAAAATCTCAAAAGGTTTGTGAAAAATATAGCTGACATTCAAACTTGGGCAAATCACTTGATAATTGATTAAACAAATTCTACACGTTAGCCAATTGAATTAGCTTGAAAAACATTTGTGCACGCTATTTATCACCCTCAAAACGTCTGCCTTTAAGTAACAAAAAAAGATTTAGCGCTGAAGATAAGCGCTGTGCGCGGTACTTATTTAATTTTTCTAATATTTATGTTCTAAATTTTGTATCAATTGTAATATACTTTTGTCGTATTTTGATATTGTAATAACGTATTAAAGTACTACGGTTTATAAAAAACGGAGAGCAGAGTGTCTTGACACTAAATTCTATTTTCCCATCCTCCTCTGCTCTTGAACTCGCAATATCTCAAAAGAATTTGAAAACTGGAAGGAAATCCGTGCGATTCAATGATGTATACATTTTTAAATAGCAATATGATTTCATTAGGCGTTCAATAAAGAAATTTATCTTTAAACATGAACTCTTTCTCATAATTGACGTGCACGTACTTTACTTTGATAAAAACAGGACAACAAAGTTGACGCCATTGTTATAATGGATGCTGTTCATTGATTTTACCGTTATAGCTCGTCTATACTGTTTTGGTTGAAATATATTGGTATATATTTTATATATTTTAAAGTGTATACTATATTTTGAAGTATTTTTTTATTAGAATAATATATATGTATATAAAAATTTGAACGCAGCGGGACCCGAAGCTGTACTTTTGGAAGATTTCGAAAGTTCTAGACACTAAATGGAATGTATTGTTATCTCCATGTTTTTTTAAAATATAACTTTTTTAATGAATGTATTTAAAAAGGTACATTTTTCGAATATTTGTCGATAGTCGTGACGTAGATGCACGGCATCCGAATGTAAACGAGACGGTTTGTAGGTTCGATCACCAGTCGGGATGAACTATTTTTGTTTTCTTCGTCTTGGTAACTATCGACTAAGTTCCTACGGTTCCTAAGGGGTGGAATGCAACGTATAGATAAAAAAAAATTGTCGTGCTACATTATCGTTTTGTCAATCATAAAAAAAATCAGAGTAAAAAGATTTTTAGTGTTTTTTTTATTCTTTTTCTAATTTGAGAGAACAGTGTGGAAGCCCAATATATTTTGGACGAATTGATTACTAATTCATTCCCACGAACGAGAACCGAACTTACTAACATCGTCAAATCGGTCTCTTTTTATCACATCTTAAGTTATATGTATGCTTAACTTATTAGTATTTTTTAAACAAACATAATTACTTCGTATTTAATTATTTGCCTTTCTTTCGCGTTATCTTTCATCTTTAGAGTTAAATCTGTTTAAAAAGATTAAATTCCTCATTTTGTTTATTTATATTTGAAATGTTTATCTATATGATTTACGCAGGAAAGACGTAACTAGTGTTGTAATTTGAAACATTGAATGTACTTGTGGAATAACACCATGATCTTGTCTTATATGGGAATCTGTCTGCTGTACTGCCACGATGGAATTATTATTTGACATATTTGCTTCTTAAATCTTTTACCTTTAACGTTTAAAATAAACTTTTTTGTATAAAAAAGAATAATATATTTCAAATGTTCAAAATATGCAGCACAAATTGCCTATATTCTATTTTTTTAGCTTTTCGCTTTATTCCTAACATAGCGGGGTAGGCTAAGGAAACTGTAATCAACCGTGGGAACCTAGTGTTAAGATACTCCGTTTCCGCCTTTCTATATTTTTCGCTGTTAATTATTTTCCACCTTTTTCGAGGCATTGTGTGTTGAGTGGCGACTCAACGATTTTCTACAGTAAAAAAAAATATAAATAAAAAAGTAATCTTACCCGAGTGGGAAGTCCAAACTGAAAGAAGTTAATAAAAATAATGGCTGAGACAATGAGACAGACGGTTGCAACAATATTAAAAAGTATAGAAAGATATAACCCCGCTAATCTCCAGACACGTACTATTCTGCGTCACGACGGTATTCAATTATCTAGTCTATGATTATGTAGTTTTATTCCCACTCGGGGAAGATGAATTTTTCCATTTTCTTCACTCTGGAAACTAGGCAATGCGCGGCGTTGAGTTTCGCCTCTCAACACGTAATGCCTTTAAAAGGCCACAAGGTGGGGACGGAGAAAGCAGGGACTACGCAACGGAGTGTCTTAACACTAGGTTCCTATGTTTCCTGCAGTTCCCTCTGCCGACCTTGCCAAGTGCGGGGTAAAGCGTGAAGCTAAGAAAAAAATACCAGATTATTTTATACTCTTTAATTTTTTTTTCCAGTTATGCCCCATGGTGTCCCGCATGCAATGCCCTGTCACCAGCCTGGAAGGAACTCTCAAATAGGGCTAAGACGAAGAAATTAGAAATGAAGGCTGGGGCAATAGACGTTACCAAGTCGCCTGGACTTAGTGGGCGATTTGTGGTCACCGCATTGCCTACTATATATCAGTTAGTTCAATTTTTTTATAGCTTTATCTTTATGTATCTTTTTCTTTATTTATATCTATTTATTATGTTTTATTTGTTTTATTTAACGCTTTTTTACACCAATATAAGTACTTATACAATAAAATAATTATGTAGGTGGCCATGTCACTAAAGACTTTTCCAGATAAACTTTACTATATAAAGATGAAAGTAAATATTAATCAATTGGCATTCATTTGAATTTGTATTTTTTTACTTCATTCAAAATGTAGTACGCATGTATTTTTAAAATATTATTCAAAGTATTACTAAATCAGTTAAGTTTAAAGACGTTAAATGAATATAGTTAAAAAAATATTTAAAAAAAATAATCCACCTAGGTTCGGATTTGAATCTATTTATTTATAATTAATGAATAGAAATAATAAAAAGAACATATAAAATTATTTAAACATCTCTAAATATAACAATGATTTCATAATTCCTAATGTCATCGTATAGTCTGAGTAACTTTCTTTTTGTTTGATTCTGTACCCAACCCAACCCTAAAGTCCCTAAAGTAGGCTAGATTTAAGACTTAAGACTTAATTCATTACCCAGGTTTGAACAAAAATTTCAAACAATTTATAATAATATAATCTATATTAATAAATAAAAAACACAACCCATAGAATTAATATATAAAAATTGAATATATAATTTCAGTGTAAAAGATGGCCAATTCCGTCAATACAAAGGGCCGAGGGACGCGGATTCGATGCTCGATTTTGTCGAGAAAAGCAAGTGGAAGCAGACGGAAGCTCTGCCGTCGTGGAAGTCCCCGGACTCCATACAAATGGGTCTTGTGGCGCAGTTCTTTAAACTTAGCCAGAATTTACGAGTGAGTTTTTGGGTTTTTTTATATTTAATTATAAATAATCATAAGTCATGAGATTTAAAATGTAATTACGTATACTTTTTTTTATTTATGGAATGAGAAAAATTAAAAAAGACGTGTGATAAAAATTTACTATTATTTATTTATTTTTAGACGATTATATAAAAAAAATTTGAAATTTAATGCATATTAATATATGTATTTCAAATTCAATTCCATTCCATTCAAAAATGAAAATTTTTTTTTTCAAAATCAAGGTAAATAAAGCACCATTTGTCATGCAAGCGTACAATATCCAGTAGAGATATATGTCTTTCTCATTCGGTTATATTTTTGAATGAGAGGTGATAGATTGACAACATTTAATAGTACTTTTGTAGTACGACACATTTACGTCATTTGTATTTAAATATGACTACCTCACGCGATAAATGATCCTGTACCAAAAATATATACAAAGGCCTTGAAATATTTGACAAAGGCTGCACAGTCACACACAAACACACACACACACACACAAATATATATATATATATATATATATATATATATATATATATATATATATATATATATATATATATATATATATATATATATATATATATATATATATATATATATATATATATATATATATATATATATATATATATATATATATATATAATGTAATATTTGTTTCAGGGAATCCACAATGTGTTAATGGAGACCTACGGCCTCCCAACATGGGGCTCCTACCTAATATTCGCGCTGGGAACTATATTCATTGGAGCCTTACTGGGATTGGTAATTTTTGTAATATACATTTTCTCATTATCATTTTCATTTGTTTTTTAATTTTTTTTATAATTGGTGATGGCTTTTTTTATTTTATTGAATGGCTTTTGTATGTATGTATTAATGTTTCAATTGTACTTAATTACTTAATTATATATTATATATGTATGTGTTTTTTATATTTTTAATTACTATTTTATAATATTAATTACTATTTGCTTTTATTTTAAATTTATTTAGCATATTTGTCTAGATATATAGTGCATTATTATTTTTTTATTTTACTAACTTATTGGATATTTTCTACTAACAGAAATTGTTTTCATGTTCATTTAATTATAATTTAGTTCAAGAATAACTTATACATATTAATTGTATTACTTTTATTTATATTTTATACAAAGGAAGTATTAGAGCATTTCATATAGTCTGTTTCTCACTTTATATTGAGATGGTATTGGGTTCAAGTCCCAAGCAACCTATATATTAGACTTAAATTTTCTATTGTTTCACAAAATATTCAAACTTACTATATATATGTTAAGGAAAAAAGTGAACATTGTCTATTTATAAGTGTCAAAACACAGGAAAAACATTGAAATTGACATTTGTAGTTCATTTCATACAACATTATATCTACAAGTAAACACTATATGAAAATAATATAATATGAAATTTGTACAGAATCATCAATATTTAAGTCCAATTCGAATTTCACTTAATTTTTTAGCTTCACGCTTTATCCCGCACACGGCAGGGTAGGCAGAGGAAACTGCTGGAACCATAGAAAGAGTAGTGTTGAGACACTCCATTGTTTAGTCCCTGCTTTCTCCGTCCACGCTTTCCGCCATTTTCGAGACATTGCGCGTTGAGTGGCGGAACTCAACGCCGCGCTCTGCCTAGTTGCCAGAGCGAAGAACATGGAAATAGAAAAATCCATCTTCCTCGATCGGTCTTCTGCTTAAATTTGATAACTAATTTAATATAATTTTCGGTTTCCAGGTGTTAGTGTGTGTCATAGACCTGCTGCACCCGCCGCGCCGCTCCGAGCGCGTGTTCGTGCCGAGGGACGCGCAGAAGGATAAGAAGTCTGATGATGAACAGGTCATTTGTATTTGTTACTAGAACTACTTGCACTGAACTAGGAGGAGACTGTCAAGTTTTAATGAGAGAGTCATTTAGAGGCCATTTCTCATAATAAAATGACAGAGTAATATCAATAGGTTCACTCTCTCTTTTGAACATTTGTTATTGAGAAACTCTTAATAAGAAATCTTCAAAAGAAGTTTCGAAAGAACTGTTCATTTCATACAGTTCCAGCGTACATTGTCGATTTCATGTGATTTCACAAGATAAAAACAAGAGGACCGTCGTGGCGCAGAGACGCAACGTGTGCCTGTAACGCGACGGTTTCTGGGTTCGATCCCCAGTCGGGGAAGATGGATTTTTCCATTTCCATTTTCTTCGCTCTGGTAACTAGACAAAGCGCGGCGTTGAGTTCCGCCACTCAACACGCAATGCCTCGAAAACGGCGGAAAGTGGGGACGGAGAAAGACACTCCGTTGCTTAGTCCCTGGACTAAGCAACGGAGTGTCTTAACACTAGGTCGCTATAGTTCCTGCAGTTCCCTCTGCCTACCCTGCCTTGTGCGGGATAAAGCGTGAAGTTAAAAAAAGAAAAAAAAACCAAAAACGCAACTGACACTTTCCTTAACTGTTTGACAATTATATACCTTACTAATGTAAGGTTTTATTTATTTGATTAATTATTCAAATAAATAAAACCTTACATTAGTAGGGTACAAACAATGTCAATACTAAATATTTTCTAAGCTACAACATCATAAAATATATAAAAAAATATAATTGAACAGTAAATATGACAAATAAAATCATAAAACGTACATCGACTCGCGTCCACTAAGTACGCAGCACGCACATCCCAACCTTCAGACGGTACCTTATCTTCTGATGATAGTTCCAAGGCCGAATATCTCGCAGACAGTTTAGAGTCACAATGCTCCCCTCCATCCTCCATCAACCTAAGGACTAACAGGTTGGAGCCTGGGCTTTTTCACCACCAACGGGAGAACCAATGCTTCCCACTTCGACCGACGAGGTCAAAGAAATCATTAAGAGCCTTAAGCCTAAAAAATCTCCAGGCTACGAGTAAAAAAATACTAAAATCATTACCTGCCCACCTCCTATTGCTATTGGTAACCATCTTCAACACTCTTCTCCAAGGGTCGTCCCGTCCCAGTGGAAGAAAGCAATAGTAATAGGAATCCACAAACCGGGGAAACCCCGTTACAGTCCAAATAGTTATCGCCCAATCAGCCTATTAAGTTCTGCCAAATCTATGAAAGAATACTTCTCTTGCGCCTCAAAACCGCTGTTGAGGCAAAAGATATCATTCCCAAAGAGCAGTTCGGCTATCGAGCCAAGCACTCGAGCACTCATCAGGTACATAGGCTCACTGAGTTCATCGTGAGTCACAGTACATCCCGTTTACCATCAGTGAAAACGCCATCAGCGGCAATATTTCTAGATATCGCGAAGGCATTTGATAAAGTCTGGCACAATGGCTTGCTCGTCAAGCTCATTAACACTGGCGTGCCAGATAGACTCGTGCACTCATATGAGACTTTCTATCAAATCGTGTCCTTTAGATATCGGGTCGAAGGCACCCTTTCAAGCAAACGTTCCTTAAGGGCGGGGGTCCCTCAGGGTTCAGTTCTCTCTCCAATGTTATACAACATTTTCACTCATGATATACCAAAAACTTCTCAAACCCACTTGGCTCTCTTCGCAGATGATACTGCCATTTATGCGTCAGCGCGCAACACAGTCGTTTTAGCCAATCGCCTACAGCTGGCCGCCGATAAGGTGCAGGCTTGGCTTTCAAAGTGGCGAATAGAGGTCAACCCTGATAAAAGTACTTCTGTACTTTTTCCAATTCGCCGAACAGATGACATGCCTTGTGTGCGTCTGCAAGGCAAAATCATTCCCCAGGCAGAGAGCGCCAAATAACTGGGTGTCACGCTAGACAGAAAGATCAATTTCAAAGAGCATATCAGAAAGGTTCATAATAATGTGGCATTCGTCATCAGTCGCCTATATCCGGTGATATGCGCTAAATCTAAATTGTCCCTTAGAAATAAACTTCGTCTGTACACGACATGTGTCAGTCCTATTTTCACCTATGCTTGTGTGGTGTTCGCCCACACCGACTTCAGTAGACTACAAGTCATAGAGAATAAATTTCTGCGCATGGCCACTGGCGCTCCCTGGTATATGCGCAACACCGACCTACATCGTGACACCCGTCTCGATTCTATCAAAGAGCACTGCAGGAAACTGTAGTGGCCACTTTGAAAGAGCATCGATTCATCCAAATCCCTTGGTGATAAAATCCTGCGGTTACGCACTCCCAATAAAAAAAGGCCTGCCGTAGGCCTCGCAACATTTTGTTTGATGAAGCTGAACCCATAACAGTAGCCAATAACGCAAAAGCAAGTACAGTAGCAAGTACGCAAATACAGTAGACTCCCGTATAACGCGAGTTTTTACAACGCGTTAAAAAAAGTGCAACTACTTTATTATATAACGCGATTCCCTTGTAACGTGGTATAGAATAAAATACGGCAATTTCCCTTTTAAACAATGTAAATATTTTTAATTCTCAACGGAATAGTTTATATCGCTTTGTCAATTTAATTACATATACGACATATAATACATTTGTATATTATTATAATAAATTAAATTTTCAAATTACTTTTTATATAATATGTATATTTGCATATGAAAAAAATACACATAGTTTTGTTTTAATGAATATTTTTTTTTTCAAATATGTCGTTTTATACGATTCACTTTTACATGTCAACATCATTCGCGTTATACAATTTTTTCTTCGTTCAACACGAATTCCTATTACGCGATTTCATATAACGTGTAACATATTAATTGCGTTAAACAAAACACGCAGACCGAGGTCCGCGTCTCACAGGAGACGCCCTTGCGCCTTCGTAGTCTCTCTTTGTTGGTGCCCCTAACAAGGGTGCCAAGCCAAGGTCGGAGCTCTTCTACCTCGGCCTCCCATAAAGAGGCCATTAGGGCCAACAACATACTATACAGTAGAAAAAAAAGATCCCAACACCTTGACTAAACAAAGCGCGCCCGCAGGAGCTCGTGAACGACGACATAGTGGACGACGCGAGCCCTCGAGACAGCGACGCGGAGAAGAACTCGCCCAGCGATGTATGTATGGAGTGTGGAGTGTGGAGTATGGACGTGCCGTCTGTTCTATAGTTGTAGTTGTGAATGTTGTGAATGTTGTCCCGCAGAGCTCGGAGGACGACGCGGAGAAGGACAGAGAAGCGGAGAAGGCGAGTGGCGACGACAAAACCGACAAGCAGGAAGTCCGCAAACGTAGGCCTCGCAAAGCTGACTAGTGTGTGTCTGTGTGTGTCAGAGGTTGTTGCTGGTTCGACACAGATTGCAATAAATAGATTGAACTTAATTAGCATTAAAACTAATGGCATTTAATTATTTAACTCGACGTCCGTTGTATTCACCGTACTTTTGTAATTTAACAACGCCTGATATACTATAGTCCTATTGTATCGAGTACGTAAAGCATTTTAAAGACAAAAATGGTCTAACTCGAACAAAAGAATAATTTTCAAGAATCTCTGAATGAGCTTTCTATGATTGATTTTTAGGTTTTTTTTCGAGTTAGGCCTTTTTTATTTTAACTCATTATACTATTGTAATATTTTACACAATATATAGATAAATGTATCAAATTAAAACAAGTAAAACCTCTTACATAATGTTTAACGCATGACATCATTTCTCGTATATATTCAAATCACCGCCAACAACCGCTTCTCAAAGCTCAATATTTGCATTTACTGCCGCCGCCATTTTGAATATGTCAAAAACAATGAAGAACTAATGTTAACTAAACATTCGCGTAGTTTCTATTACTAATGTTGGAAGCACCAAATCATGTAGTAGTACGACACCGCACTCACTCACTCGTGTGTAAAAGTATTATTCTTTTAAGTATTATTATTTTACTCGTTTTTCTCAATTTTGCAGTTTAAAGAAAACTCGCCGATAGATTTGTTACAGATAAAGAACATTCCGACGTAGATATTTTTCTTTGACATGTTTTTTTTATATTGATATTATGTAATAATTAACAAATGTATTTAAAGTTATTTAAATGAAAATAGAAATAAAGGGGACATTTTGTAACTGACAAGTCTCTAGGATCTGTTGGATATGTCACTTGTTGTAACACAACCGAATTCTAGCGGAGAGTGGAGAGCGGAGTGTCTCGACACTGGACGGCGTGTATGGCGTGAAGCCATCAGCTGTTACACCCAGTTTGAGTAAACTACTAGTTTATCTCTAATGCTGTGAACGCTCTCACAAGTTCTCTATTTGTTATTGGTTTCTATACAATATGTTACATGTATATAACCAAACTCCTGATACAAATGTCTAAATATGCACTGTCAGTGAACACTTGAGCCGCCGTTTTGAGAACATGTTGTAGACTAATATCTAGACTTATAATACTCAATGGTTTACTGCAGGCGCCATCTTTTGTCGGATTTTATATAATTTTGTAATTTACTACTATTGAAACTCAACGGTCGGACGGACGTGCGTACTTTCGATGTATTCATTCGACAAATCTCCCGTTAATATGTACCAAGTCGGTCTCGTCCGTCCGATCGCACACAAAATTGCCTTGTACAAAGACTAGTATATTTAGTGCGTGTAATTAAGGCGTGTAACTCGGGGCTCCCTAATAAAATAATCATATTTATAAAGGACTTTTATTTTCACCTACGATGATATAACTAACCATATATGAAGAAGTTTCTAACTATAGTCTGTGTGTGTCACCGCGGTGGTTGTGGGTTCAATTTCTACTTGAAGGAATTAAGAAGTCGTGGAAATGAATACGCTTACAATTTTATGTATTCATTTCTCTGTGTGATAACAATTTGACTTATTTATTCAAAACTCTATAAATGTGAGGTCTTTTCAAAATAATCAGCATCTCTTATGAAAGAAAAATCTCAAAACATCACGTATTGACCGTTTGCTCCGGTTCACTTGTGAGATGCACCAAAATATTACTGACTTCAACACGTACACAGACCGCCATTTCAAAACACACATGCTCCTTCACGTCAACATCAATATGGCGGCCGTTGCACCAAAAATGTCGAATATCTTGAAACAATGAAACACACCGTTGCTCTAAAACAATACAATACATAGTTGCAGATGAAACGCACAGAAGCTCGAGTAAGTAAGTAGTAAGTAGTTCACAACTTGTCCAATACAAGTTCAATAAAATTTGACGCAGAAGGACAAGAAGTCTGATGATGAACAAGTCATTTGTATTTGTTACTAGCTTTCTCTTACTGCGAGGTACGAGAACTACTTACACTGACTTACACTTAGGAGGAAACTGTCAACTTTTAATGAGATTCATACTTTATGTATATTTCGCTGCTTAGAGGTTATTTTTCATAATAAAATGACAGAGTAATGTCAATAGGTTCACTCTCTCTTTTGAACATATCTTATTGAAACACTCTGAATAAGAAATCTTCAAAAGAAGTCTCGAAAGAACTGTTCATTTCATACAGTTCCAGCGTACATTGTCGATATCATGTGATTTCATATGACATTACTTCTGTTAACTATTTGAAAATTACATCAAATCATTTCAAGAAGATTTTGGTTATTTAATTAAACAACAACGTCAATACTAGATAAACACAAATCAATACACATTTTGTTTTCATTCAATCGTTAATCATAAAAAGCGTGAAGACACAAAATGTATACAGACTCTCGTCCAATAAGTACGTACACTTCACTGTGTA
The DNA here is from genome assembly GCA_037178615.1 of Dione vanillae. Classification (NCBI taxonomy): domain Eukaryota; kingdom Metazoa; phylum Arthropoda; class Insecta; order Lepidoptera; family Nymphalidae; genus Dione; species Dione vanillae. The sequence goes on along the minus strand of JAZFAU010000299.1, from coordinate 533,631 downwards.
GAGGCCATTTCTCACAATAACTAACAGAGCAATATCAATCGGTCTAATAAGAAACTCTCAGTAGCAAATCTTCTAAACAACTCTCGACAGAACTGTTCATTTCATACAGTTCCAGCGTACATTGTCGATATTGTGTGATTTTGTTAACTATTTGCAAAAGATATCATAAAACTAATATAAGGTTTTGGTTATTTATTAGAACAATAATGTCAATACTAAATATTTTCAAAGCAAAGCAAGCAAAAATTTCATAAAATGTGTAAAAAAATGACTGTTCAGCAGTAAATTTAGAAATAAATGCACAAAACGTACTAAATAAAATCACAAAGTGTAGATTGATTCGCGTCCAATAATCTAATAATAATTTCATCTCATAACGACAATATAGCAATACATCACATAAACAACCTTTCATTACAAGTCAGTTTTGGTTATTTGTCTAATTAAACAATAATGTCAATAGTTAATATTTTCAAAGTAAAATCATCATAAAATATATAAAAAAATGATAATTGAACAGTAAATATAAGAAATAAGTACATAAATCGTCCATCGACTCGCGTCCCCTAAGCACGCAGCACGCACATCCCGACACCTCGACTAAACAAAGCGCCCCGCAGGAGCTCGTGAACGACGACATAGTGGACGACGCGAGCCCTCGAGACAGCGACGCGGAGAAGAACTCGCCCAGCGATGTATGTATGGAGTGTGGAGTGTGGAGTATGGACGTGCCGTCTGTTCTATAGTTGTAGTTGTGAATGTTGTGAATGTTGTCCCGCAGAGCTCGGAGGACGACGCGGAGAAGGACAGAGAAGCGGAGAAGGCGAGTGGCGACGACAAAACCGACAAGCAGGAAGTCCGCAAACGTAGGCCTCGCAAAGCTGACTAGTGTGTGTCTGTGTGTGTCAGAGGTTGTTGCTGGTTCGACACAGATTGCAATAAATAGATTGAACTTAATTAGCATTAAAACTAATGGCATTTAATTATTTTGTAATTTAACAACGCCTGATATACTATAGTCATATTGTATTGAATATATAAAGCATTTTAAAGATAAAAATGGTCTAACTCTAACAAAAGAATAATTTACAAGAATCTTTGAACTAGCTTTCTATGATTGATTTTTAGGTTTTTTTTTCGAGTTAGACCTTTTTTATTTTAACTCATTATACTATTGTAATATTTTATACAGTATATAGATAAATGTATCAAATTAAAACAAGTAAAACCTCTTAGATAATGTTTAACGCATGACATTATTTCTCGTTTATATTTAAATCACCGCTAACAACCGCTTTTCAAAGCTCAATATTTGCATTTACTGCCGCCGCCATTTTGAATATGTCAAAAACAATGAAGAACTAATGTTAACTAAACATTCGCGTAGTTTCTATTACTTACTAATGTTGGAAGCACCAAATCATGTAGTAGTACGACACCGCACTCATTCACTCGTGTGTAAAAGTATTATTTTTTTAAGTATTATTATTTTACTCGTTTTTCTCAATTTTGCAGTTTAAAGAAAACTCGCCGATAGATTTGTTACAGATTGAACATTCCGACGTAGATATTTTTCTTTGACATGTTTTTTTTTATATTGCAATGATGTAACAGTTGATAAATGTATTTACAATTAATTAAATGAAAATAGAAATAAAGGGGACATTTTGTAACTGACAAGTCTCTAGGATCTGTTGGATATGTCATTTGTTGTAACACAACCGAATTCTAGCGGAGAGTGGAGAGCGGAGTGTCTCGACACCGCACTCTCCTCGCCTATATGGCGTGAAGCCATCAGCTGGTACACCCAGTTTGAGTAAACTACTAGTTTATCTCTAATTCTGTGAACGCTCTCACAAGTTCTCTATTTGTTATTGATTTATATATAATATGTTACATGTATATAACCAAACTCCTGATACAAATGTCTAAATATGCACTGTCAGTGAACACTTGAGCCGCCGTTTTGAGAACATGTTGTAGACTAATATCTAGACTTATAATACTCAATGGTTTACTGCAGGCGCCATCTTTTGTCGGATTTTATATAATTTTGTAATTTACTACTATTGAAACTCAACGGTCGGACGGACGTGCGTACTTTCGATGTATTCATTCGACAAATCTCCCGTTAATATGTACCAAGTCGGTCTCGTTCGTCCGATCGCACACAAAATTGCCTTGTACAAAGACTAGTATATTTAGTGCGTGTAATTAAGGCGTGTAACTCGTGGCTCCCTAATAAAATAATCATATTTATAATGGAGTTTTATTTTTATCTACGATTACATAACTATATATAAAGAAGTTTCTAACTATACACATAGAACTATCGCAGCGTCTGTGTCACCGCGATGGTTGTGGGTTCAATTTCTACGTGAAGGAATTAAGAAGTCGTGAAAACGAGTACACCTACGATTTTATATATATAAATGTGAGGTCTTTTCAAAATAAAAGCATCTTTGATGAAAGAAAAATGTCAAAACATTACGTATTGACTGTTTTCTCCAGTTCACATGTGAGATGCATGCTATCAATTTTTCGCCATCTTTTTTAAAGGCATTGACATGTTATCATTTAAATTATTGCAGTGTAACGGTAGAGCTTAAACAACTTCTTCGTCCACGTCTTGGCCTGGACGCTGTACATTGTAAAATAACACACATAACCAACCTGCCTTTTTTCACACCAACATCAAAATAACGACCGCTACAACAAATAAAACAAACAAAACAATTTCAAATATTTTATTCAGATATTTACATGAAATAATTAAGTATTGAGATAATTTCACGTAATCGCACTATACGTCGTATATAGTAGTAGTAATAATAATATTAGTCAATAATTTAGTATAGATTTACATTCAAATTATATTAGCGGTACAAGTCTAGATACAAGGAAGTGTTATATCATATTGTTATAATCTAATAGTTTCTCAGCAATTAGTAAATATCCACGCAACACAAACAATGCAACGTAAAGCATCACAAATATATATATATATATATATATATATATATATATATATATATATATATATATATATATATATATATATATATATATATATATATATATATATATATATATATATATATATATATATATATATATATATATATATATATATATATATATATATATATAAGTGATAATAATAAATATATTTCAGTTTAGTAAATATTCAAACTATACGATATACAAATGTGTCGCAAGCATTCGTAGTGACTTTGAGAAGCATTATATTATGTATTTATATATAATAACTATTGTAGAGATGTTTGGAGTTGTTTACTTAATATATTCTCAGTTTCACCGTGATAGTAATGGGTTCAATATTATCTTGTATTACATTTCATGCCTAACCATAAATATAATGGACGAATAAATGAGTTATATAGAAAAAAAACTAATGAATCAAAAAAATCCTAGAACTATTGCTTTAATTTACTATCAAAAATTAAATTACAACCGATTTATTCAAAATTATTTTTTTTTGATAAACTAACTTAAAATGCTTAACAGATATTAAAAACATTAATTTAATAATTTAAATACAAGCCCCAACCAACACTAAGTAAACAACACCAACCCTCTATGAACATTACGAGCATGTCTAACCAACAATATTTATAGTGTATAAATGAATGAAAGTTAATTAGACAACAATACACAGACGGATACACAATATTTCTTCATATATAATCCGTAAGTCCGTGTACATATTATTTTTATTGCCCGCTGTTGTCGTTATATTATAGCCCTTATTTCAATACGTTAAGGATCAACGGACAGACATAATCGTATAGGATTAACAATATATATGTATTCAGTATATAATTGTGTTATAAATATCTAAAATTTAGCAAAATCTACATTTATATAAATCCCATATGTATCGAGATTGAATATTTTGAGAGTGTTTCTCCTACATTTACACTTGAGGGGCGTTTGGTGTGACTTTATAAATCGTATTTGAAACAATTACGTTTATAAATCACTTCTAATTTTCTTTATGCGTATATTATTATACAAGACAATATGTAATGTCTGTGTGTGTATGTACGTGTGTGTGTGTGTGTATATTTCAAATAAACAACATCCAAAAAGCGTAGAAATATGAAGAAACACTCTTAAACATTATAAACAATTCATTTAAGTCTAAAATTTCAATTTTATAATTATTAGGTTTCGTGATAGCCAATTGTTTTTTGATGATAACACATTAATTAATGTCGAACACATTCTTTTACGACGCCATGTTTAAAAAAAAAACGACCACTAGAATGTGTTTTAAATACCTCGAATATAAATCCAATTAAAATATTCATACATTACGACAATAATCAGTCCTTGTATATTTTTAATTTAATTTAAATAAATTTATTATTTATTACAAAAATAAGACCATAAAAAAATCACCATCATACTACACTTACATCATCATTAAATTATTACAGATCTTTGGATGCGAATCTAACGTTAAAAAAATGTATACACTTAATCTTATAATTGAATTCGAGTTTAAAAAAAAAATATACCATAGACAATATTTTTACACTTTTAAAATTAAAAAAAAATCTCATTTCTCTAATAAAAATAAGAATCGACAAAAAACAAGACTAGATTGTTAAATAATAATTATTCTACTTATATTTAAAGTTCACAATCGCAATGACATTTCTACGATACAAAAAAATACAGAAAACAAAGTAAAATTCAACTTGTAAAAAAGTTCTATACTAAAAAAAGTAATCACTATATTTAAGAATACTTTGTGTATTAATAATAGAAAGCAAAACCTGTCATTATTGTTAGTTAAGGAGACGGTCGAGTCAAGCTTTATGACCTCTTTCTGAGATGAATACAAACTGGAAAATACATAAATTATTACTTGTATAAGAAATTTAATAAATTCTTATATTTTAAGTTCAAACATATTATGAAATTATTAATAGTAAATTAATTATTTTATATTTATTTATAATCAATAAACATAAATACAGAGTATAAATGATAACAAAAAAAATTATAAATCATAAAGTTTGACGCGATATAAAATCTCCGTAAGATAAAAAAAGTTAAATTGTAACATTAAGTTAGTAAAATTGGTCATGATCGTTGAATACGTCGTGCTCAAAATCAGCACAAATTTGAATTAATTTGGCAGTGTTCAAAACTAGCATTCTCTAGTTGTGAACCAGTGTTGCCATTATAATAAACAATTTAACTCAAAAACACCATCATAAAAAATCCTATTGATTTCATATATTTCATTTTTTATTTCAATGGCAACACTAATTTAAATTACAAATTGATTAGAAATCCAACTAAGCGTTTACGTTATATGTCAATATTAAGAAATACTATTATAGTAAAAAGGACGAACAGACCTACAGCTAGTGTTAAATACATTGCCATTATTAAAGAAAAAACGTCGTCATTTTCAATTAAAACATTAAATATTAATCGGCGGTAAGAATGGTATATGACGACAAGAGTATTATTATACAGGCTTAGAAGTAAATAAATATTTGGTTAAAACACAAACGTCCATTAATACAAGATTACATATAAATTACAGAATTCAAGAACACAAGCATTGTTTTTTTTTTTAAATTATAATTGAAAAGAAATTCATTGTTTAAAATTTGAAATACAAAAGTCCAAGCATATCTTACTTTAGTAAATAATTATTATGATATTTATACATATTTAAGTTATATAAAATTATATTAATAAAGTAATAAAGGGAGAAAAAATATATAAGAGTTAATATTTTTCATTTTTGCATGAGTTGTTTACTTTAAGTACAACAAGATTTTTAAAATGGTAGGTAAAAAAAATAGCAATAATACAATAGAATACAAACAATACAGTACAATACTAACAGGTATTATTAATTTTATTTATTAATTCATTACTAATTGACCTAAAAGCCACTTCAGGTTAAATATATCTAAATAGGCAAATATTATTATCGCGTATGGAAGGGTATTATAGTTAAGGAAACTTAATACAAAATATTATATACATATACATATACACATATATATATATATATATATATATATATATATATATATATATATATATATATATATATATATATATATATATATATATATATATATATATATATATATATATATATATATATATATATATATATATATATATATATATATATATATATATATATATATATATATATATATATATATATATATATATATATATATATATATATATATATATATATATATATATATATATATATATATATATATATATATATATATATATATATATATATATATATATATATATATATATATATATATATATATATATATATATATATATATATATATATATATATATATATATATATATATATATATATATATATATATATATTAAACTAAAATCCAAATATAATTAGAAATGAGAATTAACTTTTAATAATATAAACTATAAACCGGAAGTTTGTTTCAGTATTTATTTTACATACTTTAGGAACCAAAGTGGAATATATTATATAATAAAAAGGTTAGGCTTATACAAGTGCATGTATCATTTTTAAAAAGTTTCCTAGTAAAATTAACACACATTTTTACTTTGTTTTACATAAGTAAGTACAACAGTAGTAATATTCGTACTCCAACTGTAGTAATATTGTTTTTTTAATTTTTATTTAAAATTACAAAAAATGACATTTGGTCTTTGCCAATAGAAATTTACATACACAAGTATAAACGTAAATTTATTTTTTTTGTCAAAATGTAAATAAATTAATAAATATTGTTACGAATTTTGTTGAACTAAAATAGATACAGGGAACAATGGAAGATTTGTGAACGGCACTATTAAATAAATCATATTTCATTGTAAAATATACCTTAAGTTATAGACATAAGAGTTATTTTACAATAATGCAATGCATAGAAGTTAACATTTTAATGATGTTTTAAATTAGGAAGTAAGTCTTTCATTGATTTTACTAAATATATGTAAAAATGACAAATAATAAATGGATTTTTCATTACATTTGCACAAAAACTCGTTCTTTTTCTAAGTTTAAAAATTAATATAATATATAATAAAACATCATCAAAACATTTGATTGTATATAAATTACATAATCTTAACACATACATATCACTTTATGGTAAACGTCTATCGTCCACGGCCGCACATATACTTGTTTACGTCTGCTTGTGTTTGTGTTTGTTCAACAGAAACACGCGTAGAATCTGGACATGTCGATTTTCCAATACGTGTCCAGTTGGCTTCTGGAATTGTTTTAGTTATTCGTTTTTTTTTATTTACGTACATTTTAATCAAACGTCTGTTACTAAGAGATACCTATGAGGGAGAATCAATTATTGTCATTCCATAAGATTTTACGGTAAGTAAATAAATAATTTAAAATAAAAAAAATATGATTAAAATAAATCTCACCATCAGGGTTCCGTCGGGTGCGGGGGCGAAGCGCCGCTACTGTCCTCCGACTGCAGGCCTTCGCCCATGTCCGTGCCAACCTGTTACGTTTAAATATTTACTATATTAGTTAATGACACTTTATATATTGCAATACAAAGTAACATTTAACGCCCATTTTATAATTTATGCACTTAAAGAAATGCAACTTCATCCTTAAAATTTAAAAAATCTAACGTTAATTTTTAAAAAATATATTTTTTTTAATTTTACGCTTTAATCCCGCACATGGCAGTTTAGGCAGAGGGAATAACAGGAATCATATGAATTTAGTGTTTAGACACTCGTTGATCCCCTGCCTATTAGTCCCCGCCTTTCGCCTCTTTCGAGGGATTGCGTGTTGCGTGCCGCCGCCGCGCTTTGCCTAGTTGCCAGAGCGAAGATAATGGATAGAAAGAGATAGAAAAATCCATCTCCGAGTAGGCATCGAACTCAGAAACCGTCGCGTTACAGGCAGACGTTGCGCCTGTGCTCACGACGGTCTAATTCAATTAAAAATTGAAAAACTATTAAAGAATTGCGTTGAATTTAGCAAAGAAATTACATATTTAGTACATTTGTATGCGAATGGAGTACCTTGAGCACGTCGTGTAGGGAGCTCATGCTGCCGAGGCTGAGCGGCGTGAGGCAGCGCTCCAGCGCTGACCCGCTGCCGAGGGACCCGCCGCCCACCGACCTGAGAACGTTTAAACTATACTTATTAATTGTTCGAGATTGTCCCGTGTGCGGTCTTATACTAAATATAGTACAGGATAGGATATAATATTATTGATATTTTTTGTATTACTATTGGTCAAGTGAATGACATTAGAAAACTTAAAATTTAAATATTCGTTTACTTCATTGTGTCGAAATCGTTGCAAAATTTGAAATATAGCTTTAAAATGCCCCAGGTCATTGTTAGGTAACTTATAAAAGGAATGAAACTATTTCATTTCTCAGAATAAGATTAAAAAACAAATCCTCAAAGGACATAAATATGTATGTATCAATTAAAAATAAAAGGTAAATGGTCACATTCATTGACAGTACCTCTCCATGGCGCGGTGTGTGGGCGGCGAGGGCGGCGCCTCCGTGGGCGCGTCACGCGGCCGCCCGCGCCACGAGCCTGCCGAATATAGGTTTCATTTCTATTGATATTGTATTTGTAAATGAATTCAATCTCTATATGATACTACAACAGGTATTATATATAATAAGTTGATGTAAAATTATTATCGACACCGCAAAATAGGCGGTACTCAAGTATATTAATGAAAATAAAAATTTGTCACTTTTATGTAGGTCTATTATTTCGAAACCACTATATATACCCCTTGTATATAAACTATTTCTTTATATTTTACTTCATACATAGATTAGATGTCAAGTTAATTATAAAAAATGTTATTATAATGTATTGACAGTATATAAATAATGTTTACACCAATATGACAAAACAATATAAGAATAGTATACCATTGTAAGATCCCGTGGGGTGGGAGATGGTTAACGGCGACGTGCGTTTGCTGCTGTCGCGGCTGCCGAATATCTGCTGCTGTTACGAGATGGTACATAAATAAATATAATAATAATAATAATAATATACATAAATAAATATACATATTAACTGTTTTTTTTTTACTAAACAAAAATATATAATTAAATTTTTAGCTTCACGCTTTATCCCGCACATGGCAGGGTAGGCATAGGGAACTGCAGGAACCATAGAACCTAGTGTTAAGTTACTCCGTTGCTTAGTACCTGTTTTTACCATCCCCGATTTCCACGTTTTTCGATTGCACGTTGAATGGCGGAACTCAACGCCGCACTTTGCCTAGTTGCCAGATCGCTCTGGCAAATGGAAATAGAAAAATCCATCTTCCTCTCACGGGAACAGAACCCAGAAACCTACGCGTTACAGGCAGACGTTGCGCCTCTGCGCCACACAGTCCTCGGTTGACAACTAATATACTATTTAATGTGGTAACGGCCCGCACCTGGTGGTCGGCGTCGGCCGTCTCCACGGTGGTGGGCAGGTCCAGCAGGCGCTGCGAGCGGATGCCGTCGCCGGGGCCCATGTGCGACACGTGCGCGAAGTTGGACGGCGCCGAGATCAGGCGCGAGCGGCGCTCCGACCTGCCAATCAATAAAAATATATATTTTATTATATTACTACTCGCTAGCTTCACGCTTTATCCCGCACATGGCAGGGTAGGCAGTAGTGTTGTCTATGTCCCCGCTTTCCGACTTTTCATCAATTCCTAAGGACATTGCGTGTTGAATGGATTCTCAACGCCGCGCTTTGACAAATTTCCAGAACGCAGAAAATGGGAACAGAAAATCCATTATTTTTGATTTTATTGTCGTGTGAGTATTATGTATTGAAATGAATGTTAAATTATTGTGATGTAAAGTTTTTTACAATATTATTTTCGAATATTGAACAAAAATGTCACTTGTTAAATAAATAAAGAGGACCTAATTGCGTATAGTTAATCTCTGTATTATTTATTGAAAAAAATAAAGTAATTGATATCACTATGATATTTTGTTATGAAAAATGGACTCTGAATAAGGAAACACTGGACATAGCGCCTACATACACGTAATTACGTATAAACGACATCTATATATCAGACTCGACTAGAATTAGATAAGTAGATAACTCACAGTCTATTGTGCGCTTCGATGGCCTGGTGCGATTGCTCCCTCACTGAGAAGCGACGCTTGTTCGTGCCGTACGAAATCAGATCGAAGTTGAGTGGACCCGCTGTAAAAATACATAGGATGTACATTAATTTTCACTAAATATGATGTAAACATTGTCCTGCAAGCAGAAAAAATGTACATTTACTCTTTATCTGTAGACATTTCATCTCTTAAATTCCACTGGAGGAATGAGATGTAATGTGTTAGTTTATTGTTTTATTATTCAATAGCCTCTTCTAAAATTTATTGTATTAGTAAAAATATGCATTAATGCTAGTGCGTCCTTTTGTACTCTGGGTAATACATGCACTAGTACAAATGTGACCTTAGTTTCTTTACTTCTCTTTAAATAATGCATATAATAGTTGTTGGCGCCTACGTGTGGACCTGCACTACTTTTATTTTATAGGACATATTGTCTATGTTACTTACAGTTATCTATATAATTTGTAATCTTTTGTCTATGAACAAACGTTCTTCTTTTACATTCAAATTTGAATATTCATTCCGCTACTATTTCTTGTCTTAGCAACATCTCAAGTAAAAGTATTTAGCAAACCAAAGGAAGTTTTCTTTTAACCTAGCTAAATACCGAACATAAAAATTGGCGACCGTGACAGGACATAAGCAAGAAATATTTCAATCCAACGGAATCGCGTCTGAAGCCATCGCCGATTCGCAACAGCATCGCAGCACACGGCTTGACGCTCAAGCAACACAAAGAAGATTTGCAAGCACCAGCGGGCAGTACCTATTATCGCTGCCGAAGCAGGGCCAAATCAGATAAGTGTCCATATTTCCAACAAAATTCTCCGTTCATCATCATCATCCATCCATCACCATCATCCATCTATCTATTATCACCATTATCATACCACACTATTTTTATAGCTATCCACCAAGTGTACTAGCTCATATCCCGTAAATTCAAAAGGTTAGTTGTAACCGTTAAACTTCAAAATATACCAAGTCATTGCAATATAACTCAACTTAACTATAACTTCAATTGCATCACTATTGCTACACAGCCGACAGCTAACGTTAGATTCTAACGCATTAAACGCACTTTTTATTTATTATTTTAAACGAATTTCAATTTATTTCCTGATACTTCTGTAAATTACACTGCCATAATTCGCAACCTAAACTTAAAGCACTTCATATTTTCATACGCATCCCATTTCATCATTTTAAGGCAAATATTTTTAATCGTATATTGCCGACGTTTTCAGCGTACGAAAGTGTTGACCGTGCGCGTTACTGCCACGCTGAGGACTGAGCACCGGTCTGTCTCTGCAGGTGTCCGATGCAATTAGCTTATCGCTAAACAAAGGAGGAGCGTATGTAAAAAACTTTATTACCTACTCGAGTGAAGTGTTTGTCGCGTTTGAATAGATCAGCTGTTCCATTCATTGATTCTCATTAGTACTTGCGTTTGTTTCTTTTGTTTGCATTAAAATGTCTACTTTAAAAGAATTAATTTTAAAACGCAGTAGTATAATAGGACGCGTCACTAAGTTTAAAAACTACATACAAAAATTAAACAATTTGTCTAGTTTAGACGTGATTCAATTAAACGAAATAAAGATCAAGCTAAGTAAGTTCGAATGTTTATCGAGCGAGTTTAACGACGTGCAAGGTCAGATCGAAACCTCGAACGGTGATGTTTTAGAAGCGGAGCTAGATATTCGCGAGGAGATTGAGAATGACATCGATGGCAGCATATCGATTGCTCAAAATATCATTACGCGTTATTCTGAATCTACGCAAAAGTTAGATGACGAAGAAAGCAGGTATACTCAATGTCGGCGCGAAACGCATGGCATAGGTTTTCAATTACCATTAATACAGATTGCGAAATTTGACGGAACCTATTTCCGCCGGCTTGAGTTTCGTGATACTTTTAAATCTCTTATACATTACAACGAAAAGATCCTGCCTATTTATAAGTTTTATTATTTAAACTCATATTTAGAGGGTGAGGCCGCTCGTGTCATTTCTAACTTGGAAGTTTCGGAATTAAACTACAACAAGGCGTGGAGTTTACTGTGCGAGCGGTACGACAATAAGAGACAGTTAATAAATAATCACCTCAATGCCTTGTTCAACATTGAGCCGTTAGGTAGGGAATCCGAGCAGTCATTACGATCATTGATTGACCACGTTAGTAAAAATTTACGTGCGTTAGCAAGCTTAGGTCAGCCCACAGATCAGTGGGATACGCTAATCATTCATTTAGTTAGTTCAAAGTTGGATAACCACACTAGTATGAAGTGGGAGGAGCATCGTAATATTCTAAGTGATATGCCTACCTTAGAACAATTTCATAAGTTTATCAAGGACCGTGCTGATGTATTAGAATCGTTTAAGCATAACAAGCACATTTCTACTAGTATGTCATCGTCTGGCAATAGCAGTAATCATTTTAAGGTTACGAAACATCAAAAATCGTTTTCGTGCACTTCCAATTTAGGTTTTAATCAAACAAATAAAAATCGTTCTCATTGTGTCTGTTGCAAGGGTAACCATTTCATTTATAATTGCCCTTCATTTTTAGCGAAAACGCCTGAGTTAAGAGTAGCCGAAGCCTTCAAACTTAAACTTTGTATAAATTGTCTCCGTTCCGGCCATAATGCACGTCAGTGTACCTCAGGATCATGTCGCAAATGCAAGGGACGTCACAATACATTGTTACATAAAACTAGTAACGATTCTTTGCCGTCACATTCAAACAAAAATTCATCTTTTCAGACTGCGCAAGACGAACTAAGCGTCAATTTTTCTAGACAACCTTTTACGCACGTCATGTTGTCGACAGTCATGATCGAAGTCATGAATCCAGTAAATTCGAAGACTGAAACTATACGTGCCCTGTTAGACAGTGGCAGTCAGTCTAGCTTTTTAACTCAATCATTAAAAAATAGATTAGGGTTGGAATCCATACCCACGAACCTTAATATTGTAGGCATAGGGAACGTAGCCAGTAATCATATCAATGAAAGGTGTCTCGTAAAATTTAATTCACTGCAAAGTAATTATAATGTTTTTCTCACATGTTTTATTATGCCCGAGCTAACGGGATATCTACCTAAGTCTTACATAGACTACAGACAATTTAATTTGCCTCCACATGTCAAATTAGCTGATCCCAGTTTCTATGCGCCTGCGCCTGTTGATGCATTAATAGGTGCCGATTTATTTTGGGAGATTATAGGGAAGGAACAAAAATCTCTAGGTGTAAATAAACCATTTTTACGCAGTTCACAGTTCGGCTGGATAGTTTCCGGTCCTATTTTATTAAACTGTGATTCAAATTCAATTAATTGCAATTTTATGTCGAAGCTATCTTTAAACAAACAGTTACATGACCAAATGAGTAGGTTTTGGGAGCTCGAAGAGTTGCCTCAAAGACCTTTATTAAGTGATAGTGAGAAGGCTTGTGAGCAGCACTTTATGACTCACACTGTCCGTTTAGAATCTGGTAGGTTTTGTGTTAGTCTGGCTCTCAAGGATTCACCAGATAGCTTAGGTAATTCATACGATCTCGCAAAGAAACGGTTCCTTAATCTCGAAAAGCGGTTTAGAAAAAATCCTGAATTAAAACAAGCGTACTCGTGCTTTATAAAAGAGTACTTAGATTTAGGACACTGTTCGGAGCTATCGGACAATACGTCAGCATCCGGTCATTTTCTATGTCATCACGCTGTTCTTAAGGAGAACAGCGAATCAACTAAGCTACGCGTTGTCTTTGACGCTTCAGCGCCAACCACATCAGGGGTTTCAATAAACGATATCCAGCTGATAGGGCCCACGATTCAAGACTCACTTTTCTCCATATTATTAAGATTTCGATTATACAAATATGTTCTCACGGGCGATATTGAGAAAATGTATCGTCAAATCAATGTTCATGACAAGGATCGAAGTCTTCAGCAGATTTTATGGAGGGAAGATGAGTTTCAACACCTTAGAACACTAAGGTTGAATACGGTCACGTATGGGTTCGCCAGTGCTAGCTTTCTTAGCACTAGGTGTCTTTATCAGCTGGGAGAAGAGTGCAATAATGACAATTTAAAAACAATAATTCAGCGTGACTTTTATTGCGATGATTTAATTACCGGTGCAAATAGTGAAGAAGAGCATTTTTAATTCAGTTCAAACGATTTTACATTCAGGCTGTTTTAATTTGCGCAAATTTCGATCTAATTTACCAACTATTTTTAAAAACTCAATTATTAATTTAGAAGATAATCTTAGCCTTAGCAATTCTACTAGCACACTAGGCTTAGGCTGGGATCCAAAAGGCGATATTTTACATTTTTCTTGTCAAATTCCAACAATACCGAGTGAATCCTGTACTAAACGTCAGATTGTTTCACATACTTTTAAAGTTTTTGATCCGTTAGGACTAGTTTCGCCTTCCACAGTACTTTCAAAATTATTAATACAACGATTATGGACGTTGAAGTTAGAATGGGATCAACCCGTTCCAACCAATCTTGTGAACGAGTGGAAGCGCATACAAGCAAACTTAAACACTTTATTTTCAATAAAAATTCCTCGTTATATATTATGCGATTTCATAAGGATAGAATTACATTCGTTTTGCGATGCATCAGGTTATGCATATGGTGCATGTGTCTATTTAAGGTCTACCGACGCTTCTAACAACGTACAAGTTCACCTACTATGCGCTCGATCAAAGGTCGCTCCGATAAAACCTACCACAATACCACGGCTCGAGCTGTGCGCAAAAGCTGTGTGTAAAACTTGCATTGAATCGCTTCGAGTCCGTATAACAAGATGCATACACTGGTGTGACTCAAGCGTAGTATTAGGGTGGATCAACTGTACTCCTAGCAATTTAAAAATGTTCGTCGCAAATCGAGTCGTCGAAATTTGCGAAAACACTGACCGCTTAGCTTGGCGTCATGTACCTACAAACCACAACCCCGCCGACTTAATATCTCGAGGCGTCGAACCCATTCAGTTAAAGGACTCAGAGCTATGGTGGCATGGGCCTAAATTTTTGTTTGAGGAGGAGGACAAGTGGCCTACTATGTCAAGAGCTACGGAACCATTACCCGAATTAAAAACAAACGCAGCTATTATTGAACAAAACTTAATCAATTTCGAAAATTATTCTAATTTTATCAAATTAAAACGTTGTTTTGCATATCTATTACGATTTATTAATAACACTAAAAACAAAAATTCTAAAACTATTGGCCAATTAACATTAGCAGAATTAAATAATTCATTTAATCGACTCGCAATTTTATGTCAACAGGAATCGTTCCCTAAGGAATACGCTTGTCTTTTAAAGGGACAATCCATTAGTTTAAAAAGTAAACTTTCATCCCTTAACCCTTTTCTAGACGAAAACAAAATTATGCGTGTAGGCGGAAGGCTTGAGTCATCTTCATATAACTATAATGAAAAATACCCCGTCATACTCTATGCAAAACATCACTTAACAAAAATTTTATTTCGTTACGAGCACACGCGTCTGTTTCACGCAGGGCCGCAGACGCTACTGTATGCGATAAGAGAAACGGTATGGCCAGTGGCGGGAAGGCATTTAGCTCGACGTACTGCGCGCGATTGTATTACTTGTCGCCGTCACCGAGGGCGGACTATTGCTCCTCTTATGGGTAATTTACCAAACCAACGCGTGATGCCTGCCTTTCCATTTCATACTATTGGTATCGACTTTGCGGGACCTTTGTCAATGTTAGACAGAAAGGGTCGCGGTGCAAAAACTGCCAAGTGCTATCTATATTTATTTATTTGCTTTCGTTATAAATGTATTCATTTAGAATTAGTGAGCGATTTGTCTAAAGATGCGTTCCTACTAGCGTTACGAAGATTTATATCGCGTAGGGGCAGGCCAGCGGAGATATATTCCGACAATGGTCGCAATTTTGTTGCCGCGGCTAAGGAACTATCTCATTTTCTGAAAACTAATCCCGTTATATCTGATTTTGCCGTTGACGAACAAATAAAATTTCATTTTATTCCCGCCTACGCTCCTCACTTTGGTGGCCTATGGGAAGCGGGAATCAAATCAGCAAAATTTCACATCAAAAGAATTATTGGCAATAATAATTTAACTTTTGAAGAATTAACTTCGCTTTTAGCACAAGTGGAAGCTATATTAAATAGCCGTCCTCTATATCCTATGTCCACCTCTCCTAACGATTTGCTTCCTCTCTCTCCAGGGCACTTTCTGATTGGTCGGCCATTAACTGCTTTGCCTTCTCCAAACATTGAAGACGGCAGCCCCAACAACCTCAACCGCTACATGCGCTTGGAACAATTACGACAACACTTTTGGCGTCGCTGGCAGCGTGAATACGTCAGCGAGCTACAGCAGCGAACTAAATGGCGTTCCAATTATGAAAGGCTACGCATCGGTGACATGGTTCTCCTTCAAGAAGACAATACCGTCCCTTTGCATTGGCGCTTGGGACGTGTCACGCTTCTTCACCCCGGACCTGACGGTATCGCAAGAGTTGCGGACGTTCGAACTACGAGAGGTGTAGTGCGTCGATCCCTAACACGCATCTGCCCTTTATTTCACCCAGAGGACGAGTCTTGAACGCGAAGCTATGCGTTCAAGAGGAGGGAATATGTTGGCGCCTACGTGTGGACCTGCACTACTTTTATTTTATAGGACATATTGTCTATGTTACTTACAGTTATCTATATAATTTGTAATCTTTTGTCTATGAACAAACGTTCTTCTTTTACATTCAAATTTGAATATTCATTCCGCTACTATTTCTTGTCTTAGCAACATCTCAAGTAAAAGTATTTAGCAAACCAAAGGAAGTTTTCTTTTAACCTAGCTAAATACCGAACAATAGTTACATTTTACTAAAATAGCAGACAACTCCAAAAAATAAAAGGACTCTTCGAGCTTAATTTCCTAATATATATACAGAAATATCCACTCATATAAATCAAAGCAATTGTATTACCAGACAAAATGTACTCACCAAAACAATGTTAATATATGAAAAATAATAAATAATAATAAAAAAAACAAACTAGTGTCCGTCAAACACGTACCGGAGCGCAGCGGGCGCAGGTACACCAGCGAGGGCTGCGTGTCCGCGGAGAAGGGGAAGGAGGCGGCGCCCGCGCCAGACCCGCCCACCAGCACGATCCAGCCGGACTCGTCCAGCGGGCGGGCGTTCGCTGGAAGTTCAAGGGGAAACATATATTATAACTAACTTAATTAAATATTAAAAAAACACATAATAGAGCGCGGCATTGAGTTCCGCCACTCAACACGCGATGCCTCGAAAAAGGCGGAAAGCGGGGACGGAGAAAGCAGGGACTAAACTACGGAGTGTCTTAACACTAGGTTCCCACGGTCCCTGCAATTCCCTCTGCCTAATCTGCCGTGTGCGGGATATAGCGTGAAGCTAAGAAAAATATAGTCATAGTACATACCTATAGTCATATTATAGATATAGTCATAATATATATAGCCATATAGTTATAGTATATACAACTTGGTTTTTTATATAAACTAAGAATTGTGTGTGTATATGACTAATTTGAGGTTACCAAAAACTCTTTAGTTTTATATTATGCATAAATACTATCTTATCTATGGTAGTTCGTCGGACGTTCTTACGTAATATATTATTGGAGATTGCACATCAAATATTACTTTATAAACAAATATTTGTAAGTATGAAATCTAAGCATCTAAATTAATTCAATAAGCAGGCAGTTATGCAGTTGTTTTCAATTATAGTTTTTGGAGTACTTTATGCTACTTTTTAAATATGACCTGCCATCTTGTATCAGTAACATAATCCAGACGCCTTTACGCACAGTTAAATATATAATGAAAAATATAATTATTTAACAAAAAGTAAAAAATATAATACTTACGTAAATTAATAGTTTGCACCCACTCTCCGGACTCAATGTCGTAGATATCGATGTGTGATGTTGTGAATATTAATAGGTGGGTGTCGTTGATAGCTGAAATAATAAATTTATCAATTAATTTACTAATACAAAAATAAATTAGGTATCGTTTTATTTTTCCTTTTTTTTTGAGAAAGAAAATCATCATCGTGACGTAGTATAACAGCGACTTAAAACAAATCCGCCCCATATGATCAAATTATATTTGACAATATGTACCTAATATTATTTTCATTTCTTTACTCTGAAAACACAAAACGAAACCTTAAAAGTTGCTACACACAATAATGTCTAGAATTTAATCATCTCAATATCTCTAAGTTCTTTTACTTCTACTCTTAATTCTTCTACCCCACTGTATACATGATATAGACAAAAACTATAGCTAATAAAAACCCAATGACCGTGGTATGTCGGGTGCGCGGTGTACATGAGCTCGGTGTCGCGCGCGCGAAGCCCCGCCCTGTCCACGTACAGCGCCAGCGCGCTGAATACCAGCAGCCAATCGCCAGCGCCACCTGTCCCGCCCCCCGCCGCGCTGGCCCCGCCCACAGGCCGCGCGCACAGTGGTCGCGCGCCCGAGTGCGACAGGAACACGCCCACTTGGTTTTCAGGGTGCACTAGTGCTAAAACAGGAGGTGGACTTTGAATATTTGTTAAGTTAAAATAAATTAATTGATCACAAATCATAATTATCTACGCTAAAATATTTAAAGAAAATATATATAATTTTTTTGGACGCAGCGGGATTTGAGCCCGCGCACTCTTGCGAATCGTGCAAGCACTCTGACCACTCAGCTTTGCGGTCTTCATCACGCTGCCTCGAAATGATTATATGCTTTGCATAACTTATTTCGTTATTAGCATCTCTATATAGAGATTTTTGCAAACTTCCGCTACCCAAAGATTATTACAATAAACTATCGTTTGGTGAGAGAGAATTATATTTTTAGTAAATATTTTTATGATTTTTAAAATATTTATATTTTTTCATGTCAATGTGGATTAACACTAAAAATTAAAATTAATTAATTTAATTGATTAAAAATCATAAAAATATTATCAACGCTGTTTACTAACAGTAATTAAAACAATATTTCGAATTATTAATTCAAATTAAAAAAGTATTTTTTGCATAGACAGTTCATTTATCGAAAAATATAACGTGTGTTAAGTACGTACGATCATAATATATAAATACGATTAACTATCATACTTTAGATTACTTACGGCAAATTACAAGTGTCAAATATCAAGTAAAAGATTAATTCAGAATAATAAAATAACTTGCTGCTGGTCTGGATTATTAAAAGCTTTTATTTAATTAAAAGAACCAAAGTAGAAAGTAATTTTTTAAAGTAAATTGCTTTTATAAAACTGACAGGTGTTCCAACACACGTGTCAAGTGTCGTGCGATACGTACAGACGGCGGCGGGGTGGGGCGCGTGGGCGTCGACGCGCAGCGCGTGCGCGACCACGCCCCCCCGGTAGCCCAGCAGCAGGCGGCCGCGCACCAGCTGCAGGCTCAGCACGGGCGCCGCCGCGCGCAGCTCGGCCACGCGGCAGCGGCGCGCCGCCGTGCGCGTTATCTCGTACACGAGGACTATCCACACGTTCTGTAAACAATTATAGTAGAATATTTTTTACAAAATTTACAAATTTTAAATCGCTAATAGATTCGAAAGCCTATTACGATACGCACTTACCACAAAATTTAAGGTTTCTTAAGTAGTGATTTTAATAAAATAGCAATAACTATTATATTACAATGAGTAGTGTAAGTGTATGATTTCGATATAAATTGTAGCAGTGACTGTATCTAGAAGAGTATTAAACTCAGAAAAAAAAACGCCACGCACCTGCCGCTTGCAGACGACGGCGAACCCGTGCGCGGAGGCGTGCAGCTCCCCCACGGCCACGTCCACGGCGCCCTTGGCCTCGGCCAGCTTGACGCTCTCCGCCTCGGCGCACTCCAGCGCGCGCAGCGGCACCAGCCGCACGTGCCGCCCGCGCCCCGCGATCACCACTGCACCGAGCACACCACGAGTATAGGAGTACGAATATGGAACGAATTGTGTAAGTGTCGCCTCAAGGAATGTCGTCTGCGGGTATTGTTTGTTTTAATTTATGTTTTTGTGCATGTTGTGTGATTGTATATATTTATGTATGTGTGTGTGCGTGTACGTATGTGCACAGGGTGTGGATGTTACCGGGACTTTCATTTAAAGCATAGTATTAACTAGCCTTATGAAGGCTAGTTAATACTATATTATACTACTTGGTAAAATTATAAAACAAGTTAAAATTTTCAAAAATAAAAAAAAAATTCAACCAAAATAAATAATGAAATTATTGTTCCAAAATAAAACGCCATTTGTCCAGTATGACGCAAGTGTACACTATCCTGTGAGAGCGGGAAAGAGATGTATCCCTTTCTCATTAAGTTATTTTTTTGAATGAAAGGTGACAGATTGACAGCGTTCGTTCATCCGAATTTAATTATAACTACCTCACGCGTTACACAGCACGTATAAATATCGTGATATAGGTAAATTGATCCTGTGCCTAAACTATTGATAATTGTGAATTAGTTTTTGTATATAGCCTCAATATTTTCCCCTATAAGTAGTTTTGATAACGGCCGCCGTGTCAGATACACCTGTGTATAAATTTATGCAAAATTGTATTGTAAACCTAATAGTATAAGTATTATTCCTGATTAAATATTTACAACGTATGGAATTAACTTAACAAGTAATATAAATGTATTTGTACTACATGTACACATACATGTGTGGGGTACATCGTGCACTCACCCAGCAGGTGCTCGCGCGGCACGTACTTCATGCGGTGCACGGGCGCGATGGCGCGGCGCGGCACCAGCTCGGCGCGCTCCAGGTCCAGCAGCGCCAGGCCCAGCTCGCCGCCCAGCGCCACGCGCGCGCCCTCCACCACGGCCGCGCACGTGGCGCCGCGCACCACCACCTCGGCCAGCGTGTGCGCCGAGTACGCCTGCGCACACGCCCGTGAGGAAACATAGAGATTCAACATCTGTTTATGTGTTCCGCTTCATCCCGCACATGGCAAGATAGTCAGAGAGAACTGCAGGAACCGTGGTAACCTAGTGTTCAGACACTCCGTTGCTTTCTTTTTCGAAGGTATTGTACGTTAAGTGACGAAATTCAATGTCGCGCTTTGCCTAGTTGCCACAGCGAAGGAAACGAGAATAGAAAAATTCATCTCCCCGAGTGGAAACTGAACCCGCAAACCGTCGCGTGTACAGGCAGACGCTACTCATCTGCGACGACCACGACGATTCATTTATTACATATTTAATTGTAACAAAGTCTAACAATATACAAGATCTGTATATATATGTGTACACTACAGAAGAAAGGAGAACGAAACCTTTAACGTGAAATCATATAAACCAAAAAGTTTACTAAAAATAACTATAAATAGTCTATACATATAGTCTATTCAAGTCTATATATTACTCACACATTTGTCGGGCAGGTTGTTCCTCTTCAGTATCCTGTGCAGCTCGCTCAGGGCGACCACCCACTTCGTCTTCTCCGACTCGGACTCGGCCAGCATCAGCGTGTGGTATCGCTTACCCCCCTCTAGTTGTGACGTTGATATCTATGTGCAATCAAATTATAATTCAACACATTTGTAATATAATTAATATAACTTTTATTTAACGTAAATATAGTAATATATATGTATAAAAAATATTTACACAACATTTTCGAGCTTATTAAAATGTTTCTATAGAGCTTGCCAACTAAACAATAATATCGATATGCAAATGAATGCTTATATACATATACTTGTTTATATATTTTCATATATTTTTAACACGAATTATTCTTCGTTAATGTCTTTTTGTACCTTTGTTTAACTAAAAGCATGTTTTATTATTTACTTTATTTATCAACAGACCATCGTGTCTTGAATTTTGTCCTGTATTTTGACATTATTTACTTCCAATGATTGAGTGGACCAGATATACATATGTATTTTAAAGACAGGTTCATCAAGCCTACATAACTTCACTTTGATTAACTGAACTTTTTATAGTATATATAAAAAAGTTGGTATATGTGATATAATTTTTATGATGATGATGATTTTTAAGGTGTTAATCCACACCAAGGGAATTTAAATCAGTGCCCTCTTCTGAACTGTGATGAAGAACGCCCCAGTAGTCAGAGCGCTTGTTTTGACCACTGAGACGTTCTTCATCACATTTCCTCATATAACAGATTAAATGTACCTAACAAGTTTTCTAAATCTATATACATATAAGCAATGATTTATTTATGTAGGATTTACGAGACACCAACTAAGACTGAATGAATACAAAAATATCCCATTTCACAGTACCCTAAATATGCAGGGTATGTCGCGCTTGCTGGCGTGTATGACGTCGGAGTCCTTGACGGACGTGACGCTGAACTCCGGGTCGCGCATGTCCAGCACCTGGCTCACGCACACCGACGGCAGCGCGTTCCTGTGGCACAGGTTCATGTGGCGGAACTTAACCATGCACTTTGTTATATAAAGTTGAAGAATAAAAATAATTTTATATATTTTTTTATGTCTTCACGCTTTTATCCCCCATATAGCTTGGGTAGGCAGAGAGAACCGTTCCAAGTTTTCCGCCTTTCGCTGCATTGCGTGTTGAGTGGCAGAACTCAACGCCGCGTTTTGAATAATTGCCAGATCGCTCTGGCAAATGGAAATAGAAAAATCCATCTTCCCCGAGTGGGAATCGAACCCACAAACGTCTTCTTAACCATGCACTTTACCATACAAAATGGAAGAATGAAAATAATTCATAAAAAGTTAATAATAATACAATAAAATATGAAAACAAGACTATTTATTTCACATACCTATCCTGCGATATATCGTACAGGAACAGCTTAAAGTCGCACACGACGACGAACTGCCGCATCCAGCCTTTCTTGACGCCGCCGGGCTTGGGCACCTTGACGTAACTATGGGAGTAAATCAATATACAGTTTACGATTTTATTGTTACGAAAGTATATTTCATATTGCAATTAACGTTTAACTATTGAAATCAATAAAACCTATTTGTAATGTGAAATTCTTTATGATATTAATTTTGAATATTGAACCTGCATGTCAGCTGTTAAATAAATAAAAGGTTTACTGTACTGCGTTTATTGACTCTATTTTTACTATTCATTTAAATTCTATAGTATTCTATGACACATTACTTGTGTTACTTTACAAATAATATATTTATATCATAAGAAAACCACGCCTCGCTCTAATAATATGACATAATGATAAGACCGCCTTTACACATGTATTAACAGTATGTATGCACGCACCCCTCGTAGGCGGTGCCCTGCCCGCGCGCGGGGTCGATGCCGAGCGGGCGGCGCGAGCGCTCGGGCGGCAGCGGGCAGCGCGCCGCAACGCGCGCGCAGCAGCGCGTGTGCACCGCCAGCCCGCACGTCTCGCACACCACGCCCTGCCGCGTCAGCCCGATCTGCGGACGCGGGTAGCAATACTAGTACTACTAGTGTATCTAGTATTTGTAGCACTCCTAGTGTTAACTTGTCGAATGAACAAAGGACGACTTGCTGGAGACTTAATAGTTTAATAATAATAATAAATCTTTATTGCACATAAAACCATACGAAACCAAAAGAAAAGGTACAAATCGGTGTAGCTCACTGCAAGTGATCTGTTTTGTGATTAAATATACATACACGTGTATGTATATTTAATCTACTTTAATCTACTATATGTACGTACATAACACTTTAACGTGTTTATTGCACGGCGCTCGATACAAACAGGCACATCAAAGGGTTTCCGCGACAAAGTTCATGGACTAAGTTGGCCACAAGCGTGAAGTTAGGTCCAATTTCCCGCAAAATGAACTAAAGCGATGTTTTTGATTATCGCGACGTAGTGAAGTTTTTTCTAATATGGCCAAGCATTTCGTCATAAATCGAATACAAACTTATATCGTGACAACGCGAACATGAATCTTATTACCTAGTATTAGAAGGTCAGTGTTAGCTTGTCGAATAAATAAAGAACAACTTGATGGAGACTTAACAATTTAATGTCTCTACTGCTAGGCGTTTAATACAAAAATGTGTCTTCAATAATCACACCAGCGGTGACGTCACTTGCCAAAATGAATATTATTTATGTGGATAGTTGAATAATCCAATATAAAATAAATTTGGTTAAAGTAAAGTTTCAACATATAGCTACCAGAGAGGACGGGAAAGCATTTTAACTATGTCAAACTCCCACTACCCTAGAGGGGATGCTATAGTAATCCTCTGGCAAGTCGTGAAGGGTTTAAATATCTTGGGAGAAACCTTTTACCGAGATGTCGTAGTAGAATACTCAAACGATCCTCCTATAGAGATGAAGAGGGTTCCGCTGGGTTTGATTGGGTAGCGTTAAGTCTCACAGAATTTATTGCAAAAAAATACAAAAAAAATGCAACACTCACCATCAACGACGTGCAGTGGTTGCATTTAGTGGGACTGCTGAAAGTCCTGACCAAAAACTGATGCACTTTCTGCTTGCCGGGCACGCTCGGTCCTAGTGTTGGATCTTGTAACGAATACTACAAATACAAGACACAATTGTTTTAGACAAATATGTATAATTGAACACAAATTAACCAGTTTTATAAGACATGCATAGTGTTATTATTTTAAATTGATTTCCCTTTTTTAGCTTCACGCTTTTATCTCATACTAGGCAGAGCGAACTGCAGGAACCATAGGAACCTAGTGTTAAGACACTCCATTGTTTAGTCCCTGCTTTACGCCTTTTTCGAGGCATTGCGTGTTGAGTGACGGACCTCAACACCGCGCTTTGCCTAGTTTCCAGAGCAAAGCAAAAGGTAATAGAAAAATATATATTACAACAATAAATAACAACTCACAGTGGACATCTCACTGGGCGAGCTCTTGCACGATATGGGCGACGCCGCGCGCTGCTCCATCTCGTCCTGCGACTCCGCCGAGCCGCTTAACGCGGTCGATTGTTGCGATCCGTACATTAGCTAAAAGATATCAACGCCTATATATACTGTCCTTTTCTGAAATATGGGGACGGAGTAAGCAGGGACTAAGTAACGGAGTGTCTTAACACTAGGTTCTTATGGTTCCTGCAGTTCCCTCTGCCTACCCTGCCATGAGCGGGATAAAGCGTGAAGCTAAAAAAAAAAAAAAAAAATATATATATTACAACAATAAATAACAACTCACGGTGGACATCTCACTGGGCGAGCTCTTGCACGATATGGGCGACGCCGCGCGCTGTTCCATCTCATCCTGCGACTCCGCCGAGCCGCTTAACGCGGTCGATTGTTGCGATCCGTACATTAGCTAAAAGATATCAACGCCTATATATAATGTCCTTTTCTGAATGACGGACTGACAGACAAGGCACATATTGAATTCAAGTCAAGACTGAAATTTAATATGCAAGTGCCTTGATTATTAAAGAGAATCGGCATTAAAAGACATTTTGTTGAATTTCCTACAGGAGCGGAATGAAACAAGAATTTTTTTCTATTGTTAACAATAGTAAATATATAAAATATTATTTATGGGTTATGTACGCGAATGTTACGTTGCGTTTCCATTCAAGGCATCAACTGACTGATCAGACAAAGGTTAGGTGAGGTAAGCTTCGTATGTGGACCAATGTGAGACCTTAAATAGCATATTTTGTTTAATTTTTTTAGTACAGCAAAATTAATTGATACTTAAAATTTAACCTACCTACCTATATATATATTCTATTGTTAAATTTTGTCTTTACCATCAAAGGTTATAAACACAATTACATTAGTCATATTAGTAAAAAAAATAACAATATTAATAGCACGTGATATGAAGACTATATACAAACACACAAAAATAAAAAAATATGGCAAACAAAAAATTAAAAAAAAAAACAAATACCTTTGCATTGCAACAATGCTGAACATTTCTGTAACGGTAATGCGGCGATATCTGTACGTGGATAAGCGATGGAACTGGTTAGCAAATGATAAGCTTACAACATATAAAAGCTTACAACATATAAAAAACAACTAACGACATGTTTGACTGATATTTATTATTTAATTTAAGTAATTTAACTACCGTATTATTTTAAAATTCTAAAAATTCTAAAATTATGTATATATATATATATATATATATATATATATATATATATATATATAATATATATATATATATATATATATATATATATATATATATATATATATATATATATATATATATATATATATATATATATATATATATATATATATATATATATATATATATATATATATATATATATATATATATATATATATATATATATATATATATATATATATATATATATATATATATATATATATATATATATATATATATATATATATATATATATATATATATATATATATATATATATATATATATATATATATATATATATATATATATATATATATATATATATATATATATATATATATATATATATATATATATATATATATATATATATATATATATATATATATATAATATATATATGCTACAACATAAAAAGTGTTAAAAATCATATTAAAACGTGAATGACAATGAACAGTTATATAGTGTACTATCACCAACACAGTTAGTTAGTTACTTCTAGACAAAGTCATATACTATGTACTTTAATAGTATATTTATAGCTATATATTACATTTATGTTGTATTTAATATATAGCTTTATTTATTTTACTGTAAATAATTAAAAACTGCTAAATAACTAATTTAAATGGATATGCTAAAGTGTTTCTCATATTTTAATAATTTTATTATTATAATACTAGAAATAGTATAGTCTAATGGACATAAATTTTATTTAATATAAAAATTGTGCGAAGGGAATACAAATCCAAAAACAAAAATATTATAAACGTGGGCATATCATTAAAAAAACTAAAGGGACAATACTGTTCGAGCAGTAAAAGTGAATGTTGAATGGAATATATTATATTTAATTTACGTAATATATTATTACGTCTGTGAATATATAACTAAAAAACTTAAAAGTCTTAAGTTACTATATTAAAGAAAATGAAAAATTACAATACGACTTTGTCCTACAAAACACAAAAGAAATACACATAAAAAACATACCTTTTGTTCATTATTCATAGACGCAACATTATCATAGTGTCTCTCCGTCGGTGCTTCCTTCAAGAACTGCTCCAAGTAGCTCATCTGCGATGGCGGCCGATCCAAAACTGTAAAACGAAACATCAATTATATTTTGATACAAATATAATAGATAATAAATAAATTAAAGTTAAAAAAAAAACGTTGGTAACACATAAACCAATCCCAACCGAAACCATAATATCAAAAACGTCACTAAAACTATTCAATGAATATGTATTACATAGCGTAAAATAAGTACAGCCGAGTGGGAAATTGATAAGAATAAAAAATCGATTATAAACAAAAAAAACACCCGACTTTACATACATTTTAGTTGTCACAAAGTAAGGACTAGGACATGCACGGGACAGTACAATTGGCTGTATACACTAAACCCTTAGCCCATACTTCAACATTCACACAACAATGATTGCGAAAACTAGCTTATTAATACAGTATTAAATTAAAAAAAAACTATTACAGATTAAAAACATAACTAGAGCCTAAAAATAAATTAAAAAAAATTATAACATTTCCAACAGGTTGTGAGAATGTTGCGTCCACGTCTGAGGTAGTTTACAAAAACTAGGGCTTACAGTAAAAAAAACATATTAGTACCTAAGTGCGTATACAAACAAGTGTTAAAGAAAACAAGATCGCTTAGCATATTATACGTTGGGAATGAATGGACACTACATTTGGTACAAAAAAAAGTTTAGAACACATTAAAAAAATGAATTTAATTAAAAAAAAAAACATACGTCTGTCACATCCATGCCACCGCAACAAGCTCAAGCAAAAGCGAAGCGATTTACAATGATAGAAGTGATATGTTTCCAAATTGAATTTAGCCAATTTTTTTTTAGATATCATCACTGTTTCGAAGTTATATGGTATTATGTGAACTTAATATATTAAATACAGCTAAACTTATATATATAGAATAAACCCACAAAACAGCGATATGACTGAATTTTAAACCAAAAATCATAATTTTCCTTGACACTTGCTCGTACTTACAATGGAGTCGAAAGAGTATACAAAAAAAATAGTTATTAACTAAAACGCAGCACAAAGACAGGAAATCCATGAAAAAACCTTTTTATTAATGAGCAAATACTTGTTGGTGTATAAAAATTACAAAATAATTAATATATACTACATATAATATTTGATTTAAAGCCTTCAAGTACAGACAGCAACAAAAATAATAAATAAAACATTTTTCACTGTTCATCAAAATTTTTATACTACCAACAAAAATTAAACAAGGTAAAAAAAATATAAAAAAACGACATACACAATCACATATAGTCTACTAATCTAATAGGACATATTATGGACAAACTTATGGTATAGATAAAATATCACGAACCATTCTCTTCTTTACCGCTCCAGTAACTTGACGACTTGGCCGAGCCTTGCCTCGCTGCTTGCGCATAACTTACGACTTCAATTACATTGTCAATATATATCATTTTATATTTAGTTATTAAATATATATGAGAACGATTTATTTCAAGTACTATATAAGCCCAATTAATATGATTTAATTATAATTTATTCAATTTAACATAACGTATAAGCGCGAGTTTAAATTCATTTAGAATAATCATAGTTTGTTTTGTATATAATTTATGTTTAAAAAAATACTGTCAATCGATCCACAATAGTTATCAGAAGCATAAAAAAACCCATTTAAACAAAATTTATCTAATCCAAAATCATTAAACACAATGAACAAAAAAAAGAAAAGAAAAGAAAAAAATAACAAGAGAATACAACAAAAGTTTAATATCGATATAGTAATAGTTATATATAAATATATGTACATCTACACTCACGTCACGTCACGTTACGTCACGTCACGTGACACGCCCGTATGACAAAAACATTAAATGCCGAGTAAATGTACTGGTATACTTAAATAAACACACAGTTCTATATGTAGATCGCCATTCGTACAAAACTCTTAACATTTTTCGTTATAAAATGTGCTAAAATATGAAATAAGTATAAAATCACTAATGTTATTATATTTTATTAAAATGTACGATGTTCAAAATTACACAGAATTAATGTATTCATAGAAGAATTTTTCACTATATATCTTTGGAATATGCTATTTCCATTGATATTTATTTAAAATAATATAAAATGCGAAATATTTAAAATAAAAATATATGTTTATATCGTTTTGATCTCAAACTTTCTTTTTTATGTTAGTAAATGTACGAACGGCAAAAAAAATAAATAAGCAAATAAAATGCACTGAGATTCTAAAACTGTTCAGTAATAACTTAAACTAAAAAAAAAACATTTGTATTATGCTGTTACTTTTCTTATTATACTTCAAAATAAAATGGAATAAAAAGAATTTATTGCAATAAAATAAAGGATATGTTTATGATATACATAAATATAATACATAATTCGAGTAAATGACTAGTTCGTATAGTGTAGGCGTAAAATTATAATAATTATAAAATTATTTTAACAAATCTTTGGTAAGTTCTGCTTTAGACTAGACTAAGATTCGAAGACTAGAACCATTTAACACCAGCTGTTGGGGTTAAATCACAAATATCTATCAACGTGGCATAAAATGTAAAAAAAGTTAAAATAAACATCGTAAAAAAGAGTATAAACTGTCAATAAAAAAATTAAATACATTTTAATCATAAAACTGATGGTATACGAGGATAGCAACACCCCATATACAAGATGTCACGCCCAAAAACAAAGGTATGTAAGGCCTTAACCACGTACGAACTGTCACAATAACAAAAAGAAACAGCATAAAACAAATAACAAAAGATAAATAAAATAAAAAAAAAGTATAATCGCGTTGAACGCGATTCAAAAAAAGAACAGATAACACACATTTTTTTTTTTTCAATAAATGCATAATGGCCCCAAAGATAAAAGAACGGAAGGATCAAAATTTAAAAAATTCCGTTTCAAAATAAAATACACAGCGTCAAATCGAATCACAGTTCCAATTTCAAATGTTCACAGACAACATAACACATATAGATAGAGTCCACACGATGCATAGACAATAATTATTTTCGTTTTTTTCGTCGCGGACGACGTTGGACTTTGTGGATGGATCCAACATTCCATTTTGACATTCGGTGCCGTGACGTCACGGTTACGTTTGACGTATTGTGTGTATTGGATGGGATTGTGCGGTAACATGTAACGAAAACAAAAAGAAAAGGTGCACTAAATAAACATATTTTAAATATGAATACTGTGCTGGGGACACAAATATATGTATGTACGTGTTACACCCTTTTATCACATCTGAAAGAAAATTCTGCATATATATAAAGAAAAAGTGTTTTATGCGAATAAAATATAACAAAAGAAATACCATAAAAACATAGTTATGCAACAAATATTGTTAAAAAATTGCTAACTTAAAATACAACTTAGTGGTGGTTTAAATACACAAATGCTAGAATTATTTAATGTGTAATAATTTAACAAAAAAACACAAAATAATATTATATATTTGTGTTATCTTATTATGTATGTAATATAGAAAACTGAATATATTGTTTTGTCGCCAATATATCGTTTAAAAACGCAAAATTACTTTTTTACTGTTGGATTAAAATGATAAAAAATTAAAGGAAGCCAAAAAAGTAAACTTATCTTCTTAACTTGTCTGTAATATGCACAATATTAAGATGTTGGGGCCATTTCATAGAATTAACGATTTCATAATATCATCAAACATTTCATAAATTAACTAACTGACTGACTACATAATTGAAACCTCTTTTTGTTATGTGCAAATTATTTAAAATTCTAGAGAAAGTTCTAACATTCTAAATGAAAAAGTAGATTCACTCTGCCTGAAAAATAAACAACCGTTAATCTTTCAAATTGGGTTAGATCAGAACTAAATATTTTGATTATATAATATTAATACAGAAAAATAATTAATTACAAATAATACATTTCTTTACTTTAACTGAGCAATAAAAATTGAAGTTTACTTAAAATATATGCAAAATATTTTGAATGAATCTATGTTGCTTGAGTAAGCAAATGAATTGTTTCACATTTAGTAAGAAATTGACTCTTAAAATTATTATCATAGAAATACAAGAAAAGTAATTCTAACATCTCCATTGCTAAATAATGTAAACTTCTTTACTTTATTTTTTTTATTCAACCAAAAAAGTACACTTTTAAGATATAAATAAACTGTAACTACATATTGATATTATCACAAAATAAAACCATTCTTTAACATACTTGATTATATCATGAAATAGTCAACACTACGAAAACCCCACTATATAAATATAATAGAAAATAAATAAATAATTATTTTTTTTATTTTTTGTCTCCTCTACCCAGTAGTTATCTGTAAGAGATCGCTCTCTTAGCGACAAGGCCGCCGCAAGGTACTTATATCTTTATTTAATTACATTATAAACATATGTACTTTGGTGTACAATAAAGAATATCGATTGATTGCTTGTGGTACTCACAGGAGGCGGAGTGGTGCGGCTGGTCCAGCTTGGCCTGCATGTCGCGGATGTGCTGCTCCTTGCGCTTCATGTCGTGCGCCAGCGCGTCCAGGCGCTGCCGCGTCTCCAGCAGCTCCCTGGGGGACAGATGAGTCATTTATTCTATCGGAAATTACTTTAACAAAATAACCTTGGGAAGTACAGAAAAAGTTTAAAAAAAATTCAAAACGTATTTCAAGAAATTCTTATAAAATCTACTCAAATTCTTACTCAAAACCTTTAAGCTATAGAGT
This sequence comes from Dione vanillae, assembly GCA_037178615.1. Taxonomy (NCBI): domain Eukaryota; kingdom Metazoa; phylum Arthropoda; class Insecta; order Lepidoptera; family Nymphalidae; genus Dione; species Dione vanillae. The sequence continues at coordinate 501,466 of JAZFAU010000299.1, read as the reverse complement.
AGGTCTTTTCCAGGGTTGTTGTTTATCCCCAATAATATTTAATATCGTCATAAATATTTTAATAGATAATTTAATTAAACATGAGAGAAAATGGGGTTATCGGTTTAAGTTAAACAATAAATACACAGAATCCATTCTTGCTTTTGCGGACGATCTCGCGATACTTACTAGGAATCCAAAGCAATGTCAGCTGCTATTGGATGAAGTGGAAGAATTTTGTGCGTGGACGAAGGGAATGAGGACAAAACCTAGTAAATGTCACTGCTTATGTCTGGGTAGACGAAACACTAAATGTACCTCATACGATCCGGGACTTAAAATAGATGGTAAAAGCATTTCTATAGTTTCCGAAGCGGCACCTTTTAAATTTCTCTGCAAGAAAATAGATTATAAAGGCCGTACTCCGTCTTTAGATGTACTAGTCGACAGCTTTTTGACAGATCTTGAAAAAGTAGAACATCAACCTATAAGTAATGTCAAAAAAGGTTGGATATACGACAATTTTCTAACATCACGTCTGAATTGGCCTTTCCTCGTATATGATTTTAATAAAACCCTCTTGGCTAAGCTAGATGCAAGCGTTATAAAGATATTGAAGTTTTGGCTTGGGCTAGCGCATTCGGCAGACACCTCAACCTTATTTAGGGAAAAAAAAGGGAAACATTACAACCAGCAAACGTTCAACAGAGTTTGTGAAAGAAGGTTCTGTTAAAAAACACACGCAAAAACCTTTCTCAATATTAGATCCAGCTCCTGATTGGACTCTTTTGATGGACACGCATGAGAAACAGTATAAAATCCCTGAGGACATTGGTGTTTCGTCATCCAGACCTGATATTTTTCTTTATTCTCGAAACCTAAAACGCGTAGTACTGGTAGAACTTACAGTTCCGTGGGAGACTAATATACCTAAAAGTCATAGCTTCAAACTTAATAAATATTTCGAGCTTACTAACGAACTGACCAGGAATAGGTAGAGTAAATTCATACGCGGTAGAAGTAGGAGCGAGAGGTATAACAGCGAAATCTCTCTTTAGCTTGCTAAAAGATCTCGGCCTGTCTAGAACTATTACTAATACATTTCTAGAACGTACTTCAAAGGCGGCATTAGCAGAATCTTTTCGAATTTGGTTAGGTAGTGGGAGGAGCTCGGACAGTGAAGGTGAGTGTTAATGCATTTTAAAGGGGCCCCTTTAAACCTACACTTGGGTCGCAAGTCCCAAGCGCTGATCGGAGCTCCTCTTCCTACAACGCGATGGGCCCGGCACCCGCACGGTGAATCTATGGAATGCTAAGCAGTTTCTTCTTATATAGAGAACCTAACGACAACAATAAATACCTCTGACTGGCCAAAAGCTCAGATCTGGTCCGACTAAGCTCCTCGCCGACCGCCTGCTTCGCCTGTATCTCAGAGTGTAAGGAGGATTGTAATGTTAAAATCTCCATTTTGTCCAGTTTCTGCGACCTCCTGTTCCGCCAGCCCGTGCCGCCGCCCGTCGGACACACCGCGGGCGGAGACGACGGCGGGCCCGTGCGGGACGCGCTTGCTGGAATAAAGATTACATTTTTTAGCTTCACGCTTTATCCCGCACATGGCAGGGTAGGCAGAAAGCACCGCGGGAACTATAGGAACCTAGTTTTGAGACACTCCGTTGTTTAGTCCATACTTTCTCCGTTTCTGCTTTGAGTGAGTTGAGTGACAGAACTCAATGCCGCACTTTGATATAGATAACAGATTTCATATATTTAAAAATATTATTAAAATACGTAAATAAATTGTTAACTAAAGATATATTATAAAAAATGTTACTTATAAATACATATGTACATTTTTTGTTCTTTAGTTACTTTTTTTATGATTTTTAAAGTGTTAATTCACACTGAGGATAAAAAAAGTCTACATTAACCTATATTTATTTAACCATTTAAACAACAATTACTAACAAACATAAAAAACAGTCGTGAAACCCATACCATGTTTCAAATAATCCAACTCCTCGGTCATTTTAGTGGCCAGAGCCTGTAGGTAGCCGCGCGCCTCCTTCTCGTCTGCCACCCATCGGATTATATCAGCTATCTGTACGACAAAAATATACATACTTTATATAGTTTAACATGTTTTATATCACGTGCTACAAATTATTATATTAATAATGTGCGTCGTGGCGCAGAGGCGTAAGCGTCTGCCTGTAAACGCGACGGTTACTGGGTTCGATCCCCAGTCGGAGAAGATGGATTTTTCTATTTCCATTTTCTTCGCTCTGGCAAACTAGGCAAAGCGCGGCGTTGAGTTCCGCCACTCAACACGCAATGCCTCAAAAACGGCGGAAAGTGGGGACGGAAGAAAGCAGGGGCTAAGCAACGGAGTGTCTTAACACTAGGTTCCCACGGTCCCTGCAGTTCCCTCTGCCTACCCTGCCTTGTGCGGGATAATGCGTGAAGCTAAATAAAAAAAAAAAAAAAAAAAAAAAAAAAAAAAAAAAAAAAAACAACAAAAAGTACAGAGAAAACCTAGTGTTAAGACACTCCACTCTACACCATCGTTCTGTTATATTCTCCTAATAAATAATTCAATTTTTTTTATTTTATTGCCTTGTCTTTATATTGATATGTCTTGATATCGAAAGCCAAAATTATAAAACAAAATTAAACCTGAGTCTCCCAGTGCTGCATAGAGTCGCGTTTCGCTCGCAGTTCTTCCAATTCCATTTCCAGTTGACGCCTTTCCGCTTGCCATCTTCTACCGTTCTCTGCCATCTTTTTGATGAAAAAAAACAACGTAAATATTTTTGTAACGTCTTTTTGATTTATTATCTCATTATTTATTTGTACAAAAAGAATGTCTATTTATGTTTAAATGTATATTTTTCTGTTTTTCGATAAACGATATATATTATATTATGTTATAGTACATTCAAAACAAACTTGTAGTTGTAGATTTAAAAAAAATACAATACGAAGTTCACAACAAACCCAGAATATTTTTCATGAAGGGTAGGGCAAAAAGTACGTAGTGTCAAGACACTCCACTCTGCAATTTCAATCTTGCAATTGAGTTAAAGAATTAACGTTATAAACATTGTTTACAATAACCTGAATTACCTCAAATACTATATTAAAATTGAAAATAAAAATTAAATTAAAAAAATATATGTATACGTACCGCATCGAGATCCTTAGCGAGTTTCCTATTCTCATTGATAAGCATTTGTTTGTCTTCACTATCATTCATTTGTTCTAACCGACGACTCTCCAGCTTGTCTTTGGACGTTTGAAGCTGGAAATAAATATTTCTTAAGTATTGTCGTACCATATTTTAAAATATCCATAATAATAATAACATGCATTTAGTTACAAGCACTTGAGATGAAAATTATTCAATTCTTAGAATCATATATATAGCAACATTAGGTCACAAGAAACAATTAAAATTGTTGCTTCATATTAAAAATACGGTGATAGTTTATAATTTTCATTTTATATATACACAACAAACGCTAGTACATAAGCAGCAACATAGCAAGTATATACGACTTTCATATTTTACAAGTAAATTGAAGTAGGTACAAAAAATGACAAGTGGGTACATGCGACCACTCTCAAGGGTACAAGGGGGTTCAAATGAAAATAAAGTTAAAATTCAGGGGTCTAAGAAAGGAATTTGTTTAAATATGTGTGATAGTAACTCGACTGAGTCACTTGGTCACTCGGTGTTTAGCACTTGTCAGTCTAACATCTCCTGAGGATGCCTCGTTGAGGTGTGAAACACGAGAGTTTAGTAACGGTAGTAGTTGTTTCGCATTGCTTACTGCACGCGCATCTATCAGCGGGCGGGACGCGGTGCACTTAATTGCATAACTACTACTGCATAACGGAATTCCTTTCTTATAAATTAGATAAAATTCAGGGGGTTCAAATGAAAACACAAGCTGATTAACCTCCCGATTGAGCCTAGACCGTATAGCGTCTCCGTCGTGCAGCTGGTCGCGCAACGCCGATAACTCCGCCGCATATCGCGCCTGCTGTTGCGCTAACGACTCCGCGTACTGTGCCTGTGTGTAAATAAATTAATATTTATAATTACATATATATTTTCATTTAGCTTCACGTTTTATTCCGCATATTGCAGGGTAGGCAGAGGGAACTGCAGGAACCATAAGAACCTAGTGTTAAGACACTCCGTTGCTTAGTCCCTACTTTCTCCGACTCCGCTTAGTATTTATTTATTATAGATTATTTAATTAATTAATAAATAATAAAATAAATCTCGGTCAAGTGCGAATAGTACTCGAGCACCAAGGGTTCCGTACCTATTTCAAGATTATATGTATAGTAATTACAAGATGTTATTCATTTTGAAAGGTTATATACAATATACTGTGAAATTTATAAAACATCTACCGTTCTACGAATTACATTCGTTTAGCCCCCCATATAACTTAATATTTATTTTATTGTTGTTTAATTATTTATATCGAACGGAACATACAAGTAAATATTCTGTGAAAATTTGAAACGTCTATCTGTTATCTTCTTTAATATTGCGCAAAAAATAACACGTTTATTGTATGGGAACCCTCTTAATACTATATATTTTTTTTATTTTTAGTATTTTTTGAGCGGCAACGGAAATACATTATTTGTGAAAATTTCAGCCCTCTATCACGGTTTATGAGATACAACACGGAGACAAATAAACAGAAAGCGGAGACTTAGTAATAGGGTCTCGTCTTACGCTTTGAGTACGAAACCCTAAAAGTATATTTTTTATTTGTCATAATTATACAGTAAGTTTGGAAAGTACGTATATATATGTTTAGCCTCGTAGCTAAAACATGTGAAAAGAAATGTTATACGTCGTCTAATAACCAAGTCCTGGATTACTTTCGCTCGTTTTAAAGGTCAAAAACAAAAACATACAATAAATCAACAATTGAAAAATCATTTATTCATTTAGGTATCACTATACTTAGGCACGTCAACTTTTTATCTACTACCACTTCTGAAAGCTTTCAAGAAAACTTTTACTAAACAAACAGATGGAATACGCAATAATATATAACACTCTTTTTTTTTAATTAATATAGTTATTGTTTTTTTTTTTTTTTAGCTTCACGCTTTATCCCGCACATGGCAGGGTAGGCAGAGGGAACCACAGGGACCGTAGGAACCTAGTGTTAAGACACTCCGTTGCTTAGCCCTGGTTTCTCCGTCCCCGCTATTTTTTTTTAATGTGCCTATACTAGTTTTAGTTGTAAGTTTTTATGTTTGCTATTAATGTGTGTGTGTGTAATTTAGTGTACGTTGTTTTTATTATTGATATAGTATTTAACTTGGTGTAGGGTTGCTGATTGGAAATACTTGATGTTTTTTTTTATCATGTTGAGCTAGCCTGTAAGTGTGCTGTACAATGTAATTCGCTTTTTTTATTATAATTCATATTATTTGTAATAGGTAACATTATATGTTACGTTAGCTTGCCTATTAAATAAATAAATAAATAAACACTCACCTCCAAAGCCTCAATATCAGCCTGCAGCTTGGCGACGTCCGCCGCGGAGCCGCCCGGGCCGCCCGCCGCCTCGATGGCCTCCACGCGCTGGAGCTTCAGGCTCTCCTCGCGTAGTTTGCGCTCCTGGTACATAAAAATAACAAAGTTAAATAAATAAATAATTATATTATATATTAAATAAATTATTTGACGTTAAAAAATGAAGTATGTTACTTCTTATATTGAATAAAATTATTTGATTTAGACTTTTAGCTTCACGCTTTTTCCCGCTCATAGCAGGGTACGTAGAGGGAGATGCAGGAACCGTGGGGACCTAGTGTTAAGACACTCGGTTACACCTCCTCTATTTGAGGCATTGCGTGTCAAATGGCGGAGCTCAACACCGCGCTTCACCTAGTTGTCAGAGTGAAGAAAAAGGAAATAAAAAAATGTATTTTTTCCGAGTGGGAATCAAAACCACAAACCGCTGCGTTCACAGGCAGATACTACTCATGAGTACAATTTTTTAATTTATTAATTTATACAATTCTTTTAATTTATTTCTTTCTATTATTTATAAATTAAAAAAAAATCATTTATTCATTTAGGTATCACAAAAACACTTATGCACGTCAACTTTTTATCTACTACCGTTTCTGAAAGCTTTGTCATGGAGAAGAAAAGGCAAAAAAAACTTCTCAGCACATCTTTTAAATAAAACAGCAACTGGTTACAGAGGTCCATGCACGTGGCAGGGTAGGCAGAGGGAACCGCAGGAACCATAGGAACCTAGTGTTAAGGCACTTCGTTGCTTAATCCCTACTTTCTCCGTCCTCGCCGCGACGGGCCTCATAAATATGATTTACTTTATTTATGTAGTACCTTGGCGGCCTCGTTGAGCGCGGTGTCGAGGCGCGCCTCCAGGTCGCGGCGCGCCTTGTCCGCGCGGCGGATGTCCTGCCGCAGCGCGTCGATCTTGGCCATCGCCACCTCCAGCTCCTCCTCCTTGTCGCGCACCTGCACGCACACACACACAAACACATATATATATGGCCTTATTCATAAAAAGTTATAGCACGTCTAAAACTCACTATAGTACGATTGTCAAAAAGCGTTATTCATAACAGCACTTTAGTGGTAATCAGTCCTCCCGTGTACTAACGGGTTCCGTGTACAACGGGTGCTTTCGATTTCATTGGAACTTAAGTAAGATTTATAAGCCATAATTAAATAAACATTCGTATTTTTATGATAACAGTGACATAAATTAAGCTGGTATATGTCAAATTATTATTATCTATGGTCATACTAAGATCACGTGTTTGTCGCTTATTATCTGTGGATAAACCGGTAATCTTGGCAACAAGCCGACCGATTTCAATATAGTGGCAACATTGTGAACTTATAACTTACATTAACAACACTTTATTTATAGAAGGTTAATAGAGCGTTCTGCTTCCTCATAATTCTTAAAACCTTCTATAAGACTTTTTTATGAATAAAGCGCGTTAAATAACCACGGTGTGTTTCAATAATTACTATTAGCAACAAGACCGTCTTTCTATGCTCGGTATGTTGATTTGTAAAATTGTAATATAAGGTATAAATACAATAAATGTTAGAAACACTTTATAAACACACCTGTCTCGATAGCTTCTGTTTCTGCTGCCTTAGTTCCGCCAGTTTGTCGGTCACTTCGTTGTACTCGGTCATGGCGAGCTTTCTTTGTGAGACTGCATCTTTCAGTTCTTTATCCTATTTAAAAGCGAGTATTAGCACAAATATATTAGTTACATTATTATATAACAATTACAAAGCAAAAAAATACAATTTTCAAAAAGAATTTTTATATATAGGGCAGAGGTAAAATTTGTATATTATTATTCACATTTTTAATGTTCTTATTAAATACACGCTAGTATAAATCAGGAGATAATTCTATATTTAAATTAAACACCAAAATGTTACTAACATTAACTTCGAACGAAAAGAAAACATACAAAAAGCAAATTTTGCAAAGAAAAACCTACAATTTACCTGTAATCTTAACTTTTCTATAGAATCCGTTTTATCTTTGACTAGTTCCTCCTTCTCCAGATTCAGTGCGTTTATCAGTACTTCCAGCTCCTTCACTCGTGTCGTCATTTCTTGTGGTGAAGCTGATATTTCCTGTTAAATATATTTGTTTTAATTTAATTGGGTTTTTATTTAGTAAATGTGATTTACTTTCATAATAATATCTAGCATAAATATTAATATTTAATTATGTACAATGGTTTTAAGTTCAAATTTACTTTAACATTTTATTTTACCCAAATTCTTTATTAATATATATAGTCCAAAAAACTTTATATTTTTCCAATCAATTAAATTCGAAGCACCCAGCCACCCAATCTACCCAATAGAACATATGGCGGTGCTAAACGACGCACTCTTTAGATGAAAGCCATAAACTATAAGAAAGATTAGAAGATCAAGATTATTGAAGACTTTCAAAGAGCGCTTTTCTACGACTAATATATTCAAAACGGCTAATAAATGTAATGGTAATAGTGTATTTAATTAAGCAGGTCTAGATATTTTCGACAATCTACTTTCTTTTTTTTATTAAAAGAAAAAATAATAATAAAATTTAATTTCTTTTGTTGTGAGATATTTAAATTTAAATTTGAAAGTTATAATTGTATAGCGTTTCCTATTTTTATCAATGACATGTCATTTAAGCCTTTAAATAATATAATAAAAATAAATATACACATGTTTTTACACTTCGTAAAATCACATATCAGGAACTGTACCTGCGACCCGACGGTAGCCGCCAACTGATCAATCCGCCGCACTTGCGCCTCCAACTCGCTGTTCCGTTGAGTTAATGTCGATATTTCTTCTTTCAACTGCGCTATTTCTTCTGTAAAATCAATTATATTTTTATTTATTTATATTTATGTGGCGCAGAAGCGTAGCGTCTGCCTATAAACGCGACAGTTTGTGGGTTCGATTTCCACTCGGGGAAGATGGATTTTTCTATTTCCATTTTCATCGTTTTAGAAACTAGGAAAAGCGCGGCGTTGAGTTACGCCACGTTGATAAGTAACATACCTGTACTAGTGTCAGTAGCAGTACCAGCCCTCAGTTCGGCTATAGTTTGCGCTAACAAGGCATTTTCCCGCTCCAAAGCTTTCAATGCGGTGCGGTCGCTCGCGTTAGATGGCGCTTGTAACTTGAAACAAATTTGTCAAGTTAGTAGTAATAACAATAATGTTTTATTGTACACCTAATAAAAAATACAGAATTGCAAAAAGAAAATTAAACTGGTACAAAAGGCAGCCTTACTGTTAAGCAGTAATCACTGCCAGGCAACCTTAATGCAAATGAAATAACGAAATTGATATATTAATACTTAATTAAAGATTATAAAAAAATAAAACTAAATATATATCATGTCATTACGCAATAAAATGTCTAAATAGAAACATAATAAAATACTATAGTCGAGTCATTATAAAGTCATGAATCTTATTTTTGATATCTCTCGCTCACATTTATATTTAACACAATAAATTATTTTCAAGTATGACGCCAGCGTACACTGTACTGTCAGAGCGGGACAGAGATATATCTCTTTCTCATTCGATTATTTCTTTGAATGAACGGTGGCAGATTGACAACGTTTAACAGTATTCTTGTACTACCAGACCTATACGTCGTATATTTAATAATTACTGACTCACGCGTTACACGTCACGTATAAATATCGTGAAATGGGAAAATTGTTCCTGAACCTAAACTATTTTTTGTATATAGCCTTGAAATATTTTTCAGATACACCTGTAAAATTAAACGAAAATCAAAAGTGCGTACCTGCTTAGTGGCATTTTTAGCGGGGCTGAGAGGCGCGGGCGCGCCGAGGTCGCAGAGCCTGGAGCCGCCCGTGAAGGTGAACCCCACGAACGGCAGGTGCAGCCCCGAGAACGCGGCCGACGCGCGCGGCGGCGGCACCGCCTCCGACAGCCTGGTGCACGTACATTGTATTTATATATTATTATTATATTGACCATATTTTGACAATTTTATTTGTTATTATAAGAAAATTAGCATTGGGAACTGTCGCGGCACAGAGGCGTAGCGTCTGCCTGTACACGCGACGGTTTGTGGGTTCGATTCCCATGAGGGGAAAGTGGATTTTTCCGTTTCCATTTTCCATTGCTTTGAAAAAATATTATTAATATAAAGTATACAATTAAATCTTTGAAATAACTCTAGTTGTGAACAATAACCGTGCTTTGATTGGATTCGAACCTGATGTCGGTGTCGTCGACGTCGAAGTTGGACGTGTCGGTGGGGCTGGACACGTCGGGCACGAACGGCGCCTGCATCTCGCGCACGCTGTCCCAGTCCAGGCCCGCGAACCAGGGGTGGCTCTGGGGAATAAAAGTTCTAGTAAAATATCGTTGAAATTACATCACTAAACGAATTAAAGAGATTGGGAGAGAGTCGATATTGTCTCCATTATCAATTAATAATTTAACTGTAGTTATAGTTTTACATACATTATATTAGAAAACATAAACTGAATAGCAAAGATTGAAAAAAAAATCAGAAATATTGTCGTGGTAACAATATACATCTGACATACAACTGACCTTGAAATCTTGTAAACCGTTCCTTCCTAATCTGGTGTCAGATGAGCAGATCAAGCTTCTTATTAAATCTGTCGCTTCTTCAGATACCTGAAATATACAAATATAAATTAGTTTATGCAAAACAATTTTTTTATTGAATTTCATACGTACGCGCATGAGTAGTATCCAGAAAATATTTTTATACCCTCTACATTTGTTTAACTCATACAATTAAAACAACCAATACGAAAAAAATAAAATTTAATTATAATTCTCTAAATAATTCCTAAATAAATGTAATAAATATTATATACACATGTACTATATCAATTTTCTTACAAACACAACCCGCCAATAAAAAGAACACACGTAAATTAACAGGTGAGAAAAGGACTATCAATCTAAGTACCCTGATAGACTGAAAAGATTATTAACAAAACCTAAACTGGAAAAGCGAAAAAAGCGACAGAATACCTCATTCTCCTCTGCCTACCCTGTCAAAACATAACCTCGAAAGGCGGAAGTTCCCTCGGTTTCCTCTGCCTACCCTGCCGAACAAGCCCTCACCTGCGCGGCGTGCTCGTCGGGCGGCGGGCAGTGGAAGCAGCGCGCGTGGTTCATAATCTTGCCGTACGTCTCCACCAAACTCTCCGCGTAGAACGGCGTCTCTCCGAACAGCATCTCGTACATGCACACGCCTGGAGATTATACAATATATCATTGCTCATTAATCATTGTTTATGCTTTTACTAATTAAAATATTATACAACTATATTATTATCATAATATATATATAAATAGTCTTTTGTTTGTTTTTATAAGGCACGGCTCGAAGGACCAATTATTTGTATATTAAAAGAAGTAATAAGTAAGCAATATAATATTATTAATATTTAAAATATATTAAGAAAATTCATGCTTTTTTTATTTTGATAATAATAAAATTATTTAATATATTTTGGATACATGATCCGAAAGAATTGTGAAATTTTCTTTTTTATTTCAAAGCACCATATAAATATTAAAAAATAAAATACATTGATAAAACTACTAATGAGTATCTATAGCATAAGTGAGACACTTATACTATATATTATAAATTAGATGTATATATTTTAAAAATTTTATATTTTTTATGATATAACTCACCCAATGACCACCAATCGCATTCTGGACCGTACCGTCCTTGACCATCTTCCATCGCCTGAAAGTTTTGAAGTAAACGTTTATTAAAAAAAATATTGATGTTTATTATAAAACACAAAATTTCTAAAAGAGGACCGTCGTGGCGCAGAGGCGTAAGCGTCTGCCTGTAAACGCGACGGTTACTGGGTTCGATCCCCAGTCGGAGAAGATGGATTTTTCTATTTCCATTTTCTTCGCTCTGGCAAACTAGGCAAAGCGCGGCGTTGAGTTCCGCCACTCAACACGCAATGCCTCAAAAACGGCGGAAAGTGGGGACGGAAGAAAGCAGGGGCTAAGCAACGGAGTGTCTTAACACTAGGTTCCCACGGTCCCTGCAGTTCCCTCTGCCTACCCTGCCTTGTGCGGGATAATGCGTGAAGCTAAAAAAAAAAAAATTCTAAAATAGGAATTAGCATGTATAAATTTAAATAAGCTTACTTACCCTCAGGATTTCGGGTGATATATAATCTGGTGTGCCTACAGCTACATTACTTTGTACCTGAAATCAGAAATAATATTAGTTTTTAACAGTTTTATTAATTATCTATGTTATTAAAATAAAAATCTAGAGTTATAGCATAATTCGATGTTTTAAGCTATTTAAATAGCAGATATCGACAAATTAATATTACAAGTTTCGAGTCTTTATTCATTATTTTTACAACAAAATCTACTATATATTTATAGATACCTGCATATTTACACTTTAAAATCGTAATACCAGTTCAACATATAAATAAAACAAATAATATACATACTTTTCCATCGTCACCTAATCTTAAACAGGAACCAAAGTCGGCGAGACGTATGTGCCCGCTCGCGTCCAACAGCACGTTGTCGGGCTTGATATCTCTGTGTCAATATAAGTTTATATTGAATGCTTTACATTATACAGTCTATAGTTACATTCATAATATGATTAACTTCAAGAAAAAGAAAAGTAGAATGTTCAATAGATGGTAGTCGGTATATTTAAATATAAAAGCAACAAGAACGGCAGATTTACTATTATGTAAATGTATAACATTTAATATAACACACATATAACATTTTACATAGTTTTTGAATACTAAAAAAATATAGTTATAGCTTTTATACATTCCTAACAGCATACCAAAACATCACAATCATAATTGTACGTCTATAAAAATACGGAATCACGTTCCATTTTCAAACCGACGTCACCGGTCACCATGGCAACAAGACGCCGTCACCATGGCAACCGCAATAACACGGCGCGTACCTGTGCACGTAGCGCAGCTCGTGTACGCTGTGCACGGCGAGCACCATCTCGGCAATGTAGAAGCGCGCCATGTCCTCTGGCAGGCGGTCCTCGAACTTGGACAGCAGCGTGAGGAGGTCACCGCCGCAGTAGTAGTCCATCACTAGGTACTGTAGATGGACAGCGCATATTATTTATATATTAAATTGCTACGTAATCAGTATTCTAGGCAGATAGACAGTAGAAACCTAGTGTTAAGACACTCTGTTCTCTATATATAGCACTATTTTCAAAACCTAATTTTGAGTGGCGTAACTCAACGCCGCACATTGTGTACTAGAGTGAAGAAACATTAATAATTAATTCCCTTCGAAATCATACCCCCTACAGTTGCCTTTGCAATTAGTCGTTAATTAGTTAAAAAAATAAATAATATTATTCTTACCAAATTGTGTTCATCCTGAAAGGCGTAATGCAAATTGGTGATCCATCGCCGGTCTCCGAACACCAGCACATCGCGCTCCTCTTGAAAGCACGCTGTGTCTGCTCTCTGTGTATATATACAATAAAAAATATTTATTTAATCTATTCTAGTTACTAGGTTTTATCTACGTCATAATTTAGTTGTCAAAATAAAAAAAAGTATTATATGACAGATTCTAATTATCCGAGATTTCCATAGACATATAAGTGGGTCACATTGAATCCATACATACATTACACATTTTTTCATTTCATTTCATTATATTACTCATTTATCTTATTCATATTAAACATCACTAGAGTGAAAATAATATACTTTAATGTACCAGGCCAGAATATGAAGCTACACAAATTATTTAAATGCGCCTAGGACTTTCGAAGATATACGTATACAAATATTTCGTTTTATTATATTATTTAAGATTAAAATGTTATTTTTTTAGTTAAAATTTTAAAAAAAATAATTTGCTTTACCTTCAACATCTCCCATTTGTTCAGTATCTTCATGGCGTACACCCGATCGCCGGTGGTAGCTGATATAGTTCCTGCTGTTGTATTTACATTTTCGGTGCCTTGCTATAATTAAAAAAATATATATTATTAACAAAAGCAATAAAATATTTTTATTTTAAGAAAATTAATATTTCTTTTTCCCATACAGAGTCAACATATTACTTTCCATATTTTCCTCTTATTTTCGGAATAATGAGTATCATGTAGCGGAACATATGACGTTATGTTCGCCATATCTTCAAAGAGAGGAAAATGCATAAAAAAAACATTCTCGAACCCACTACCGACAATATTGCATTGAATGACCCACTGACATAGTGGTATTTTACTATACATATTTATAATATTGTATATAAATTTATCTTATTACAGGTATCTATTTACTCGTTAATTTGTACTTAAAAATTTATATCATAAAATTTCGTTCATGATCTACATACATTTGTAAGTTTTATTGCCTTTTTTTCTGCCTTAAAACTTGGAAGAGATGGCTACAAAGCCATAAGAACACCTTTTGTGTGTTATTTTTCGTTTTTTGTATTGTTAATTTGTATTTAAGATAATATTTAGAAGAAATAAAGAAATTATATTTTTATTATACCTGCATAAACGAAGCTCGAACGACGCAAACCTCCCCGAAAGCGCCGCGTCCGATCACTTTGACGAGCTCGAAATCGTCCCGCGATAACCTGAGACGTTTCAGCGCTGTTGCTACTGGCTTTACTGTAATTTATTTTATAACGAATTTTTAATAATTATCGTTATTATGAGAAGAAAGTTATTTAGGATTTGTTGGCTTAACTAGCTGATAAAGTTCTAGATAGAAAATATGTTCCATGTCAGGCATAAAATAAACCAAATTCACTTTCATAAAGATATTTCTCAAAAGAAATATGTCAACTGATGAAAACTTATTTAAACTACCAGTCTTTATCTGGTATATAGAATTAACTAACAATTAATTGTCTGAATTTTTCTGCTAACTATTATATATCATAGATACAAATGATGTTTTCTTTGTTAGTAAAATTTAAAAAAAAAAATTCAAACAAAATAAATAATTAAATTATTGTTCCAAAATAAAACGCCATTTCTCAAGTATGACGCAAGCGTACACTATCCTGTGAGAGCAGGAAAGAGATGTATCCCGGTTTCATTAGGTTATTTTTTTGAATGGAGGTGACAGATTGACAACGTTTGATAGTATTTTTGTAGTACGAGGTCTATACGTCATTTGTATTTAGTTATGACTACCTCACGCGTTACACAACACGTATATATATCGTGAAATGGGAAAAATGATCCTGTGCCTAAACTATTGATAATTGTGAATTAGTTTTTTGTATATAGCCTTGGAACATTTTCCCCTATAAGTAGTTTTGATAACGGCCGCCGTGTTAGATGCACCCTGTATATGTGCAAGAAAAATGTCGTTCTTTTTAGTTCGACCTCAACAAGAACAATGTTTATATAGTACGTATTTCAAGCTTTAGTTATTATGAATAACATCTAATCAACCCTGATTATCTAGATAATCAGGGTTGATTAAAAAATTGATTGAAAAAGTACACCTAGATGTACTATAAATATGTTAGAATCATGTAAACAAAAAATAATTCACGCCTATAACAATCAACAGACCAATTTAATGAGTGGAGTAGTTCGATTCTCAATACGTCATAATAGCTTCTCATATACATACATATAGCAACATACTACATAAAATCTTTATAATGCAAAATTCCAAACACTTGAATGTGCATTTGGCATGAACGGCATGTCGTAAAAAAGTATATAAGGCACCATGACCCATTAAATCATAACACGATTGTAAATTTGACGGTTGTAGGTTTAATATCCACTTGGAGGGTAAGGAATCATTTATAGATTGCTTTTACATTTCACACTACATGGGAGTAAATCTAGGAGTATAGAAAAATATAAAAAATCACATTGGGAATCGATCCAAAACAACGTGTGCTACGAGTTAATCTATTGACGTAATATGTTTGTAAACCAGCTTAGCCTGCGGCTTAAGCAAATCGACACACAGCTGGCAAAACGTTTTATATGCAGGTCACATACAACTATAATACCGTCGAAGATATACTTGTTCTTGACAAAAATAAATATATCAATTAAGTACTACCAGGATTTTCTGATACAAAAACACTGTAATCTTAGTAAGATATAATATGGTATCATAGTTCAGATATGGAATGGAGCGAATGAATAAAATATGACATAAAGCTTTTTTGTTTTATATATTACAATTTCGTAAGTATAAAACAATATTGCTTAATTTAAACATTTTTACTAAACTAAACTAAAATAAATATAGCGAAAGAATAAATCTATTGAATGTTTCCATATTAACAATCATGAACTGGCTTCAACCATGGATAGGGGGTCACAGGTCGAAGATACCAGTGTTATATCCTCCCCTTTAATCGAAACTAATATAGCATCATCTATCTATTAAGCACGTTTCACTTACAGCTTTACTATAGAAAATATTAACGTTATAAATATGAACTACCTAGTATATCTCGAGTTCGCTTTACTTTCGTTTACAGTCTATTTATTTGCAACGAGAGATTAAGATTAATATGTTTTCATAATTTGTTTAATTAATACATTTCATATTAAAATATTTTTTTATATTATTAGTAGAAAAGATTTAAACATTCAACCGACTTAAAAAAAGGAAAACTGAATTTCTATATATGAGATGTTATTAAAATAAGATTAATATAAGGTGCTGTAATGAGAACTTTTACAACGTTAACATGTTTTATATGCAGTACATGTAAAGTAAAATCAATTTTTTAAATGTTTTAATCTTTCGGAGACTAAAAGTGATACAAAGATTATTTATAGACATTTTTTTATAACAAAAAGTACATTTCACCTTGCTATATTAATTTTCATATATTGTAATCAAACTCAAAACTATAACACAAAAATTAAACTAAACTTACCATATTGTATAAAGTCTGCAATCGCTTTCTCTCTTCTCAAACTGCTGTTACAACACTCGTCGTACAACACCAGCAGCATATCAATGAGCGTCTCCACGCTTAGACCCTGAGTCCTTGGACCCTGGAGCCTTCGTGAGACGAACATAGTCTCAATCTGCTTCAGTCGTTTTATACCTAAAACTGAAAAATATACAATTATTCATTAAAGTTCGATAACAAAATGTTTTAACAGTAGAGAATAGTATTCCTTTGATTTTTGTGAAGCGCAAGAAATGTATACAAAATAAAGATATTATGATAAATATTATTTATTTATTTATCCTTTATTGCACACAATACAAGGAGTAAACATGTACAAAAGGCGGGCTTAACGCTACAAAGCATTCTCTACCAGCCAACCTGTCATGTGGGAAATAAAAGTTGAGGTGTGCCAAAAAGCCAGAATTGTGAACTGGAATGGAAAGTAAAAGACTTGCTTGGGATTGTAGAGATTTATCATGTAAGAAAGAAAGAAATGAGAAGTCGGAAGAAAGATATGAGGGAGAATAGGGGTTAAACAAAATGGAATAAAGGAAGCAGAGCAATTCAATATTCGATTGCTCGAAATAGTACTTTCTATAAGCTTTCTTTGTTTCTATGCTATATATTTTAAACTTTTTTTTTTAGATTATATATATATATATATATATATATATATATATATATATATATATATATATATATATTATATATATATATATATATATATATATATATATATATATATATATATATATATATATATATATATATATATATATATATATATATATATATATATATATATATATATTTTAGTTAATATAGTACTTATAAATATCGGTACAGCGAGGGTGTTCTGAGACACATTAAGTTAAATTTTCAAATTTATAATAAATATTGTTGTTATGTATAAGTAAAGTTTGTATATAGTAGTAATAGTATAGTAATCTGTTTAACAATTCATAACTAATTCAGTAAAAACTGAATTGATTAGAATTCCAGAAAATAAAAAGAATTTCGTCCAATTCAAGCTTCATTTTTTATACATTATATAAATATCGTTGATTATATATATATATATATATATATATATATATATATATATATATATATATATATATATATATATATATATATATATATATATATATATATATATATATATATATATATATATATCGATAAATTAAAATTGTCCATCACACTGAACAACGATAAGGTGCCAGTTCCTTATTTGACATAGCTTAGCTGAAAGTTATGGTTCTGCACAACCTATATCTTAGATTTTCACATCAATATATGTATATTATAATTTATTATTTTTGATCTGGCAGCATTTCACTACTTTACTATGTATTATAAGCATTGTTAATGATTTCATATGTGGACTATCTAGTTCATTATTGATTTTAAACCTTTAAAATCAATTGTGGGCTAGATAGTCCATAACTGAATGCCTGCCTGCCTGACAGTTGCACAGCAGAATTTCATTTAAATGCGTCCAGTAGGTCTAAAGATGTATGTGTACAACCAGACAGACAAAAACAAAGATTCACATTGTATTAAATGTTTTCATTACATTGCTTTATTTTTATACTTAAAATATTCAATTACCACTTAAAATTTTTTAATGTAAATATAAATACTGTTTCATGGTTGTATCGATTTGTAATATGTATAGATGTATGGATTCCATAGCATTAGAGCAACTTATAATTCGCCAATTTAAACAAATATCGGTCAAGTGGTACTCGCGCACTGAGGGTTCTGTACCAATTTCTACATTGTAGGTCACCGGAAAATGTAACTTATAAAAGTTGAAAACTAGAAGTTGTCACTTAATGCTCTCATTTTTAATAATATTCTCCTATTTACCCATTGGTAAATAAAGTTTTTAAGTTACGAGTATCGCCATAAAGACTTTGTTAGCATCTACTTTACATTTGTGTACATTTGTGTATTATTATTTTTTTAGCTTCACGCTTTATCCCGCACATGGCAGGGTAGGCAGAGGAGCTGCAGGAACTATATGAACCTAGTGTTAAGGCACTCCGTTAATTTAATTGTGTATTATATATGTATATATATTGTATGTATATAATCCAAAGATCCAAAAGTAATTAATAATAATATCCCATATGTTAATAATATAACACCATCGGGGCGCAGTTGAGTCACGTCTGACTGAACACAATGTTCGAGTCCAAAAATAAGGGAGAAATATTATTATAATATTGATTAGTTATGTTACATTAAATCATTTTGTTGAGGGGATCGTAGTGCAGCACTTAACAATAAACGCGACAGTTGCGAGTTCGATACCCACTCGAACCTGCAACTGTCGCGCAACTAGACGAAGCGCTGCGTTGAGTTCCGCAAGCACGCAAATACGCATTAAGCACGATATGTTTCGAAAATTTGACAAAAATTAAGAGCGGAATGTAAAACCTGGGCATTACTATAACATATACAAAAATGAAAACCGAATTAAAATTTGTTGCATAACTTAAACCTATAAGGTTTAAAATTACATCAATAGAAGGTGTTTTTTTTTAGCTTCACGCTTTATTCCGCACATGGCAGGGTAGGCAGAGGGAACTGCAGGAACCATATGAATCTAGCGATAAGATACTCCGTTGCTTAGTCCTCGCTTTCTCGATCCCCGCTTGCCGCCTTTTTCGAGGCATTGCGTGTTGAGTGGTGGAACTCAACGCAGCGCTTTGCCTGGTTTCCAGAGCGAAGAAAATGGAAATAAAAAAATCCATCTTCCCCGAGTGGGAATCGAACCCTCAAACTGTCGCGCTTACAGGCAGATGCTTACGCGTGATTTGTTTTATAATTTTCAAAACTAAAATGTAATGTGCAAAAATATAAGACAATAAAATATTCATTTTTTAAACTAGGTACGTACGATTATATCAACAAATGTAATTTTTTAAGCTTTAAGCTTTATCCCGTCAGAGCGAAGTAAATGGAAATGAAAAATCCATTTCCCCGAGTGGGAATCGAACCAACAAACCATCGTGTTTAAAAACAGACGCTGCGCCACAACGGTCCGCTGTAAATTACAAGTACAATTAAGCTTAAAATTAAACATAATTATGTATTTCGCAAATAACTCATCAATTTGTTGAGTTCAGGCAAGCAGTAATAATTACAACGCGTCCGTGACTTTACGAGTATGAAACAGTAAAAATATAAAAAAACATATGGAATATGATAGAAATTCTGCGCGTTTCATGGCAAATATGAGGGCTGCCAACAGTAATGAGGATTTTATCTGCTACGTAAAAAATATTCAGTTCATTTCTTAGTCTGCTTTTAATATAATAAAATAGAAAACATTAGGTGACTAAAGTATTAATATATATCAGACTCGTGAGATGAATTACGTCATCTAGTTTTCATTTGTTTTGTTATAGCTTCACGCTTCATCCCGCATACAGCAGGGTAGGCAGAGGGAAGGGCAGGAACCGTGAAAAGCTAGTGTAAAAACACTCTATTCCCTGCTTTTCCCCTTTTTTGAAGCATTGCGTGTTACGCTGCGCCACTATGGTCCTCAACAGTTGTTCTTGTGTAAGGAATTTGTGTTATATCAAATAATACAATTTGATATAAAACACATTATTTTTATATAAAAATATTTTACCACCTTTCAGTTAGTACCTAGTTATATATAGTTATATAATATCAGATATATAGGTACTTATTAAGATATTTATTTATTGACTTATTTTAAGATCCACCAAAATTTGTTTACACCAATACACCATCAATCTCCATTTGGAAAGTATGTACGTAAGGTGTAGACATTATTAAGTATTCCAGTACAACAATTCTTGTAGCAAAAAAAGGTTCCGCTGGACAAGACCGCCAGCATCCTTAGAGCATAAAGAGAGGCGAGATACAGGGTGACACCTTATTACCTAAAATCTTTATAGCGGTACTAGAAACGGTCATCGACAAGCTCAATTATGACAGAACGTTAACAGTAAATTAAAAATGCATCGCTCATTAAATATTTGCCAGAAATCTTGCACAGATTGAGAAACAATAGATCAACAATAAAGAATAACGAGATGTAACTCGTTCAAAAACTATTACGGCCTTATTCATAAAAAAGTCTTATAGAACGTTTTAAGTATATTTTAGTTAACACGCTCTTTAGCTCCATAAACGCTCTATAAACCTTCTATAACTAAAGTGTCACTAATATGATTTATAAGTTCACAATGTTGCCACTCTACTGGAGTCGGTCGACTTGTTGACGAAATTATTATTAAATCCACAGATGATAAGTGACAAACGCATCGACATAGTATGGCCACAGATAATATTACGTACAAAAATATATTGTTGGATCTGGCTTGACATTTACTGGCTTGATTTACGTCGTT
Organism: Dione vanillae; assembly: GCA_037178615.1. NCBI lineage: Eukaryota > Metazoa > Arthropoda > Insecta > Lepidoptera > Nymphalidae > Dione > Dione vanillae. Next base: position 480,551 of record JAZFAU010000299.1, on the reverse strand, counting down.
GTTGTCACAAAAACACGAATGTTTATTTTATTTTAGTTTATAAACTTACTTAATTTTTAAAAATTAAGTCAAAAGAAGTAAAACGACAAAGAATTGAAAATTGTTTATACGTGGACAAGTATTACCTATGTTCTGTGCACCTTTCTTATGTATAATTTATTATTAATAAACTTGTTAATAACTAAATATAGTTAATAAATATCGAACAAAATGTCAATTGTTATATTGTTTTGTTTACAAAACTGAAATTGACACTCTTGATGACAAGCGACTCGACGACGTCATATCATGCTCATATTAGTATGAGCCATAATCAGCTGTTATATGAATCGGCCATCTTTGGACGTTAAAACACTCTTATAGTAGGGTTCTCGGTTCTATAACTTTATAATAAGTTTATAGAACTGATTGGCACTAAAATGCTGTTATGAATAACGTTTTTTGACAACTGTACTATATCGAGTCTTTAAGCGTGCTATAACTTTTTATGAATAAGGCCGTTAGAATATTGTCGTTATATAGTTTTTGGTGGTAATGGTAGCTTGAACAGGCAAAAGAAATCTCTTGCAAACAATAAGAATAGAATTTGCAGCACATAGAGAAAAAAGCGCGAGGAAAGTGAGTAAACTGCTAAAAAAGAAATACAAATTTAAATAAACAAGCTTAAAAGACACCTTACTACCCTATCACTAACGAATGCCAAACGTGGAAATTCTCAATATGAGTGTAAAAAAATTTACTTCTGCCAACAAAGTATTGAAGGAAGCGTGAAACCACAAATCAATGAAAGAAAAATATCAAAAAATCGCCCCATGAGATGAAAAAGATAATAAAACCATAATTATAAGGGGATTTAAAAAAGCTAAAATGACGCTAGGCAGACCATGTACCCAGAATGAACGTTGTTAATCGTTATCGGCGTGATTGTGGGGACCTACGAGTATGAGAAAGAGCCTTACCAGTAACATATTGGAATAAGTATTTAGTAAAGATAGCAAGTACAAACTGATAGACAATTTCCAGAGACAGATAGACGAAAAAATTGTGAAATAAGAGAAATAAGAGAGGTTCTTTTATGTCTGCAGAACATAATTAATTATTATACTCAACGTTTTTTTTTTAAATATAAAAAAATTGTTTTTTTTTTATAGGAAGGACAAGGCAAACGAGCGGTCGGGTCACCTGATGGTAAGATCACCGACGCCCACGGCCCTGTGTTCCCTGTACAGCAGAGGTGTTACAAGAGCGTTGCCGGCTTTTTAAAGGAACCCATGCCGTATCGATCTGGAAACACTGCCGCAGGTAGGCTATTCCACAGTAGTGTGGTACGTGGAAAAAAGTTCTTACGGAACCGCACAGTAGTGGAATTCCACGTGTCCAGATGGTGGGGATGATACTTTAATTTGTGTCGTACTGTGCGGTTGGAGAATTCAGCGGCAGGCACCAGGTCAAACATTTCTCCAGAACACTCTCCATGGTATAAGCGGTAGAGAACGTACAGCGATTAAACGTCTCTACGCGGCGCCAAAGTGCCTAGCCTTTCACAGATATTTGGGTCCCCAACGGTACGAACGGCTCTACGCTGTATGCGATCAAATGGTTCAAGTTGATACTGGGTTGTACCAGACCAGAGATGCGAACAATACTCCATGTGAGGCCGAACCTGGGGTCTATATAGAGCCAATCGGTGTGCAAGCGTGAAGTACTGTCTCGTTCTTCCGATGACACCTAGTTTCTTCGCGGCCAGCTTGGCTCTTACTATCCAAATGATCGCGATACTGACAGTCATTCAAAACGCTGAGCCCCAATATACTGATAGTAGGTGAGGCTTTAAGAGAAGTTCTCAAAAACTGGTGACACGACAAAAGGGCTTTTTTAGTGGTTAACGCGCAAACTTGAGTCTTCTGGGGGTTGAAAATATAAAATTAATAATAATTTAGTTGAAACCACTAAACTACTAATCAAATAAAGTTAAATATATTATACAAATGTTCTATTTTTTTGTATGTATTTACATACATACAAATATATATAACATATCTACATATATGTGTATAGTATTTTTATGTGCAATGAAGAATATACACATATATACATTTTTCAACTAGTATTATTGCAATCGGTTCACAAAAAATTATATAATTATAAATTATTTCATTATGAAATAATATTTTAAAAGCTTTATAATTTTACAAAATGTATTTAACTGAATTGGCTAAAATTTCAAATTTGCTACAAGATGCATAATTATAATTTACGTAACGCCATAGCAATGTAAATATTTAAAAAATATTAAAGTAATTAGTCTAATTAGATCGCGCCAATTAATAAATAGCAATGATTTGGCAACCCTAACACACATAAGTAAACGCAAATTAAAAAAATTAACTAAAATACCTCCATCAACATAATTTAATATTACTTCACAGTACAATAATTTCAACATACAATCTACAGGAAACAGTGCCAAAACAATGCCGTACAAAGAGGATATCCCATAGCCTTTAACGAACAATAATACGGCACATTGTGCACCCATAGCCGTCAGCCATAGGTGAATCAGTGTCCATAAAATGTTAATTAACTTATATTATTTGAACACATCTGCGGCATCCTAGTTGAAAGAGATCTTCCCAAAATCCACTACACTCCCCACTTTAATACCACATAAGATACGTACAAATTCTAGTCTGCGACATTCTTTACGTAGTATTTTTTTATTTCTTTGCTTTGGGCTTATGGCTTTATCCCGCACATAGCAAGGTAGGCAGAAGGGACCGCAGGAATCGTGAATCCAGTGTTAAGACACTCCGTTACGAAGTATTTAAACGGAATTATCTCGTTTCCGTATGAAACAAATCGTTTTTCTACCAATATGTTAAATTTCTAAAAGCTGAAACTTCCACAGCCATATCCGTCAGTCAGTCATTCATTATAAACATATTAATTTAGTCAGAAAGGTCGTACGTACCGCTTTAACTAAGCAGAGCGGGGACAATAACAATATTATTAACAAAAACATATCCCTCGGGTAGCGATCGAACCCACAAACAGCGTTTACAATCGGACACTGTTCCACAACGCCAAGGCGCGTGACGGCCGTAATTAATTAGTAAACACAATTATTAGGTAAGGCTAAACGATAGAGCCTTGATTGTGCTAACTGTTTACTTTGTTATCTGGCCTACGTTACGTTCTTTGAGTGCTCACTATTCGACACAAGCAATTACGTGCGACTTTGCATGCCATGCCAATAGAAATGACTAAGATTAGTACAGTGTATGTAATTTAAAAATACTCATCGAAACCTATAGCCTTCCTCAGCGAATATAATTCACTACCGCTCACCTACGGCTTCACTCGCTTTAAACTACTGTCTGATTAATAAATGAATTGCATTAATTTATCATACATTGTGGCCTCAATATAATTCTGATATATAAGCCGTATATATTGTAAAGTCTTATCAAAATACGAGGGTCAAATTGAAAGTTCTTAGAAAATCAAAAACTAAGCATTCTAGCAAGTTATTACTTTTATTATAACTATTCAAAATAGCGTCCATTTACATAAATACACCGCTGCATTCGATGAAACCATTGATAGGCAGAGATGGCACCTTGCCCACTCGGCCTTAGGGGTCTCTTCAACGGCGTTTTGAAACGCAGCCACTGCTTCTTCGGCGTCCATAAAATGTTTTCCTCGAAGTTTTTCTTTTATTTTCGGGAATAAATAAAAATCGCAGGGTGCGAGGTCGGGGCTATACGGCGGGTGACCCAATAATTCCACGTCTAAGGTTGCCAAATAGTCGATCGTTTGCCTCGCGGTGTGCGACGAGGCATTATCGTGATGAAGGAGGATCCTGCTGCGAGGTCGTTTCTCTCGAACTTTTTCTAAGACAAGTGGCAAACAGTTGTTAGTGTACCACTCTGCATTAACCGTTTTCTGATCCTCTAAGACAACTGTCGCGTAATGACCTGTCTTTCCGAAGAACGAGGCCACCATCTTTTTTCCAACACTTCGACCTCTCTTCACTTTTGTTGGCAACTCTTCGTAAGAATCACCCACTGAGCAGACTGTCTTTTGGTTTCCGGATCATAACAGTAAATCCAGCTTTCGTCACCTGTTAGTATGTCGAACACAGCATTTGAGTCACCTCCGTTAAATTTTTGGATCATTTCTCGGCACCAATCAACACGGCGGAGTTTTTGAGCCTCGGTCAAATTATGCGGTATCCAGCGGGCACAAAGCTTCCTGACCGCTAAGTGTTCATGTAGGATTTTGTGCACTTGACTCATACCTATGCCTAGACTTGTCCGAATCTGCTGATAGGTCACTCTTTTGTCAGTCTCTATCATACGCCGCACAACACTGATATTATCTTCAGTCGTCGCTGTAGAAGGCCGTCCCTCACGCAAATCATCGGTGAGATTAGTTCGACCACGTTTGAATTCATTAAACCAGTTGTAAACTGTGGCACGAGATGGGGCTTCATCGTGAAAAGCCAATCGAAGTCTATCATAACTTTCTTGTTGACTTATATGACATCGAAGTCATAAAAAATCATTGCACGAAAATTTTCTCGGCTTAAATTCATTCTGACGTGCACAGACAATTTTCAATTTGCCGCCAAATCGTAAAACAAATGACAAATGAATGAAATGTGTACTCAATATTATTGGTAAAGAGTTCTACTTTCAAAATTTAGACTTATTTTTTTAATATAATGCTTTTAAGTTGCCAGTTCTAAAAACATTCAGTTTGACCCTCGTATTATGTACTTAACATAAAAGAAAATTAAATCTAATAATTTCGAATATGTATATATATCTTAGCTTTTGATACTTTTTCGCTTCGTTCGAATCGAATTGGAAAGATCAAAGTTGTACACTATGAACATCTACTAATATTCACTACTCCATCACAGCATGTTCCCAGCATAACAAAGTTGTTATAGGTTATCAATGGGAAGTTCCGCTTGTTTGCTTGACACCTCTATGCCTAACTGATGATTGAACAACTCAATGACGGAAATAGACCTATTTTTATAACACTTATATTATTTTTTTTATAATTATTAATTATTTTGTTTACTTATATTAATAATTATATTTCATGCTAATATTATCTAATGTGAATCATTTAATTTTGTTACTACTTCTATATTAATTAAGATTCCTCTTCATTACGTAAACAAATTAAAAACGTGTCGCACTTATATAAGTTTTGTGTGAGAATAAAATTAAAAAAGTTATTTATTTTTCAAAAATTCGAAAGCTTAAAAAAAACCTTAAGTTTTTATTAGCAACCTGTCGATTTGCACTCAACCGTTCAAGGATTACACACTTATTCTTTTTTTTTGTCATTTGTGGAAAAATATTTAATTTCGCCAAGACTTTTGCTGTAATTGGTGATAATATCAACATTAATACATATTAATAAAAAGGAATTCTTATATAACAATAAAATAATAGCCATTGTAGCAGTTTAGAAGTTTTTCACTCTGGCTCTCCGGGACACAGTCCGTACGGGTTCGGTAAAGGTTTATGTTATATGTATGTTTTGATCATTTTTTCCACCTTTTTATATAAAAAGATAATCAAATGTAATCGAATAATAAAAATGTTTGTTACACCGTCTTGTCTTGCCAAGCTTACCAAGCTCAATAAATAAACGTTAATAAAATATTGAATTATTTAAACATAATAGTTTTATATAGTTTTGTATACAGTGGACCCAGCATACAAAAAATGTTAAATTTTTGAAATAACAAGAAAAAAAAGTGGCTTATTACAAATGATTCACAATATAGCATATATAGTAACTCGTCTATTTATTTTGTATGCACTCAAAAGCTAACATAATCGCCAATCACACCCATTAAATACATCAAAATAAGTATTTCTCGTGAAAGCACATACAAACCGACAATCATACTTTTATAAATAAAAGCCTGCTAAGTGTTACATTGAAAGGTTCAGAATCCCTGTACTATTTATAATCTCTTTGTTTCCCTCCATTTGTAATATGCAAGTACAACATCTGGCACTCTGTTTTTCCGTTGCCGTGAGAACAAATGTGCAATTTTTTTATTTATTCAGTATATAATTTTTTGGTGAAGTATTTTCGTAGAAAATATTTAAAAAAATTAAAGATAATAAATAATGAATTATAATCTGTACATAATAAAATCGTAACTGAGGGCTGTCCTTACATGGAATATATATGAAAAGATAATTTTAATGGTGTTTATGACATTGATCAGCCTCCTTCGACATTTAGTGTCTGTTTCATTTCGATCAGCTCATAAATAAAAAAGTTACATCAAATTAAGTAAATGTTTTGTTGGTAAAAATTGTTCATAAATAACTGTTCCATTTAACATCTATAAAACAAAGTAAAATCAAATATTCTTAAGAAAATTACTTTAAATTTATGTAAGTGGGCTGCAAACGCACCAAAGTATTGCATTTTATTTAATTTACGAAATTAATAATCCATTTCCATCCAGTCCAAGAAAGCAAAACCGCGAGTGTCCTTAGTATACAATAATAATTCTATGTATATATAGATATTTTAAATTAATTATTATATTAATTATTATTACATAAACTTAGACATGAGGAAAACAACGAGGAATAGGAAGTTTACAATGTTTACAAACCATGTAAAATTATTATTTAAAATATTATAAATATAGCAGTTTGTCAAAGAGGTAAACTCTATTATATATATTAAGAAAAATAAAGTGCGGACGGAGTAAGCAAGGACTAAGTAACGGAGTGTCTTAACACTAGGTTCTTATGGTTCCTGCAGTTCCCTCTGCCTACCCTGCTATGTGCGGGATAAAGCGTGAAGCTAAAAAAAAAAATATACACTGCAAGTACTGCTTTCTGTATCAAGGTATCAAGCATATTGTTGTATGCAATTTTCAAAAGTTTTCGTATGTGTAGTGGCGGAACTTAACCCCGTGCGATTCCACAACACGGAAGACGCTTACCCCATGAACCGTGACGTCCATGATATTATGGTAGTGAGTTTAACAAAATAGAACCATAAAATGTTTATTGTGGAGGCAATGTTTAAACTGTCAATTTTCATTTTTTATAGAAATAGAAAATAATAGTTTTTAACATGTTTTAAAAATACTATATTGTAATAATATTATGAAAAATTTTAGCTACATAAATGAAGTTATATTGAAACAGCAGCTCCAAATTTTACTATAATTTTAATGGCTTTGGAGTTAATTCCACCTTAGAAATAATTATTTTCATCTCCTAACAAGATAGAGTATTGTACTGAAATCTTGCTTGAAAGTCTCATTTTGGATAACAGTATGTATGTAAAAGATTGCATACAATTTCCTTCTGTCAATCCTATAATATGCAAGATATAGAAATAAATAGAAAAATAGATTTTTGTTTATTTTATGTGGTAATTCAGGTGAGACTATTCTTATTTAAGTAAATAATAAATTGTATATTTTCATATTCATCTATCTTTTCATGATGTATATTTATAGATAATGATAATATCAACACAGATATACATCAAGTACTAACAGTATCATAAGTGTTACTGATAACTCAAAATCAGTGCTTATATGATAGATTTTGATTGAAATATTAGTGTTGTTAAAAATATATAGTATTAAAAATATATAATAAAATTAAAAAGAAGTGATGAATTCACAATAAAGAAGTAAGACTCAAGGGACTTGAAAATTATTAAAAAAACAATATAAGTAATAAAAAATAAAAAAATATAATAATACTATGCATCCTAAGCACATAAGCATATATAAAATATTTATGTTTACATAAAAAGATCTTATTTATAACAGCCCAAATATAATACAACAGTTCCGTTAGACACATTTACTTTAATCTCTTACAAGTTGATAATGATAATGACCAAAACATTACTAAAACAAAAACATGTTGCAGCTGATATATATACATATATTATCTTTGTATTACTAAAACTTTTGTATTTTCATTTCAAAGTGACATACTTTCAAACATTGAACGATTTAAAATATGTAACATTTATTGAATAAATTCTTTTCACAAATTTATTACAATTTTTGAAGATTTTGTTTAATTCTGCTTATTATAATTGCAATAAAGTAAATTCTACTTCTAAATTATATCACAATAACACAGGATTTAAGTTGTATTATCAAATTTATAAAAATAAATAATACTTATACATATCTTAGAGATAAGAAAAGCTTAAAATAAAAAATTTAACTACAAAATGTACGAATGTCTCACCTGGTACATTATTTGTTGGGGCCAATGCCCAATCTGGGGAGGAATCCTCTTCGTCCGACATGGTGGTACACTTAACTCACAATCAAATCACCAAAACACTGTAGGGCATGTCCTCAAACACTTAACACTTAATGAGATTCACATATAAAATAATTAACACCTAAAGTTTGTTGTGTTGGTCCGAATATTTTGCTCCATTTTCAATTCAGTTCCTGTAATTAATTAATAATAATTTTATGTATCTGCTTATTTTAAACATATAAAAACTTTTTAATTTACAATAGCATTTTACATTATGAGAATGATTTTTAAACATCCAACCAGGTACACAAAATAAGCTGTGAAAATAATATTTTATTTATAGAGACTGTCACTTAATTGAGTGGGTGTTGTCTAAACTATAGAATTCTAAATTAGGTGGGTATCATGTCACTGACTATTTAACTGGAAAATAAACTATTATATTTTACAATAACAACTATATGAAATTATTGATTACTTTGTTGTTTTAACCAAAAATTGTACTGTTGTAAATAAATGCCCTGAAGGTCCAGTGAACAGGCTAACAGGAAATCAAAGGTTTTCACCATTGTCTGTTTATTCAAAGGCAACTAATGCTTTCTATTCGTATATTACAAGGTTGTGAATGTCAGTCGATATTAGAACGCTTTCGCAACCTTAAGATTTGAACTTTATTTAGACAGCATAGCAATATATACACAAAAAAAAACCAAAGCTGAAAGCCGATGACATATCGATACGTTTCCGCATTATGACTATAAATATAACACAATACGCACTTATGAATAAATAGTATATATAATATTCTTAATAAAATAAATTTCTACCCTTTCAAAATTTATTGTAAGTGTTCAAATAAGGTAGCACAAATATCTTAACCTAAATTTATTCTATCGATTGTTATGCAAAAACACTACGATGAGTCATCGCTGTCACTATTATAGTACAGTTACATTTTATATATGAAATATTCACCTGAATAAATTTTAAACTTTTAATACTTATCGATAAAACTATTACTTTATAGCATGAAAATAAATTTCGAGTCTTTCGAAAGCAGACATTTTCCTCGGGGAGTCGAAGACACTAAAAGTGTTACCAGAATTATAAACATTAAGCAAAATTGTTGTTATGTACAATGGTATGTTATCGTATATTATTTAGCAAATATTTTTGAAACGATTTTGTAAAAAAAAATCACTTGTTTAAAAAATTTCAACGATAAAATTATTAAAGATTTTTATATACTAAATAACTATGGAGCTAAGCAATATATTTATAAGTATTTATATATATACATTGTAAATAAATGTTGTTTTATATATATATATATATATATATATATATATATATATATATATATATATATATATATATATATATATATATATATATATATATATATATATATATATATATAAATAAATGTTGTTTTATATATATATTGTAAATAAATGTTGTTTGATTATAAAGATCATTATAATAAATATTATTTTAAAGAACATTTAATAAATTTAAACAAAAATTCAAATTTAAAGTTATAAAATAATGTAAAATAGGATCAAAGGACAAATACCTATTTCTCAATATCATCTTCTACAATTAAATATACATATTCATTTTATTTGGAATCTAAATTATGTAAATATGTAAGCCTATATTTATTATCTTGTTAATACTAAGCATCAATCATTTTATTCAGAATTCTCTTGTTATAACTTGTAACTATTTAGCTACCTGATATATCTTAGTATTTGGAATTGCTAAATTCAGAAGTCGTCAAACTGGCAATGTCCTTGCTTGATATAACACCGGAAATACCTAAAGCTAACATTCTTTTTAAGTAATTTAATTTAAAAAATAGATAAATTTTAGCATTTTTGCATAATATCTAATAGTTTATGAAAAATATTATATTTGTACAGTAAATAATTTTTTTATAAACTATATTTTTGGATTTTTAAAATAAATTCCTTTTTAAAGAGCGCCTCAACTGACAGAGCGTCATTGTACGTAATGGAGTCGATCTTTTATACGACAAAGTTGTGATTGAAGTTATTAAGGATTTACATACAAATATCACATAAAATTGTGTATGATTGTGTATTATTGGATTAAAGCATAATCATAAAAGTGATTTATGGATACCAAGGCTGAAAAAACGTGTATAAACAACCTCATTTTTGCCTCAATGGTATGTGTGCCATCAAAATATTTTGGAAAGTTCACTATAATTCTATTTACAACGTGAGATTAACAGATAACCAATGGTGAAATAGAAATTTGGACATTTAACGATGAATTTTTCGTATTAAATTATTGTCAAATCATAAAGAACTATCAATTATCCTTAAGCTTTGTCGTTCGCGTAACTGGGTAGCTGTACGAAAGGTCATGCATTCATTTGTCTTTTTATTTTCAGAATGATGGTAACGCAAGTATCACCATAGAAATGTTAAATATACGCTAAAACTACGTAAATACTTATTTTGGTTGTCCAAACACGCGGGTTAATGGTTTTACGAGGGCAAGTTTGTTATCCAACCTCAGATGAAGGGATGGCTTCTGACCAACCTGTGAAGAAAAAGCAAAGAATAGATGGCCCTGATATTGACGATGGGAGTGATAAGTCTGCTGAGGATCTTCTTACTGATATTTACGATTCGGAGACACCACCAGCCGATAATTCTGGCGATTATACATCGAGAAATGGTGAATCTCCGGATAGCGGAACTGTGAGCGAGGATGCAGTTGACTGTTCTTCTATTCTGAGGCTCCCTAGTGATCCAAATGTTGACATAATTCCTTCATGCTCCAATAATATACCTCACTGGACAGCTGCTGATGATACACTTTTAGCTGAGCTCAGAATAATACAAAATGCTTTAGTTGGACAATGTTTGTGTGGTTTTGATGAAAATTCTCTTTGTCAATTGTTTGATAGAAGATTACATATTGCGTCTTGGCCAATAACATGTTCCCTAACTTATCTGTCAACTATGCAGCTTATGTTTGATATATATTTGAAGCAAAACAACACTGGCACTATATGTTCAAGATTGATGTATGCATGTGACCTGTTTGTGCGGAACAGGCATGACTGGATTAGTGAGGTTGTGGAACTGTCAGAACATAAAAGTAAGTTTATAACATTTGTAGCATGTAGAGTGTTAGCTAGTTTTCTAATTGTTTCCAAGGATACAGTTGATGAGAATTGGTTACAACAGATAACAGAAAATATATATTTGTTTGATAGGATAAATAGAATCACAGTACAAAAAATTAACTTCAGCCTAGACATAATTAAGAGGATAGTTGAGTGGAAAGATGTTGAGCAGCATCCATTAGAAGAGAGTAGCCTTGTAAATACTTCTGGTAGTGTCCAAGTGGTGGAGGACAATCCCTTTAGGAGTGGTCCGAGTTATGGTAGCAGTAGTAACAGTGCACAAACCTCCTCTAGTTCTCGTAGTGATAATTTACATAGTGCATTTTCTAATTTACAAACACATAGTAGTTCACCTTCAACATCAGAGAGTGATAAGAGTGATAGCAAATCTGTACAATTTAAGCTTAGCGAACCAGTGTTAAAGTTTCCTCTTGAGCCCTCAAATAGTAGTATGGATCACTCTGAGTCTCCAGAGCCACCCCCAGCGAGGATGGAGAGAATCAATGAACATGGTTGTGTAACTGTTATACTGACAGACTCTGAGTCATTTGATACATCTCATATAAAATGCCTAACAATAAAAACGTTAGAACATCACTGGCCTATTTTGGTCAAAAACATGAAGCTGCTTCTTCTAAGGTACCTGAATTTATCTAATGCAGAAAATTGTATATTAACGTTTTTCTCCCTATGGGAGAATATTATTAGTGTAAAAGCGAATCTCTCAGTTATAGATACTAAACCATTTTATGCAGACTTACAAGGGTTTGTAGATCTTCTGCGTAACACAATGCTACCAAGCTTAATATATACGCAAATACTCAGTTTGTTCAATGAGGTTCTTTGCTATGGCTCGACACTGGCTCTTCAAGATATCTTGCCTGAAGAGATATGCTGTCTCGCTCATTCAATAGTACGATATGTTAAAGACTTTCGATTACTAAGTGAAGTTAGAGTACAAAGCAGTAGGAGTGGGTTCGGTTTTCTAGGACACGACTGTACCGTCATCAGAGACTATTCGTTAGGGCCTGATATAGCGCCACTGTCCTCATCCATTCAGTTAGTCGACCATAGCTATGGTGAAGATGACAACGACGATACCTCTCAATCTCGTAGCGAAGTAGACAAGACTATGTTGCAAAGAATGTCCTTACTAGTTCTTAAGTCAGTAGCAGTTACTGTGAAGGAAATGCGTTGTGATTCATCTGACAGTTCGATAGATTCGTCAGACTATAACGCGATTCAGGATATGCAAATTGTGGAAAGATCAATACGTGATGTGTTGAAAAAATTAGATGTGTTCATCAGAAATAGATTTGAGTTCCATCCGGAGACACCTTTCACTAAGATGTTGATTCATCTTTTTAGTGAACAGGATGATTATCTTATAGAGTCAATGGTTTGCACACTAGATATAACTGTAGGTATAGTATACAGAAATTCAATGTATCCAGATTTAATACCCATGTTGAACCCCATCATATCTTTCATTGAGTTCCTCAAAGTAGTGTCCCATGATAGTGATGTCTTGTTAGACTATCTTGTTAGTAATGAAACATGTTTTTTGTTATATTTACTTAGGTTTCTGAAATATGTCAGAAGAAATTGGCCTAAATTTTTAGAATCTTGCCAACAAGCAGATGTAGGTGGCACAAGAGGATTAGATGATACAATGAGAGTGTTGATAAGATTGCGTTTACAAATTAGTAGGCTGGTATCTAAGTCTTTATTTCCATATAACATAAGTCCTGTATTACGATTGCTGGAGGTTTGTGAAAGCTTATATGAGGGTAATGAGTTTAGCTGAGTGCAGGCTTTTGGCTTGCTATAGCAATGGTACAAAATGTTACTCTTCTTCTATATTCTAATATTCTATGCAACAATATAATTTTGTATGAACTAGTTACATTAAAATAGTGAAAGTTTTAACGAAATATCTTCATACTAAATAAATTTCAGTGTTGTTATTATTATAATTATAATTATTTTTATGGTAATTAATTAATACTATTATAACTTTCACTTGAAAAAAACCTTTAAGACTGGCAACATAATTGACATTCCAAAATTTGTTGATTGGTTTAGATTTAAGGTAATTACATTTGATTATTAAAATAATTTATATTAATTGTGTAATGTTGTAATTTTCGTGTCCATAATTATTAATTAGAAAAGTAATTTACTCATTGATGTCTTCCCAGATTAAAAATTTCAAATGTATATTATATAAATTAATTTACAACATATTTGTACAACACATTTGTGTTGTAAATTGCAATTTATCGATAATAATCAGTATATTTTTTGTATATTTTATATGAAATAAATATTTAAGTGCCTTATTGCAACATTGGTGCTTAACATACACTTTGTCTTAGTCCTATTCATACTTTACTTTTTGTTATGATAAATAGTAATTTAAGTCATCTGTATAATTAATTTTTAAGGTAATTTAGCGCTAATTTATTCTATTATTTTTGTATATTTGTAGCAGTAATGCATATAAAATGCGGGTTTTAATTATGTTTTCTACTAAATTATATTTCATGTCACAATGTAAATATTATGTCGCCATCAATTACCATTTAAATAGGTAACTTTAATCAGTATTAATAACAATATTATAATTTATATAAATATACATATATACATATATTGATACATAATGTTAATAATAAATATTTTTTTGATTATTTGGTAAATTCAGTAATATGAATCTGAAACTGTCCAGAATCACAAGTATTTTTTTTGTTTTGTTCTAATATTAATGAATTTATTAGGTTTTTTTTTAATTTACGTTTTGAAGCTAAAGCCTTAGCCTCTTTTGTTTAAACTCAGTGATTTTTTACTTACTCATCATAATTGATTTGAATCTCAATCATTTCCCATTAAACATTGACAATCAAAGTTATACTAAGACTAGTAAAATATGTAAAAAGTGAAAAATATGAAAACAAAATGTATAATATTTTGTAATTATCTTGCCAATAACGTAATATTGTAATCATTAAAAGCATCTGAAATAACAAAATTATTTTTGCTATTTTTATTTTGCTAAAATAATTAATTATTGAATATCTATACACAACAAATATAGACTTTGTGGGATAAACATAAAATAAAATTTAAAAAAAGACAGCATCACTGTACCCACAAAGGACAGGCACAGGGGAACCCAGTATCAAGACTGACTGTCTTTCAACTTTGTCGTTACTTTTTCCACCTGCTGCTTTGCAGAAAAGTAAAATATAAATAATTCCCTCCACCATATGGATACAGTAACCAGAACTATCGCGTTTACAATAATATACAAATTAAATGTACTATACTTCAAAATTTAATTTAAAACAATTGTTGCTTATACCACAGGATACAGTATAGTAGAAGTGGCATGAATCATGCACGTCAATATATCCAAAGCTATTTTAGTTTTAATTTTTCTTTCATATATTTTCACTGATCAACCATTTGCTCTTCACTTTTCCTATACTGTACTATAGGTTGTGTTGTACACATACATATTTGTTTAATGTAGTAATGATAATTTAAAATAATAATAAAACAAAATATTTTTGTACATGATCCATAATATTTGTTTTTATTAATAACATACTAATTTATCGTTTGCCTTCTGAACCTTTTTAGAAATATCTCCATTAGTATTAGTAATTCCATGTTGGTAGTGCGATAATCGTTTCAATATGAGCACTGGAGACCAGGAGAAAGATCAGGTATGGTCTTTGGGATTTTTACCGTGTAATAATAATGATGTCGTATTATGAAGACACGCATTTACCCCTTTTAAAGTAGTACATAGTTTGTTGATTTTTAATAGTGATAGTCACATAGTTAATTTTCATCTCTTATTTCTGTCTTATGCAGCGTGAAATTTTGAATGCTTAAGGTAATATATATTTAATTTGATAAAGTTAAGCTGATAGACAATAAATCTTTGCTCAATTTTTCTGCAATGATCGAAAAAATGTATACACTACTAGAGAGTTACCCGCGACATGTGCTTCGTTTTATCAGCTTATTTCACGTCGTGGTCACCACTGTGTTCAGTATTGTACCTTATTTGGTAAGCGTGAAATAACCAGACGCAGCAGGAATCAAGTCTGTTTAATTGAGTATCTATTACAACACTGAATAATAAAATGATGTGACATAGTATTTATAGCAGGCACACACTCTTCAGGGGTAAAGTTAGATTTTGAAGGCTGACAAAATGCGCACGCAGTTGTTTTTAAGCAAATCCAATTAACTAGGCTAACGTGTAGAATTTGTCATAACTCATAACAATTATCAATGGAACTGTTCAAGTTCGATATCTTTACCAATAGTAAAGTCTAGGTCAATAACTCGCCTCCCTTAGTTTCACATAAAACAAATAATATATAATGATTTTAAAACCTTTTCCCAGCGACAATTAAATTTCTGTATCAAATTTAATGAAAATTGTCTTAGTGGTTTAGAGACAAAAATTGTCTTTTCCACTTAACGATGATGTTAGTAGAGTTCTTTTAACTTTATATTTTAAACTTATTGGCTGCTGGAGATAAGTGCTCTTTCTAAATGAATGGAAAATAAAGTTATTGTATTTACTATATTTATTTATGTTCTCTTAATTGGATTTCTACCTTCAAACATGATACATTGCAAGATATTACCCGTTTGTATTTTAATTTTATTTATATTTTTCAAATTGGTAGTTTAGCTTTATGACCATGCCACGTCCATTTACCACCCGCTGTTATTGAAATGTTGACTTCAAATTATTATATTTAAATTACATCTGTACTAATTTAATATGCAAGTAGAGTAAAGGCGAGTCCCATCTTGCGTTATAAAAATAATAACTTGAACATATTTAAAGATTCTTACATTTCGTAGCACACTTAGTTGTCAAAATATACATTTTTCTTAGATTCTAAACCTTTTGTATAACTATTTTTGTACGTCTAGGCTGGAGTGTTGCTTTTTCAAAAGTCATTTTGTTTGCCCGCTCACATCATCAAATAGAGCAAAGATGAAATCTCCGCCCCAGTTTATGAGAATAGTCTATTTATGGCGAACTAGGCCAGCTCGCTTGACCTGAAGTTTACTTTTTTTTATACAGATATTGTTGTCGTGATCTAGATTAGATTGGGTTATAATGTTAAAAAATCACTTATGTAAGTTAGATTTATCTCTGTTTGTTAAACTACAATTATTTAAAACAAAATAGTTTAATAATGTGTTAGTTCGTTCGTTTCTTAAGCCAGTTAATATATGGTCGTGATATAATGCTTTATGTGACTGACACTCGCAAAACTCGTGTGAATTCCCACACATGGCAGAGTAGGCAGGGAAATACAGGAACTGAAGGAATCTAGTGTTACGATACTCTGTTGCTTAGTCCCTGCTTTCTCCGACTCCATTTTCCGCCTTTTTCAAGATATTGCGTGTTGAGTAGCGGAACTCAATGCCGCCCTTTGCCTAGTTGCCAGAGCGAAGAAAATGGAAATTGAAAAATCCATCGTCTTCGAACAGCAATCGAACCCACAAACCGTCGCGTTACAAACAGACGCTACGCCTCTGTGCCACGGTCATTCCTGTTAGAGTTATATTTCAAATTTGGATGACTAGACGTACAATTTCATTTGAAATCTTAAAAACAATATGTTACTTGATTAAGAGACTAAATTACGCGCAATTGAGTTCCCTCACTCAACACTCAATGTGTCAAATAGTGGAGAACGCGAAACGGAGTGTCTTGACTCTCTTTGCCTAGTCTTCAGGCCTGCGAAGTTAGTATGGATATATAATTTTAAATCTATAATTAAACGGATAAATTACCGTCCAAATAGAAAACAAATTCTTAAAAACTTTTCTAGATAAAATCGATCCAAATAACTTTTTTTTGTTTTAATAAGTTAAGATTTATTTATATATTTAATTTTATCCCAAAACTCATGTATCTTTGTACTATCCCTATATTGGCAGGCACTCAAGTGGCATTTGCAATTTTTAGTGGCAATTGTTATTTTTTTATTAAACTCATTAAAACAAAAAAACAATGTAATAATAATAACACTTTATTGCATACAAGAAAATGAAAAGAAGAAATATAAATAATTAAAATAACACATTATATGCAATGGCGGCCTTATCACTACAAGTGATCTCTTACAGGCAACCATTCAATAAAATACATAATAAAAGAAACGGGACGATGCAAAAAAAAGTAATGTTCTTTTAAAATGACTGATAACTTTATTCTATGAATACGTCATGATAGTAAATCTAGAATAATCTTTGTAGATCTAAATAATATATCTCAAACTTGCGAAATCTCTTTATTTAATCGGAATCACTGCCACTAAACCAAAGCCAACCATGTGAAAGTTTAAATTTTAATATTTATTGTTAGACAGAAAACATTTCGACTCTCGAGAAATTTGCCGGAAGCGACATTCGCGTGATGTGCATTATTAAAGCTCAAGGCGCAACGATCGATTGCGTGCTACCTGGGAATGGGAATCGAGGAATTTACTTGCAAATTACGACGATATTTTAATGGCATATATCCTTTATGGTTCGTTAAAAAGTTTTAGGCTTCTGGATTATATTTTTTATTAAGTTTATTGCAAACACTTTGTATTCAAGTATTAATTGTCGTAAATAAATAACAAACGAATATGTGTTATATGCCTATGTTATAATAATATTATGCGTCTATATCATCCTAATTGCATTAAAAACAACGTCGAGTTTTGTCACTACGTAGCGCAATGTGAATGAAGAAACCTAATCACTTACTAGGTACCTTAAACAATATATTGCCATCGTCGCGCTGTGGGAGTATTTTCGTAGATAAACGTGGGCGAAGTGGGCCCTCGCCCACGTCCTCGCGAGGCCTGTTTAAATGTGATGCCAATAGACTCAAAACATAAGACACGAAATAAAAATCTACATCATAAACTACTGGAGTTATTAAGTTAGGTAATACGTTGAAGAATTTTCATTACTTTATATCATTGTTACTTTTGTAAAAATAAAACTTTTTTTCCGATCTTCTTATTATTCAATATTTTCCTACCGTGTATAGGTAGGTATATATTTTTCACTATTATAAGCAAGCTTAAGGTATATGGTGGAAATATTTCAGGGGCGCCTTAACCTGTAGTGCAGGGTGCGCAATGGACACGGGTGCTGCCCGTAGCATCTTATTGGACTATGATGGTCCAAAATTAGGGTTTCGCCTTGTGTTGTAAATTCTATAGGCAGTAAAACAAAAATTTAGTACTTAAAACACAAGACGAAACATGAATTATCGCGTATCTCCGCTTAATTTTGCAATAGAGATATGCTACAGGCATCAAATTAACAATGAATTGTTATTCTGCCGTCATAAGAAAAAAAGCCGTTACTAATACTATACTTACTTAACAGCTTGTTGAGATATAAAAAACTTTTATTTTTAATAATACAAATTATAGCCGCCGTTTCAGGCCTAGGGGGCTACAGGATTTCATTGCAATCGAGCTATTGGAGTTGTTGCATAGATCGTAAGAAAGAAAGAAAAGGGACTTCGCTGATGCAACTTCGCCCACATCCATATTAACGCCACTGAGTGGAACAGCGTCTGAGTGAGTAGTAAGATTAATAACATATATAGGTACCTCGTAAAACTCATTATATTCATAAATTGAGAAATATGTAAAGACGATTACGTCTTGCAGTCTGTCTGTCGTCTAATAACCGGGATATTGGTTTAAGAGTATTCAAGGGTATTGTTTTTTTTTTCAAAATGATATGATAAGAAACAAAAATAAAATTATCCAAATTTATCAATACAAAATAAAGTACAATATTTTAAATCTAAACAATAAACTAAGAACGTAGTCCTTCAACATTAGGCAAGTTAGTTTTGCCTACCTGCCTGCCACATTACTTAGATAACCTATGTTACAACAAAAAGTCATATACGTATGAAAAATAATATTTCTTCAATGATATTAATTAACGTAATTTCTACCTTAAAATGGAATATACTATTCGTTCGGTGATTATAGAAGTAACTCCACTTGACCTATTACCCCGGCTGTGACCTGATACACTAAAGCGTCGCTAACTCGCAGCGCACACTGGAATCCAGATTAATCGCTTGAAATGTTCCAATTAAAATTTAAAAGGATAGATGGTGTCGCCGTGCCAACGTCGCGCTGCTATAATTGCGTGCGAACTCGTTATGAAACTTCAAATATTAAGAAAAAATATTGAATTTATTTAATATGAATATTTCGTACAGTTTAACACTTACTATTTTGTATGTAAAAATTTTAAAATTAAATAAGTAAAATATAAAGTAACAAACCTTATTTAATGCTTTAGTTTAATTTTTTTTGGTAAATATTTCTTTAAATAGCTTCACGCTTTATACCGCATATAATAAGTGTGGAATAATGTGTGCTATGTGCGGGATAAAACGTGAAGCTAAACAACATAATGTTAAGATACTCCGTTCCCTGTTTTCTGGCTTTCGGGGCATTCTGTCGTAACAACTTCATTTTTTTTTATTATTACAAATATTATGTAGTATTATTACAGTGTACCTACATTTTGTGTGGGAAACTGATTCCTGAATCAAGCAAAGAGCCTGTATTTTAGATCATCAGCCTCCAACTTCTAGCGAAATGGAAATAAATGATAATACTAAGGTAGGTGCTGCTAATAAGGCCTAAGTAACAAAAACACGACTTTAAATAGTTCTCGGTAAGCGAAATTACAGTCATAGGTAGCAAACCATCCTAGATAATGCCCCAAGCCCGTTACGACTCGTAAGCCCGCGTGCTGCATTCAGTGCGATGTCGTCTATTTTGGTTGGCGGGCACACGTCACAAATTAGAAGATAACGGTCGAACCAAATTATTTATACGTTATTTTATAGTTATCTTGTCTATAAGTTAATGTTTTAAAGTTCTGTATTGTACAAAATAGCAGAAATTAGGCAAAATAATGATATTTTTAATCTTGCTTGACGATGTGGTTGGTTGTAAATAAGGCCTATAAAATTGCCTTATTACTCTCCTTTATAAATATCATAGTTTTTAATTGATTTATGGTTTTCAGGCAAACCTTATAATCACAATGCCTCCAAACCGAGCATTGTAATCTGAATATGATCTGGAGGCAGCAGTCTGAGCAGTGCAATGTGGACGGCTGAGCACATACAAAGCTGCTGAAAGGTACAAAGTGCCAAGAAGAACAATACAAAACCACCTCCAGACCGCCAGCTTAAAAAACCTTTGGCAGAAAACCTTTACTTAAAGAAGAACAAGAAGCTGAGCTTGTGAGTAGAATTGTGAGGTTTGCTGCAATGGGATTACCTGTTACTCCACAGATTCTTCGCGGGTTAGTCTTACAATTTTGCGAGGCGAATCAATCATCCCTTCAATCAACAAACTAAAGTTGCTGGTAAGGATTGGTTTGGGACGTTTATGAAGAAACAGACTAACATTTACAGAATGGTTTACGGCAGTTCCACTTCTGACGATGAGGATAATACACTCCTCACTCAAGTGTAAGGAGTGTCATTTGAGCATCTCCTGCCTACTCTAGCTAAAAATACCGAAATGACACCAACAGTCAGAAGAAAATCCAATCAATTATAGAGGAACTCCAGTTATCAGAGACCAGGTTAATAAAAAAAATAGAAAAAAGACCTCACAAATGAGAAAGACAAAAGTGCTCCTTTTGTCTCTGTCTCTGAGAGCAGTAAAGAGCTGCTATGAAGATGTGTTGCAAATGCAGCAAGTGGTACCACGAGAAGTGCGTTGGTTTAACAGAGGAGGATGATGATTACTTTGAGTGTCCAGATTGTGCCTGATTAAAGAAAAAATATTCTTTTTAAGTCTTTACTGTAAGCATCGTATTGCTATTATTTTATGGATCTCCATTACCAAATATAAGAAACTGATTTAATTTATTTATGTAGTTTAAAGACTTAGGCCTTAATATACTACCATAGTTTAATAAGGCCTACAGGCAGAGTTTTTTGAAATGTTTAATTTTAATTATGTTTATAGCAGTAGTTGCTGTTTTTCGTTTTAAATTAATACTAATAGACATAAATGCTTAAAAAACATTAAAATTTACTCATTTGCTTAAACAATTTTTAATTTATTAAAACTTCCGCTTAGCTAGGCCTCATTAGCCGCACCTACCTTACTAATAGTAATACTATAGACTTCGAAATAGATACTCTACCACTCACATAATCTTTACTTATATACCAATACTATAAAGCTCAAATTTATTGGCTTGCAGAAGCTAATCTTAACAAAGTAAAACAAGCAAGAAATATCTACATGTATGATTGTGTATGAAATTTTCCAGTTCTTGAAACTTTTACATTTCATGGAAAAAGCATATATCTGTAAATAATTTTGTTAAAATAGATTTTTTTTATTTCATACAGAATTTTTATTCATTCCGCATATAGCAGAGTAGGCGCAGTGAACCACACAAACTATGAGAACTTGGTTTTAAGACACTCCGTTCCCTGTTCTCCTTTTTTGAAGCATTGCGCATTGAAAGGCGGAGCATCGATTAGATGTCAGGGCGTGGAAATAGGAAATGAAAAATCCATTCTCAGTACTTATAACCAGACGCTGCGCTACAACGGTCCCCTATTTATGTTTAGTTTTTAAATATCATGAAAATAGTCTATTCAACATTACAGACATTTTCAATTGTTATAATCGTCCAACTAAACTAATAAAAAACAAGGAAAATATTTCAATATAGAAGGCACTTTTAATTTGTTAAAAAAACGTAGCGAACTGGGAATCATTCGGCTGTCATTGCAATTACTAGGGGTTCATTCTCTAGCCAGGAATTAACTATATCTTTAAAAAGAGTTAATTGATACGTAAAAATATGAAAACACCTATAGGTGGACATAAATGCTGTTGACCGCAAATGGTCTTGACATCGACACCTGGCAAGGTATCGGCCCCGCCGACGAGGAGCGTACTTAGACGAGACTCTTAGACGATCTAAAGATGTTAGTGAGTCTATGCGCTTAGCCTTTGCAAAACTCTTTGATCGCTAATGAACAATGTGTATAGAAGCACAGACAGGACAATGAGACGAAAGAGTCCCTTCTATATGATAACGAAACGTGTGATTTGACAAGTTCTCTCGTATGACGTGCACGAGAGAGTATGGCAGTACCATTAGGGAAAGCTTGAAGAACAGGTCGTGCTAGATCTTGTCAAAGGCTTTAGCGATATCTAAGAATATGGCAGAAGTGTCGCTGTGGATCGAACGATGCACGTGGTATCTCCGCAACGAACCGCTTGTTGATGAGCAGATTTTTCGTTTCTACTGTTTCTGATTCACGATTGACATAATTTCATGCTTGTCTTTACCATTTAAGACTATCCTTTTTTCACGCTAGACTCTTAAGTATATATATTTGAATTATTATTATTTTCCTATTTTGTTAAGATAAGGCATACAACTTATTACCGTCGTGGCGTTACGGAGGACCGCCGTGGCGCAGAAACGCAGTCTGCCTGTAACGCGACGGTTTCTGGATTCGATCCACAGTCGGAGAACATGGAATTTTTTATTTCCATTTTCTTCGGTCTGGGAACTAGGCAAAGCGCGGCGTTGAGTTCCGCCACTCAACACGCAATGCCTCGAAAAAAAGGCGGAAAGCGGGGACAGAGAAAGCAGGGACTAAGCAACGGAGTGTCTTAACACTAGGTTCCAATGGTTCCTGCAGTTCACTCTGCCTACTCTGCCATGTGCGGGATAAAGCGTGAAGTAAAAAAAAATTATTACGTCTTAAAATTACGTTACAAAAGAACCGATGAGCGTACTGGAACAAACTTTCTTGGCAAGGAAACTACAGTCAAATTGTAAATTCAGTATATATAACAATAACTCGTCTAGCAGTCTGTGAATACATAACGTCACATTTACAATCAGATTCTATTCTTTATCACTTCTGAATTAATATGGCTTTTAAATCAGTACTACAGATATCTCAACGTGCAATCTAGAACTATGACACTTATGATATTGCAAAAGTAAAACATGTTCAGCTATGATTAAATACAATGGAGGGACACAAAAACAAACACATAATATTTAATATATTTATTTTTCGTAGTCAGACTTCTTTTCGGGGTATTCATATTATTTGAATAATTCTATATTCTCTTGATTTTCATACTTTGTACATACAATAATTAACATTTAGTGGATTCACAATTAACACAGATCTTTTGTCCTTTATTGAAGTTAAAAAAAATCATTTTACAATATGAAGTCTCGCTTTAGTTTTTTTTTTAAGAAATACATCATATTCATGTTTTATAATAAAATATGTACGCTCTCAGTTATTTAAGCTGAAGAGATAACGTCACTCAAATAGTGAAATCTTACATTCATATAAATAACAAAAGAAAAATCTAGTCCATGCAATACATACATATAAAATCATAAGACATACACACAAACAAATAAACAAAAAAAAAACAATAATTAAACTGACTTACTATAAAGATACCTAAATGGTAAACAACGATGTTTCACGATAAATGTTATCCAAACAAAAAAAAAAAACATTTTTATTTTTTTTTCTTTCATAATTTGACATGTCAAAGATCCAAATAAATAGGACCTATTATTATTTTATATTATAACTTTACAAACATTTCCTTACGATTAATGACTTAATTTCTACTAATTTTACATTAATTTTGCTTCACACAATAATCTCTGAAATATTTTCAAATTTTGGACAAGACGCTACAGTTTTATTTATAAGTAATTTTCTTTTGGCAATGGCAGCTTATACATCCAGCATATTATCACATAAATATATTTTAAATTAAAATTAAATAAAATTCAAGCAGTAATAAATCGAGCAAGTGATTGTTACAATGAAATCGAATTTCATTATTAATAATATTTAAAAAAAAAAACAATATCATTAAAGTTATGGTTCACACATCTTTAACTTCACGCTTCATCTCGTATATAGCAGAATTTGCGGGGAAATCTTAGTGTTAAAACACTCCATTCTCCGGGTTTTACTCAAATTCGAGACATAGCATATAGAAATATAAATTTTCAATGTTAACCGAGCGAGAAAATGAACATAATATTCAATTTAATACTCCTGACTAGGTATATGACTTATTTGGATAACAAATCTCATGTACCTAAATCACTACAAAGTAACATACAACACATACATCTCACACACACACACGCACACACACACACACACGCACACAAATATACCAACTTACAAAAATATTCAGGTATCATAGTCCTCGTCTATTTGCAAATCACCTGAATTCAAATGATCTATATCCAGCCGAGGCGCGACCGGCGTTACTTTACTTTCATTGTTTTTCTTTATATCAAACTTAGACTTAGAGTTCTGCCGCTGGAACTTCTTCTCTTTAACACCTACGATATTCGCTACCGTTTTGTCTAACACTTTTATTTCTGGCTTCGTTAGGTTCTTTGTGAAGTCGATTTTTAGTATTGGCGCTATAGGGGTTATAGGGGTTATGGGGGTTATGGGGGTTATGGGGGTGCGGGGTGGGGTGTTTTGCCTTACATCTACATAGAACATGGGGTTATGTTCCGCCTTTGGCACAGTAACTGCCTCAATTGGCGTCAAATTCGTCAAATTGACGTAGCTGGACGTCGACGGTTGAGGACTCGAATATGTTGGATTTACTTTGATCACACTCTTGTGTTGTACTTCATCCGTTAGCAACGTCTCTTGGTAGAAGTTCGCCGTTACGATCCCTTTGTCTTCCGGTTTCTTTGTTAAATCTATGGCAGTTTCGGATGCGGCTGTTTCGATTCTAGGCTTGATGTCGGCTTCCGCTGATAATGCTCGACGAAGATTTTCCTTTGGCGCTGTTATAATTTGTTGTATTTTCACGTCCGAGCTGCTGGAGCTGTTTGAGTCTTCTCTAGTGATCCGCCTTGCTACAGAGGTGTCTGAAAATCTGAAATACATACAATGTTAAATTTTATTTGTGAAATAACTAAGCTTCCTTCTTACTAACTAACTAACACCTTACTTGCACCTTCGTGCTGTGTCGATGATTCAATCTCGATTCAGATGAATGAATCATATATCATATTAAGTTTCCTCCATCCATTAATTCGGGATAAAACGATAATATAAAAATATTTTGAAGTCTTTAGCCGGGCCAACGAGCCCGCTACAGTTGAGGTGTCCGACACTAAAAAAACGCGGCGTTGGGTTCCGCCGCTTCCCACCATTACTTAGTATTCAACCAAATAATCGAAAAGGTATTACCTAGAAGAATTTGGGGAGCTTTCACCACTCAACATTTCTCTTTCTTCCGCTGCTGTTACATCTGGTATGTTTTTGACCTGGAAGTGAAAAAAATAATTTCAAACAATAATAATAAATACTATTTAATTTTTCATCTTTTATAATATTTAGTTATAGAATTATTTTCAAATAAAAAGACAAAGCGCCGCTTTTAATTTCGCCACTAATGACATTGTATTTTGGATTCGGGAGAAGTATGGAGAACAGAGTGTCTTCACAATCTCCTTCCCTAAAGTATATGCTAGGAAAAACAAATAGTTCAAAAACAATATTAATGTTTTAGGTGAGACATCTTATAGTGCCCCTAGTAACTTGGATGTAATAACCATGCTGGATATACTGATTGAGATGTTTCGGTATGTAGTTAGATGCAGCGCAAACAGCTCAGATTTCTATTTTTTTCTGTAAGAAGTTCACAAGATTTATATAAAACTATATCATGATCTATTGAAGAATTCAAAAAATTAAAGTACAACCCCATTTCGAAACAATTGACAGCACCATAACGTCAAAAAAAAGCTCTAGCTCAAAGTTAGCAACAGCATTGATGTACAGACAGACTGCGCCTCAATGTGTTCTCCTCATATGATCACAGTAATAGTAAATCACAACAATACAGATTTCATGGTAAGTGCCTATATCACATTATAAATATTTTCATATTAGTGTCAAGGCTCATTAAAATGTACCATCATAATGGGAAAAAACAATAGCAGTAAGCCAGTCAAATTTTATAGCCATAGAGAGGCAAATGAAGAACAACTCCAATCCTTCCTCAAATCCTATTAAGTTTAGTTTAATTTCCAAAATATCTTTTTGTATAGAGTTAAAATAATACACAATAGAGAAAGTTTGAATAAATTAAAACATTATAAAAAAATACTTACCAAATCCCTAAGAAAATCAAACCGCGACTCAGCTAGTATACATTGCTTCACATGCGATGGACTGAGAGTTTTAGCATTTCTTTGCATTGTCACTTGCATTGCTTTACTAAGCAGAGACTCCACAAACAGCTCTAGGGTGCGAGGTGTAGTGATGAAGAGAAAAAGTTAAGGAAACTTTATAAATTACATGTATGTTTACCATATTCCTAATATTATAAACATTAAATACCATCAAGGCAAAGCAAGACAGTGTCTGGGTATACGCTGTTGTTATAGACTTGCCACTAAAAGAAATAAAAGTTATAATTTACTTATAACTTTACTTATAGCTTTAAGTAATTGTTATTAAAAAAGTTGTAGCACTTAAGCAATTTGCAATAACATCAACATGGCATAATATTTTTAAATAAATTGCACATTTCTTTAGTTCAAGAATTTAAATTATTTATCAATAATTCTAATCTATATTTTACAGACAATGATAATAGTTTTCTTCGAAGTAGTATCTTAACACTTTTCTATGTGAATAATCTTCCATTATAATCAAAGAGAAAAGTAGTTATGGAAATCTGATTATTGTGTTTTTTTATTTTAAATATGATACTTCATATTACTTATAACTTATTTCTATTGTAACTAATATTTATAGTAATATATTATGATATTAAAATCCTACAAACACTCATAAAAAATTCTTTAAATCATGTTAAGTTGCACAAATATAATATATCAAAACAGTTGCACTAATAGTTTAAGTTAAACTGATTTAAGTCACAATATTTTCTATACCTTAACAGATAAATCATATTGTGTTTTGATATTATACATATTGTTATGGCCCACATATTGAGAATATGGTATACAGGTAAAATTATCTGAGAAGAGTTTATTACAATTTACACCCAACATCTTTATCTTTTAATGTTAAGACCATTTTAATTTATGTTTAAATATTTTAGCCTATCTATATACACTTAATTAATTTGCACATTTAATATCAAATTAAATATAAATGGACAAGATATACATATTTTATTTTTTACTATTATGATTTGAGGCAAACATTGAATTGCTATTGACTACAGAAATATTATCAAACTAGATAACTGCGCAATATTCAATCAAAAAGAAAAATAACAATAGCAAGAGGATCTGCCAATATAAATAATGTCACCCAGTGAAGTCCTTACATACTGTATATGAATGTTTATATTATATACAACAATTCTATTAAAGTCAATTGAAAAGGATATAGATTATAATTGGCACTGCTTGTGCTACTTTTCCCACTTCTTCGTCAGTCTGCATTATCTTCTTAATTCGTCCCTATAAGCAAACAATGTCATGATATCACCAATCTCTCATAGAACCGACAAAAACAAGCCCCTTTATCTTGTTATTATGGACGATTTCGGCAACTGTACACTTACGGCTGGAAACCTGGCATTGTATTTTCTTTTCTTCGACGGCATAGCGATGATTTGTGTACTTTAGCACTATTTTAAGATTAAAAAAAGCTCACTTTGTCATACCACTGTTACACTTCTCGCGCATTTTTGAGGTTATAAAAGGGGGACGTTCGCAGCCTACTTCATTTATATACCAATCTGACAGATTTCCACCTCTTTTTACAAACAACTTTTCAAATTTATGGCAATTGTGTTTTGTTTATTATCTGTCTAAATATTAATTCAAGGAGTTAAAAATTAACATTAAAAAAAATAACAATAAGAATAATGATTTTTATTTATTTTATTGAATTCATATATTAGTTTTATTTTTGAACATTTAAAAAGTTTATTAATATTTTCTTTTTAATTGTATTAATAATAAATTGAATGTTAAGTACTTAAAACAATTGATAAAAACAAAGTTTGTTTGCAAGTTTGAAATGTTAAAACATAAACTATTTATAAGTAAAATATTAATCTAAAATTCAATCACGTCACAACAAACCTATAGGTTTTTTAAATGTCAACTGTCGTCTGTCAATTCTTATGCAAAATGGCGTCGTTGTCGAGGTGTGTTGTACATAATAAAACTATTTACTATTATTTTAATCATAAAATAAGAATCTCATGTTTATATAATTAGTATCAAAATAAAAGTTTACATAAATGAAAAAAAAAAAATGGAAGAAATTTTAAGCGTGTAATAAATTTACACGGTTATGTTTGTGTCGACAATGTTGTATAAAAGATCTTTTATTAATTTAATATTTTAAACTATATTTTTGAAAATTAGTATATCAAAATTATTACAATAACTCTATGAAATATACTGTGTCCTTTTTATTAAGTATATTCTAAACAACACAAAATAAGACTAATTTCAATTTTCGTTTCAGCTTGTTACCAGCTCCTGTTCAACAAGTCTGGGATAGAGATGACGAACAAAAAGCAAGACGCGTTGGCAGTGCTCTGGTTGTATCACAAACCAGTGTCCCGCCATATGGTCAACGTAAGGGTTGGATACCTAGAGCTGAAGAAGATTTTGGAGGTGATTTATTTAGACTCTTAAATGTATATTAACAGACTTCTAATGGGAAGTATGTTAAATATAACAGATAAGCTATTATTATTATTCATTTTTTACCTAATAATTTTGTTAAATTTTATTCTAGATGGAGGAGCTTTCCCAGAGATCCATGTTGCTCAATATCCCTTGGGTATGGGAGCTAGAGGTAAAGAGAGTACATCAAATGCATTGGCAGTACAGCTAGATGAATCAGGGAAAGTCAAATACTCGGCGATTGCAAGGCAAGGACATAGTGCTGATAAGGTCTGCAAATGTTTATATTACATGTTAATAATAATAATTCTCCAAAAATGACTATTAAATAACTTTTTTTATTTTTCTATTAGAATATAAGTTATATTTTTTTTTCAGATAATTTACACAAAACTAACAGACCTTTTACCAGCAGAAGTGTTAGCTGAAGATGATCCTAGTCTACAAAAACCCACAGAAGATGATATCCAAGATATAACAGAAAAAACAAAATTGGCACTTGAGAAATTAACTAATGCCAAAATATCAGCTGCAATGCCAGTTAAAGCTGCACCAAAAGCTGTGAGTTGATTTCTTTTTCTTTGTTAAATAATTGTATAAATACATTAAATTTCAAACAGCTTTTCAAATATAGCAGGGCAGGCAGAAATAATCTAGGGTTATATTTCTATAGTCCTAGCCTTTGCATAAATTTATGCAAATTAGTAAATAAGAGTAAATTTGTTTCTATAATTTTATTTCTGACGTATTTTCATTTTGTTTAGTTTAGTTTGTTTTTGTTAAATAGTTTTCGATAGTTTTCGATAAATTATTTTATTTCATTGTTCTGTAATTATTAGTTTGTATTTTTATGTTTATTTTTTAAGTTGTTTTTTAAGTTTTTTAAGTTGTATTTTATTTTAGAGTTCATTACTTTATTAGTGCATGTTGTGTACTCCTATAATTAGAGGTACATTTGGTATTTATTTTCTAAGCTTATATTTTTTTGCATTACACATGTATCTCTGTTGGAGTTCCATATTAAATAAATAAATAAAAATAAATAAATAAAAAACATAATACTTACATATATTATATCAGATAAAGCCACCAAAACAACTATACCATGGAAATATTATTCTCTTTATTGTTACATAAGAAATGAAGTGTGCCTTCTTTATAAAACTTTGATTTTTAATATTTTTTGTGAATGAATATGTAGCACATTCATAAGTAATTGTTGTATTCATATTCTTTATTATCTTCTCAGTGTGAGAAGGAACATATAACTATGTAGGTCTCTGATAGTGCATAATTTTTACAGGCACCTGCGCAATATATTCGTTACACACCAGCACAGCAAGGTGGTGCTTTTAACTCTGGAGCTAAACAACGAGTTATTAGGTTTGTAATAAGTTTTAAATGGTGTTTTAAATTTAAATTTTTTCCACATTGTTCTGTTGTCAATAATATACATAAACTAAATATAAGGCAGAATTTTTCACTGCTTGAGAGTGGGACACTTTAGATTTCATATGTATTAACTATTTCTTCATGTGAAAGTAACTTTATTTAAGATGTATACAATTTTATAACTTGTTAAGGCAAAATTAAATAATATAAATTTATTAAGGCAGTTAATAGAGAGTACTTTCTGAATCTATTACTTATATATTGCATGGTTTCATTCCATGATTTTACTAAAAACATATGGAACTATAAAAAGAATATTCATGATGTTTCAAGCAATGATAATGAATCTCATAAGTTGAGTGAACAGTGCCTAAAAGTATTTTAGTTGAGTTGTTGTTGAGTTGTTGCAATTCCTTAAAAACGTAACAGCCATCCTGGCTAGATATTTTTCTGCGTGTTTTGGTATTATCAAGTCAACTAATTACATTTAAACTAAAAAATTTTTTCTGATTTATTTAACTTTATATTATTAAATTTTCCCAAATCTTTTGTAATAGTGATCTTTTTAATTTGTTGAAAAAAAAAAATGGTTGGTAATTAGGATCTTTCATTACCTCATTAATAGATAAAATGATTCCATCCCTTTTTTCACTTGATATGAGAGAGCTATCATTCTTTTGAATATGCATTTGAGTTATTTATTACACATTATTTATTATCTTTAATTTTTTCCATTAACCCATTTACATTTAGCCCATATCATTTGCAGGATGGTAGAGGCGCAGTCGGACCCGATGGAGCCGCCGCGCTTCCAGATCAACCGCAAGATCCCGCGCGCGGCGCCGTCCCCGCCCGCGCCCGTGCTGCACTCGCCGCCGCGCCGCGTGTCCGTCAAGCAGCAGCGCGACTGGAAGGTGCCGCCCTGCGTGTCGCACTGGAAGAACGCTAAAGGTGCTTAGATGAGTAATGAGTGATTCTAAGTAATGTTGAATATAAAAACATATAAAGATAGGTATTAATTCTATATATTATGTGTTAATATTGAGGGCTGTCGTAGCGCAGAGGCATATCGTCTACCTGTAAACCCGACGGTTCAATTGCCATGAGAGGAAGATGGATTTTTTATTTCCATTTTCTTCGCTCTGGCAACTTAAAGCGCGGTGCCTCGAAAGCAATGCCTCGAAAAGGTGGAATGTGGGGACAGAGAAAGCAGGGACTAAGCAACGGGATCTCAGTACTAGATTCCTACGATTCCTGTGCCTACCCGCCAAGTGCGGAATAAAAAGTGAAACAAAAAAAAAAAAAAAAAAAAGAAAAAATTGAAGAATGTTGTGTTCTTATTTTGAATTCAATTATTTGAATTTGAATTAAACCGCCGTGGTGAAGGTAAAGAAGTTTGTGGGTTCGATTCCCAATCATTTTTCATTTTCATTTTCTTTGCTTTGGCAACGAAGCAAAGCGCGGCGTTGAATTTTGTCAATTAACACGTAATGTCTGGAAAGAGGGCAGAAAGCAAGAATTGGAGTGTTTTAACACCAGGTTCCCACTGCGGTTCCATCTGCCGGGTTATGTATATGCTGCAGGGTTGCTATAAGCGTGAGGAAATTGACTTGCTCCCTTCTTCAAGCTTTAACTTAGCAGGAACTTTATAAGTAATTAACTATAAGTTTGTTAAAGTTCTGAAGTCCTCTTTATTATTATTATTTTTACATATTTCTTGTTTCTTAGTTAGCTTGTTAATGTTGATAAACTTAATACACATTGTTTTTCGTTTTCTTTCTATGTTAACGCACATATTTGATTCTTCGACCAAAATTATATTTTTATATTTTGAAAAGTTTTCTACTAGGTGAAATTAGAGTGTATGTGAAAAGTTGACTCTATGCTAGCCATATATTAATATCTTTTAAATATTTATAATATCTTTTAAAATATTTCAGGTTACACAATACCCCTTGATAAGCGACTAGCGGCGGACGGACGAGGTCTGCAACAAGTTCACATAAATGAAAACTTCTCCAAACTGGCCGAAGCTCTATACATAGCTGATAGAAAGGCGAGAGAAGCTGTAGAAGCGAGAGCCCAGTTGGAGAAGAGAGTGGCGCAAAGAGAGAAGGAGAAGAAAGAAGAGCATTTGAGAATGTTAGCTCAGAGGGCTAGAGATCACAGAGCTGGTTGGTTTTGGCATTTTTTTATTTGTTTTCGTTTTTTACTTTATTATTAATAATAAAAGCAATTTACATTTGAGTAGATAGAGAGAGCTACATATTTTGTCCGTTGTCAATTAGTGCATATTCGAGACATGTAGTTTAAGTTGTGGAATTCAACGCCGTGCTCTGTCTTGACAGGGCTGGAAACATGAAAAATTATATTACTTCAGTGTAAAGGGAAATGGGTAAATAGAATAAAACTCGTCTGCACTGTTCGACACCAATTTTAATAATGACTATTACAGTCGACGATTGTACGAGAGGTAAACAAAATATGAATGAATGAATGAAACATACAGTTTATTTATTTCTACGTTCGTTTATCGTTCTCATTTCGTACTTCATTCTATCTGTGGAGCCTTGAATTTTTGTATATACCATATATACATTCCATATGTATATACATATATATATTTATATATTTTTGTAACATAATGAAAATTTCACTTAACCATAGTATATACGATATGATTACAATTTTGTATCAAGTTATAATATTCAGGTATTCGCAACCCGGAGGAAGAAAACGCGGAAGGCGGCGAAGGCGGCGTAGGCGCGGGGGCGGAGGCCGAGCTGTCGGTGGCGGAGCGCGACCGGCTGCGGGCGGAGCGACACCGCGACCGGCAGCGGGATCGCAACCTCGCCCGCGCAGCGCCCGACAAGAGGTAGTGTTTTTTTTTTATGTCTTCACGCTTTATCCCGCACATGGCAGGGTAGGCAGAGGGAACGGCAGGAGCCATAAGAACTTAATGTTGAGACACACTTGAGACACTTTCGAGGCATTGTGTGTTGAGTGGAGTAGTAGTAGTTGTTGTAGTTGTAGTGTTAGTGTTTTTCCTTTTTTACCGTTTTTTTTTGTGATTTACCAAAAACATACAGTGTTTCCTATGATTATATTATTTATTTTCGCAGGTCTAAGCTGGTGAAGGATCGTGAGCGGGACATCTCTGAGCAGATAGCGCTGGGCATGCCGGCCAAGGCCAGCCAGGGGGCGGAAGCCATGTTCGACCAGAGGCTGTTTAACAACAGCAAGGGCATGGATAGTGGTGAGTCCAAGAGATGTTTAAGTTACTCAGTGTCTGATTAGCGCAAGGGTTGTAGATTTAATATCTATAAGATATGAATGGATATAGATTGTTTTCATACTAGGTTCTCTTTGATTTACTTTGAAGTGATTAGTTTGTGATACAGTATGGTAGTTAAAATATATGTGTTTATTTAAATTACTTATGGGAAGATTTTTTTAATATATTTTCTAAAAAAATATGATAGTGTGTAAAGGCAATGTAATATTTTGAAATTCAAAATAATTAGAAATATGTCGCCTTTCTGTACTTCTTTACCATTCATAGTCCATACAATGTTTGTTAGCTTAAGTTTTCAATGTTATATAATCATCGAATTGAAAAAAATAAAACTATTGATCATACAAATACACTCTTAAAATAAACTATAAATATAATAAGTTTTCTAACTATAAAGTAATAATAATAAACAACGACGGAACGGACGTCCAAAACGCTATCTTGTCGTATAAAATTGGTAGCAAATTTAAAAGAATTACTGAATAATCGCATTCGCATTAGCGAATATCGATAGCACACTCGCATTCGTATTCGCGAATGTTAAAAAAGCGTATATAAATATTTGCGTCCGCGACTCCAGGCTACGGCGACGACGAGGCCTACACCGTGTACGACAAGCCGTGGCGCAGCCAGGACTCCGTGGGCGCGCACATCTACCGGCCCTCGCGCAACGCGGACAAGGACAACTACGGCGACCTGGACGGACTCGCCAATAATAAACGGTCGCTTGACACTTTTCTATACATTGTTTATGGATATAAATAACTATCGAGGACCGTCGTGGCGCAGAGGCGTAAGCGTCTGCCTGTAAACGCGACGTTTTGAGGGTTCGATTCCCACTCGGGGAAGATGGATTTTTCTATTTCCATTTTCTTCGCTCTGGCAATTAGGCAAAGCGCGGCGTTGAGTTCCGCCACTCAACACGCAATGCCTCGAAAAAGGCGGAAATTGGGGATGGGGAAAGCAGGAACTAAGCAACGAAGTGTCTTAACATTAGGTTCAAATAGTTCCTGTAGTTCCCTCTGCCTACCCTGCAATATGCAGGATAAAGCGTGAAGCCAGAAAAAAAAATAACTAAGTATGCAGGGGTAAAAGTTAGTGCGGAATATAAAGTATTGCTGTTCTAGAGATTTAATGTATGATACAGAATTGATTTAGAAGCGACCTGGACGGCCTCGCCCATAATTCATTTGAACCTTTTTTTATTTTCTTTTTTTTATGTTTATACATAATTAAAAGTTGTGTAGAAGTAATGTTGTTCTAGAAATTAAATTTTTGATACAAAAATTATTTAGTACGACCTAGTAGGGCATTGAGATTTGAATAGTTTGATTAAACACACAGTTTAATCAAACTATTCAAATTTAATATTCTAGTATAAGAATATTATTTAAAATGTAATTCTAGAAGAATAAAATATCATAAATAAATTATTACCGTATTTAAATGTTATACAGATAAGACAAATATATCAGAAATATCATTCCAAGTAAAACTTACAGTTAAAAAAGAACAGTTTATTAATATTTGTATTTAAAAATATCTTGTGTTATTATTAACATGGTTTTATTAGCTTCACTTATATGTGAGTAACTCTCCTTGAACTGAAGGACTAGCTTTGTATATATGGCTATAATATATCCAACTAGTCTAAGGCGCGGGTCTGCGGCCACTGGTCGTAGGTTCAAATCCCGTCTGCACCAGTGATAAAGAAATATATATTTTTTAATTTCTTTTAAAATCTTAACTAGATCTTCTAGTAAATGTTATGTATTTTTCTCCAACAGCTTCGTAGCGGACAAGACATTCGCTGGTACCAGCAGCAGCAACGCCCGCTCGGGGCCGGTGCCTTTCGAAAAGGACGCGCCTAGAGACGAGCCGGTTAGTTTCTTAAATTTAAATTATTTATGTTTTTTCTTTTTTTTTTAAAGAATATTTGTTGAAATGAGGACGTCGTGGCGCAGGGGGGTAGCGTCTCCCTGTAACGAGAGGGTTTTGTGGGTTCGATTCCGATAAGGGAAGATGAATGTATTCAAATTCATTTTCTTTGCTCTAATAACTAGGTAAGTGTAGTGTTGAGTTCCACCACACAACAAATAGCTCGAAACTGGGGAAAGTGGGAAATGACTCCAGTCTTAACACTAGGTTCCCACGGTTCCCTCTGTCTGCCCTACTATGAGCAGTATAAAGCGTGAAGCTCAAAAAAAAACATATTCAAACAAACAAATTATATGTAGTGCAAAAATATTTTTATATATAGTGCCATATTAAGCGCGGCGTTGAGTTTCGCCACTCAATATAGCGCAATAACTCGAAAAGGCGGTGCGCGGAGATCTGAGTAACTTAATACTAGTCAACACGGATCCTGCAGCTCCCTCCGCCTACCCTGCTATGCGCGGAATAAAGCGTGAAGCTAACAATAAAGAATATTTGATCTTCTTCACCCTCTCAAGAATAATAACTACTTTAGATGTTGACATTTAAAATGTAATGTCTCTAATTCGATCAGAAACTATATATAATAGTGGCTTTATATGTGTCTCTCTGTTAACCCCATATATGCTAGTTAGTTAATTATATTTAAGTGTAATAATTTATATTTAAATATTTTTTAAACCTACTGTTATAGTAGCACTTGTATGTCAATAACATTAAATTTGAAACAAGATATATTGGTGATTTATCAATTTTTGTATGGTGCAATTTTATGCTGACTGTTATTAAAATATAAATTCTAATATGCTTAGTTTATTTCAGAAAATAATAAACATATAAATTCATAATGGAGTTATTATATACAATATATTAATTCTAGTTATACACATTTCAGTCTCGCAACCAACCTGAGGCAGACTTTGATCCGTTCGGTCTCGACCGGTTCTTGAGCGAAGCGAAGCGAGCGGACAAAAGCGGGAGGAAGCGAGATCACCACGACGCACCTCATGCCAAGAAACGGAGAGATTGATCACTACCATCGGGCTAGAGGAGGTAATTGTAGAAACCCTTCAGAAATAGTATCTATTGCTTGAATTTTTATTTAATTATAATCACAGAACAAAAGACTTGTCATCAGTGACAACATATTATTTTTATTGAAAAAAAAAAAAATAATCGGTAATGGGCTGGGTTTAAGTGTTTATAATAAAATATCGAAATTTTCTCTAAACTTCCCGTTTAAAATATTAAAAAAGAAATAAAAAACAGTGCTAGTAAATATAGCATGTTACACTCACATACAGTTTAGGAATATTTAAATAAACAAAAAGTGTATTTATAATTTGAATTTCATGCAAAATAGTTAAAATTGTATTAATTATAAATTTTTAATATTAAATATAAATCATAAATAAGGAGCAACTGTTCAATTTCAGACATTTCTTGCCAGAACCGCCTTCGGAGCTAAACATAAACCTTTCATACCTACCATTCTTCTAGGTTCTGTTGATGATTCCCTAGTGCGATGATGAATAAAAATTATATTTAATCTGAATTAAGTAGTTTTCCGACTACACGTTACAAATTTGACATATTCTAGACTCTTCTCAAAAGAACATTTTTTAATATTGTTTCTATTACAGTTTTTGTTACAGATGCATAAAACTTGTGTTCAATGTTGCCTTTTGGAGAGCAAGAAATGAATGTTATCTACCGATTGCTAAGCTTTTATTGACCATTGTTTGTTAAAATAGTTATTTAGAACATTTATGACAACTTGAGCTGGATGAAAGTGGTCTAACTGAAGAACTTGTGACATATGGAATTGTCAGTTAACATCAAATAGCTTATGAAAATGCAAAATTATGGTAGTTGTAAGTTAGGCCACTTTTATTGTAAGGCTTATATAGTGTGATTGATTTAGTTTGGTAAAATAAAATGTAAATTATTAATAAATTCAACGTATCAACTGGGTCCTAAATGAGTTAGTGACTTGTCACTATGTCTGAGGCATTACGTCATGTAGAGTACTAGAGTAAGTGTGGACTTAAACTATAACTAAACAAATGCAATAAATGTAATGTAAAAGAAATAATTTGAATTATAAATATATTAAATAAAGTTAAAAATCACGACGGTATGTGGGTTCGATTCCCACTCGGTAAAGGAATTTTTTTATTCTATTTTCTTCGCTCTAGTAATTAATTAGTCGAAAGGTGAAAAACAGGGAACGGAGTGTCTTAACACTAGGTTCCCTCTGCCGTTGCATTACACAATTCTGGTTCTCCAGTTATCATTTTGTATGAGTTACATCTTGAACTTAGCTATATATTACGTTAATATTTTTTTTCAATCCATACAATTATTAAATAACTTTGATGTTTAAGTAAGTTTTAGCTGTATTATATTTTGTGAACGTATCTTTAATTTTTATAACAAACTTTCTTGTATTATATGTAGAAATGGTTATTAAAGTAATTGTAAGATGTGTTTTCTTTTATTTCTTTACCACAATTTGCTTTAGCTTTTTAATTGCGGTCTGATCTTAACGAAAATTTAAATTTAGTAAGTGTGGGTATCTTTTACATGCAATTTTTTTTTTGTATTTGAATTTTATAATATAAAGCGGGGACGGAGAAAGCGGGAGCTAAGCAACGGAGTGTCTTAACACTAGATTCGTATAGTTCTGGCAGTTCCCTCTGCTTACCCTGCCATGTGCAGGATAAAGCGTGAAGGTAAAAAAAATATATATAATATTCTGTTTTTTTTTTCCCAAATAAAAGAAGTAAAAATCCTGGAGAAATATATAGGAGGGTTTTTCAAGTAAATATAAAAATTCAAGTAACCTGCATTTTTTTTTGGGTTTTATATAATATATGATTGTGTATTTTCACATAATTATATTTAAATTACGTGTTCACATAATTTCAATTTGCATACTAACATTTAAAAAATAAATGATAATGATAAAATTAAAAATAATGTAAATAGTATTTTTTTTTAATTTTAAGTGTTAAACCACACTAGGGACAGAAAATACTCAGAAAAGGAAATAAAATGTTTGAACTTTCTTTAAGTATTATAAACAATATTTCCATAGATTAGCATGTAGTTTCTTGATATCATAACCTTCTATGAATTTTTGTGATCACATCTACTAAAAATGTTTATAGTCAAAAGATATGTACATTTATTGTAAGTAATTTTTAAATTTCACTACACTCGACTAAATATAAATTTTAGTAACTTATACAGGTCATAAAAAATTTTGTCATTCAATTTGATCAATTTTAACCAAGTTAAGTGTAAAGTAGTGATGTAGTTGACATAGTATTTTTGATAAGAGAATGCTAAATACGTTTTATGGTTACAAACGTAATTTAGATTATCCAAAATTCATATAATTTAATACAGATGTTAAATTAAGGAGAACAAAAAGAAAAATAACAGTAGGCGGACATGGTGTGACGCCCGTGTGGTGACTTCGGTTAGGACTACTGGGTTTCCTACACTAGGGATTAGTGTTAAAAAATATTAATTTAAGGATATTCCATGTCAGATATGGATATATGCATTTTTACATAAAGAGGACTGACAACTGTGACAATAGTGATAGAAAAATGTAGCCATGCCGCGGTGATAGCTGTTTCTAGGTACAGCTTTAGAACCTAATAAAGTATTTAGTATTGAAATTCTTAAAACTTCTTTAAGATATTTGCGAATATTGAATAGAAATCTCAGTTATTCAATTAATATACTTCTTTATTAACTATTGTAAGAGAATAAATGATTGATATTTTATTACGAAAAATGCTTTACGTAGAAATTAGACTGAATGAGGTTCTCAGTAATTTTTTATGTTTTCACGCTTTATCCTGCATATGGCAGGGTGGGTAGAGGGAATTGCAGGAACCATAGGAACCTAGTGTTAAGACACTCCGTCGCTTCCACCTTTCTCAGTATAACGATATAAACTATGCCTTCGACATGACTTTTAAGATAAGATACCATTTAATTTTTTTAAATGGTATCTTATCTTAAAAGTCATGTCGAAGGCATAGTTTATATCGTTATACTGAGAAAGGTGGAAGCGACGGAGTGTCTTAACACTAGGTTCCTATGGTTCCTGCAATTCCCTCTACCCACCCTGCCATATGCAGGATAAAGCGTGAAAACATAAAAAATTACTGAGAACCTCATTCAGTCTAATTTCTACGTAAAGCATTTTTCGTAATAAAATATCAATCATTTATTCTCTTACAATAGTTAATAAAGAAGTATATTAATTGAATAACTGAGATTTCTATTCAATATTCGCAAATATCTTAATCGACACAAAATTATTCCTTTGTACTAAAATATGTGTTACAATAAAAAATCTTTTTATAGTTTTGCAGGGAGTTCAATAAAACAATTTTTTGTGGGATATTAATAATTTATTTTTTATAATCTGTTATAATACTTGTACTTGTTCGTATAAATTATATATAAAAAGGTAACAAATTGGTTTTAATTTGAACCTGTGTCCTTTAAATAGTAATATACACCATACTGGACGTGATATTACTATTTTCGAACAATTTACCTAACAAAACAGAATAAAATGATTTAAAATGAATTTAACCAGTAGGGTGACCATCACACTGATTTACTGTGGAAATTGACATAGTTAATCTTATAAATTATATTCTATAATGTAACTAGATGCGTATAAATATTAAAATCTACTTGTATTTAAGTAACGTATTTTTTAACTTGTCGTAATTAGCTCCGGAGAACTCTTCTAACTTTTGTGAGTTCTTAAC
Organism: Dione vanillae; assembly: GCA_037178615.1. NCBI lineage: Eukaryota > Metazoa > Arthropoda > Insecta > Lepidoptera > Nymphalidae > Dione > Dione vanillae. Next base: position 439,874 of record JAZFAU010000299.1, on the reverse strand, counting down.
GAATACGAAAGTGGGCATGGCGCTGACGTCATAGTCGGCGGCGATATCCTCGCAGTCGTCTACGTCGATCTGGAATTAAATATATAAATAGTATATTATTCATTTATATAAATAATTAGTGTTTTGGTTCCACGCAGTAGTTCTTAGTCTTAAGTAAAACAAAAAGTAAGGATATTTACGTAATAAATCAGTCTTGAAAATTGTAAAATAATTAAATCCACCCGGAGGTGGGAATCAAACCCAAAACCATCTCGATTTGAGTAACACCATATTTCAGATTCAAAAAACATTCTCACAACAACCCAGTAAAAGTTTCGACATTTTTAATTCTCACTAAACAAAATCAATATTTTATAAAATTTTATAAAATCAAATTTTATAAAGCGGGGACGGAGAAAGCAGGGACTAAGCAACGGAGTGTCTTAACACTAGGTCATATAGTTCCTGCAGTTCCCTCTGCCTACCCTGCTATATGCGGGATAAAAGCGTGAAGCTATACAAAAAAATTGTTCAGCAATTTCTATATATGGATAGAATTTACTAAAGAAATATCATTTAAGACATCCTCTGTTATTTAAAAAATCAGTGTAGAAATACAGAGCAGTATATATATTGACTTTAATAAATATATTATAAAAACACGGCTTTAGCCAGCTGAAAGTTAGGTGATATATGTATGTAATTACATACCTTTAGTACAACAACAGAATCGATGTACTCATTCGCCAACTCTTCAATTTTGGGACCAATAATCTTGCAGGGTCCGCACCAGGTGGCTTTGAAGTCAATGAGAACTAGCTTGTCTCCGGCTTCAGCCAACCTGTTCTTTAGGTCATCTGCGTCCTTGATTGTGATTGCCATTTTTACTGAAATAGATTTTTAGGACAATGTTAAAGCAAATGTTTTCATACATTTTTAAAGTGTTTATCCACAGTAAGGATAGAAAAATACTTATAACATTTGGGATTTGAACCCGCGCCTATTGCAAACCGTGCGTTCTTCTTGATACGTACGTAAAATTTGTTATATATTTTTTAAGATATTAAAGTAAATAGTTTAATTTTCCTTGTATTAATATCTAATAGTAATTATATTCTGTACATAGAACTGATATAATTTACACAAATGTAATCATTTCAAGGACTGAAGCAAAAAATAACAATTTAGTAACAGATAATGATTATGTAATCTAAAGTATAAAACATACAAAGCTAAGCTAAGCTAAACATATATATATATATATATATATATATATATATATATATATATATATATATATATATATATATATATATATATATATATATATATATATATATATATATATATATATATATATATATATATATATATATATATATATATATATATATATATATATATATATATATATATATATATATATATATATATATATATATATATATATATATATATATATATATATATATATATATATATATATGTATAGATATCGTTATATGGATAATAAATATATTTTCCTGTAAAGTTATCACGAAACAACAGAGTGACACTTATATATATATATATATATATATATATATATATATATATATATATATATATATATATATATATATATATATATATATATATATATATATATATATATATATATATATATATATATATATATATATATATATATATATATATATATATATATATATATATATATATATATATATATATATATATATATAGCTTTGTATGTTTTATACTTTAGATTACAACAAACTGGAACTAGTGAAGTGTCACTCTGTTGTTTCGTGATAACTTTACAGGAAAATATATTTATTATCCATATAACGATATCTATACAATTTATCATTTATCAGTGATTTCGGTTTGCAATAGATAAATGTGATAACCATAGTACTTAACCTATTTAACCTTAATATGATATATAATTTTATATATCATAATATATGTCCAAAAGAAAAGAATTAGAATAAAGACCTTCATCATCATTAAATATGTAGATAAAAAAGGTCTTTAACAAGTCGCTTGTGTCACGTCACGTTTCAACAAAGTAATATAAAACTTGAGGCAAACTGGAATTGAATACACGACCTTATCGCGTGATAAATATTTTCGTAAACATGAAATTTGAGAAGTATATATTCATTTTACTTGTTTCTTAAATATTTTCCTTAACGTTTTCCCGTTTGGGTCACAAGTTGTAACTGAAGCTTCTACAATTATTTATCAAAAACAAAATAATATCATCAGATAAATGTGGAGCTAAAGTGAGACTGCTATTTATGTTGAAATAAATTTAAATACATACATATATATATATTTTATAAGTAAAGTAACCTTATCACAGTGGACTCGAAAAGCTTACGAAACTATTAAATATATTAAAGGTGTATAATAAGTGAAGATATTAACATATTAAAATAAAATAATAATTAAATCAATGACATGAAATACTTGCGAAATTGTCAAACAACAAAAAATTTGAGGTAATATATAAAAAAAATTAATATAACCCGAAAAATTAAACAATAACGTTGGAAAAAATATCGCCAAAGTATATTAAAATGTATGTTAAAAAGTTTTAAAGCTCACTATCTCTATATAATATAGATATATATTTGTATTAATAATGATTAAAAAACAATTCAACCAACATTACATAAATGTATATGTATAGAGTAGTTAATATATAATAAAAATATGAATTAAAGTAGAAAATTAAAAAAAATACTTACAACAAAGTGTACACGTCTGTCCGCGCGTCAGTTTCAAAGAGCACTTGCCTCTCGATAGCAGGATGGGGAAAAATATAGTAGTTTTAAAGTTAAATATTGAAATGACGTCATGTTATCATCATGACTCGCAACTTCTATACTTATCAATGTACTAGACTGTAGTGAAACAGCATTTCCATGTGTAAAATTGAATTAAACTTATATGAATCTACGAATGGGGATTATAAGTTTTGATTTACATATATATATGTGAGTTTCTTTGTTTGTTGTTTTAAATTTTTAATTTAAGATCAGTTTTGGAGAATGGGTTGGCTTTGCTTGCAAAATTACGGAGGAAAATATTTTTCAATAATTTTATTCTGATTTTTTTTACCCGACTGCGAGACGTAAGCAAGCATATTAAAAAAACCGACTACACAAGAACTAAGCGAAAAAAACTTTACCTATTTATAAGTCTCAAACGTAATTATTAAAAAAGAAATCCTGTAAAATATGTGTTTTCATTAGAAAATTACTTCATTTGTCGTAAGATTATTTTTTTAAATTATACGCATTTGGTTTTTTAAATATATTAGAAAAAGATATGGCTATTGTACCCTAAAAGTATGTTATTTACACCTAAAATATTAATAAGTATTTATTTCTTTTGCACTAATATTAAATGACAATTGAGAACTGAGAATTATATTTTTGCTTGTAAACGTATATTATCAAACACCCATTTAGATATTGCTTAAAATATTTTAATGAATGCAAATCTATATATTTATTTATTTAATTGTAGTGACTTTATAGATTTTAAATTAAATAATCTACAATAACGATGAAAACTAATAGATTTTAAGCACCGGACAGTTGTCGTTCTACCTGTAACCATGGACTACTACCGGGTAGCCGTCATTATATCCACGACCACGGAATATCATCACCAAGTGTTTGGAACATCAGTTTTCCAAAAGGGCTATTACAAAGTGTTCAAAACATGGAATTTCTAAAAATAATGTCGATATATCCGATTAAGTCGATCAAATTTTTTTATCAAACATGTGAAAATCTAAAATTTTATTACTTACTAGCTGACCCGTGCCCACTTCGTTGGGCATAATCTTAATAATCATTACATAGTACAGAGTGTTATGTTTTAATTCCTAACTGCCAAAAGGTGAGTTATATGTAGGTATAGTTTGTATTTGCATGCTAATACAAAATTCGAAAGTAACTCTGTTCGAAAGAAAAAAAAACACCTTTTCTGCGGAATTTGCAATAAACGAATTTCATGATTACCAAGTGACGGGAAAAATTACTCTGGTTATGGTAATTTTAATTGTTCAAAACTTCTCTGTAAACTATATTGGTTGAAATGTTACCATTTGGAAGTAAAATATATTGTCAATCAGGAGATCCAACCCGAGATAAGCCAACATATAACTGTCCATGGGAAAGACTCGGCTTTCTCATGTCAATGCCCACCAGAGAGAATGTTTGACCTTGGGACTTGTTAATAGTGAGGGCAAAAGAAATCTTCACTGAAAACTGTAGCCTAGAATATATAAGAGAATATACATGTTTCACTCCATTACACGGCCTCCAACTCTAAATATAAGTCAACTCCTGTTCAGCACGTTGTGGACTACAACTTACATTACTTTTTCCTAAGTTACAATGGCCTGTTGTCAACTACTCATGACCAATTAGAAAGTATCGTTTTTCAAGATGCAAGGCCGTTAGTCGTTGAGGATTTGTTCTGGAACTCCATCATCAGCTAGACTTCATCATATGCATGTTGACTAACATCAATTGCTTAGCGACTATGTTAAAAAATTGAACCAAACCCGTAAAATAGTTACTTATTATTAAGTTCTCATGACCATTTGTGGTCTTCATCAACAGTTCCACGTCATCAATTGTTATTTTTCGTGAAAAAATGACCAAGATTCTTTGAAAAAAACCGAAATCACTATAGGGGTGCCTATAAAATTTAAGGAGTTCCCTCGTTTCCAGGATCCCATCACCAGAGTTTGATTTTTTATATAGCCTATGACACTCAGCAATAATGTAGCTTTCTATTGGTGAAAGAATTTTTATAATCGGTTCAGTAGATTCCGAGATTACCCCTTACAATTTACAAACACACAAACTTTACCTCTTTATAATAATAGTATAGGTACGGATTTTTTTATTAATATTTATTGCATAAATGAAATTGTTTAAGTTTCCCTAATAAAGCGTAGAGTTATATATAAATAAGGGTTAACGTCTTTTATAGAAATATAAATCTGCTGTACAGTTACACCGGTCCGGTGGTGGTTTTCGCAAAAAACAAAAAAAATTGTATAATTTGAATATTACTAATTTTTTCATTAGCTTCACGCTGTATACCGCATTTAGGAGGGTAGGTGGAGGGAACCGCAGGAACCGTGGGAACCTAGTGCGCGCATCGCCTTTTCGAGGCATTACGTGTTGAGTGGCAGAACTGAAGGTCGCATTTTGCTTGTTTGCCAGGGCGAAGAGAATGGTAAAGAAAAAATCTATCTTCCCCGATTGACAATACAAATCGACACGCTTACAAACAGAAGCAGCGCCTTTGCGCCACGGTTTATAACAAATATCACTTTTAAAAACTTAAATTTATGTACCCATTTTAACAAACAAAAAATTAAAATAAAATGTTACTTTTCTGGCTTTTGATCAATGTCAATTCTTGAATATAGGAATAATTTCATTTTCAAATTTGTTTTTAATACGCTACAGTTAGTTCATATTTTTCTTATACATTATATATTGGATTACTATTTAAACTCATTCATATTCTACAGGCAATAAAAGGCAGACTTCAGTGCTGCCCCAGGAGTTGACAGCTTATGTATACCCGGCACTGCTTTTCTAATAGGTTACCCTGCAAGCCTACCCTTTTATATGCAGGATCCAAAATAAAGATAAATCTGTTATTTGTCGTGTTAAATAAAAATGGCTGGCCAATGAATTATTAAGTTTAGTATTAATTATGTAACTAATGTTAACGAGTGTTGAATCGTAGCGAATTTGTTGATAAATGTTTTCGACATAGCAAAATTTGCATGGAAATAAAGTAAAGTATCGATAAACTATCACTATAAATATATATATTTATTCATATATAACATGCGAAAAGATATTTTTTTGGAAAATTTACGATATATTTCTATAGTTTCAAACTTTTAAATTGATTTTCATATAACAAAATATGCTTTTAAATAGTTTAATGGAAACAACATAACAACTCCTTTGGTACATCCAGTACTTAGTCTTTGTGATTAGATATACTTCTTTTCACATTTATATGACTCGTGTCAGTTAACACACTGGCATTACATTGCAGTATATTTTCAAATATGACAAAATTTAGAACGCTTTGACAGGTTTTTATGTGTCACAGGGTCACAGGTCCTAAAAATCGCTAATTTTTAGCAATTATAGATATAATCGTATTTAGGTGATCAAATCTCGCTCTAATTGCTTTGTAGCTTCCTCTATCATCGTATATTTATTCACTCATTTTAGTTTTGTCCAAACCAAGATGGTTTGAGCAAAACAAATGACGACGAAGCACTCGAATTTTTTGTCATTTTAATATTAAGAAGATATTATAGGTACATAGATAGAAGTTATGACATTTATTTACTAATACTAGTAGCTCCACCATTTAATCTATGTTTTCCATATCCATCCAACTCTAACCAAAAAAATTTATATCCATCCAACCAAATACTACAAATATAACAAACTTAAATGTAAGTTTGTTACTCTACAAAACAATTTACAATAAACAGCAGGAATATGCCTGTATCTTGTACACATTTATATACTAGATTAAAATTATATAAATGTTTTCTTTATACAAATAAACTGATTTATTCCAACAAAAGCGTGTAAGCAAAAATTGCAATACTCGTTATTAATCATTGGTATTATACAGCAACCTCATACTCACTCCATATAACTTAAGATTACATTTAGATTATTGAGCTAATGGAATATTATAACACAAATAATACATTTTCAATATTTAGTAAAAACTCCTGACAATATATTTTCTTACACATTGCTATACATTATTGTGCAGGCGCAATTATAATTCATGCATAGTCACGGATAAATGACGTCACAATACTTCTTCGAGGAATAAATTTAAACAGTCATACAAGGAAGACATTCTTTTATTCGTCATGATAGCTTAATAAATTGCTGCAAAATATTTTAATATTAAAATGTATGTGAACTCTTAATATTCAATTTATATTTATTGTGTACATCTATAATGAAAAATTTCGATCTAGTCTTAGTACCTAGTACTGGAGCACCAAGGGTTCTGTACCAATATCATATTTTTAAGTCGCCCAGAAATAACGACTTACAAATATTTTTATGATTTTTAAAGTGTTAATCCACACTGAAAATAGAAAAACACTTAAAGAAAACATAAATATTCGTTTGCAGCGGGATTTGAACTCACGTCCTCTTGCTGACCATGCGAGCGCTTGATTTACAAATGTTGATAAAGTTAGCTTTGCAGTTGTGCCTTTGTATGAAATAATCTTGTATACAAGTACAAATTTCAATCTCTTCTTCAATCTTGACTAAAAGTGTATTCACAGAGTAACGGACAGACAAAATTATCCTGCAAAGGGTTAACTTGATAATTTTTATCCCACTTGTGCATTTATCTTGAACCCAAAATTCCTTAAGCCTCAAAAACATTGGATTCTTTTATCACATGTTAAAACTATGTTCATAATAAAAAATTGTAGCTAATAATCAATCAGTGATCGAATAATCGGATGCATATATACCTAAAGTTATTTTTTGACTAAGAAATTTTGGAAGCGGCTTTTTAAAATTAGGAAATGCAAAACTAATCGCATACGCAGCATGGAGACGACTTATTTAGCGTGTAGTATTATGAATTTAAATAAACCCGGGACTCTGGTATTACATAATTATTTATATGTGTCTTTTATCCGTGCAGTGACGGAGAAAGAATACAATTCACTGCCCCTTCTTCCCATGGGTGTCGTAAGAGGCGACTAAGGGATATCTGAGCGACCAGCTGCTCATCTGGTGGTAGGATGTTAATCATCCGCCTGGTTTGTTACCACCGTACGCATGGTGAAAAACTCGTGAAGTGGCTATACAACCGCGTTTCGAGATCAGCCAGCGTACAACCAGTGCCTGAGCGAGCTATGTCGCATGGCAAAGCGTCGCTCACTTCACGTCTCTTTAAACGAGGCGCGAAGAGGCATCTTGCGGGCCGGCATGGCGAGGGTGACTAGTGCAGCTCATTTTTGTTGTCAGTACTAGTCGCCTTCGCGTTTGGACTCCACTTCCACTTACCATCAGGTGGAGTGGAGTCATATGCCTACCCGGATAACATAAAAAAAAAGTTTATTTTAGCCTCCGATGCAAGTATGTATGTCTGTATACATAAATAAAGAGTGTGTTAGTTAAAAAAATCATTACTATCAAATAATACTTTACCGGGATTTTTCGATACAAAAGTGCATTCCATAACAGCCAACACCTCAACTTTAGGTAAATATGCATCCGACTATTCGATCACTGCTTATAATACAAGAAAAATTAAAAAAAGTACCTTAAATGTTGAGTTAACGTTTCCTATAAATATGACAGTGGGGATATGTGATCAAAAACAATGAAAGTTAGCAATTTTAAGAAAAACAATTTTATTAGAAAAATACTACCATAAATATTACATTAAAAGAATTTATCTTGTTTGGTAAGGTATAAAATTGTCACTGCATAATGTTATAACATTAAAGACTAATATTATCAAACCTTACAGGTTGTAAAGACGTTCTGAAGTTCCTGCTGTGTCGTTTGCTCTATCTTCGTATTGTGTATTTAGCGAAAATGCAATATGTGCTGACTCCATACAGTGTCCAAAGCTCGAATACCTTACTGATTTACCTTGTATAAATTGCTTTGAAAAAAAAAAACACTGACAGCATTATCAATTTTTGAGTTGTCACTAAAATATAAATAGATATATCAGTCATTTTATTATATTTTTTTTAGCTTCACGCTTTATCAAGCATATTGCAGAACTATATGAACCTAGTGTTAAGACACTCCGTTACTTAGTCCCTGCTTTCTCCGTTCCCGCTTTCCGCCTTTTTCGAGACATTGCGTGCTGAGTGGAGGAACTCAACGCCGCGCTTTGCCTAGTTTCTAGAATGAAGAAAATGGAAATAGAAAAATCCAACTTCCCCGAGTGGGAATCGAACCAACAGGCCGTCACGTTTACAGGCAGACGCTTACGCCTCTGCGCAACGACGGACCTTTATTAAGTATAATATTATAATTTGGTACACATACCTAGAAAATACAAATAAAACAATCAAATTAAATAAGATATTTTATTGAAGCAACAATACTTTGTAACATACATAATATTATAATGTGAAAAGTGGAACAGTGAGGCAGTAGGCCAGTACTTGTGCTATGGCTACGTATACACGGTACACACCGCGGTGTACAAAGAGTACAGAGTACAGAGTACAAATCTATAAAACGCATATATCATTTAAGACACTTTACGGCCTTTATAAAAATATTCGACAGCATCTCCTTTTAAAATACCAACATTGTACGTGTACTTAACGAAAAATAAAACGACTTTAACGTTTAAACCGTTAGTTAGTGGAAATTAAATTCATTTACGAGATTCATAAAAAATACAAAATAATACATTTAAACGCACTTGTTATTAAGCTTTTTTTTATTTATTTGACAAAAAACACGTAAAGCATGTTACAATCCCGTGCCCCATCTGTTGTGTTATATATTAATTTACTTTAGTTTCAACACAGTGTTCTTTAGTTTGTCGTAGTTGGCGCCAGAGAACTCCTCGAGTTTCTGAGAACTCTTCACGAACACGAATGTGGGCATCGCGCTCACGTTGTACTCGGTGGCGATGTCCTCGCACTCGTCTACGTCCACCTGAGAAATTAAAAAAACAAATTAAGTTGAAATTTTGAAAAAAAAACACAGTATTAGATGGATTTCTTAACCCTTTCCAATCTAAGACTGTTTTAGTTTTTATTCCACCAGCTACGCGTTAAAATTACGTTTTTAAACTTTTAGTGTTTTTTTGTGAATTTAAAAAAAATCTATTTTTTTAGCTTCACGCTTTATCCCGCATAAGGCAGGGTAGGCAGAGGGAACTGGAGGGACCGTGGAAACCTAGTGTTAAGACACTCCGTTGCTTAGTCCCTGCTTTCTCCGTCCCCACTTACCGCCTTTTTCGAGACATTGCGTGTTGAGTGGCGGAGCTCAACGCCGCGCTTTGCCTAGTTTGCCAAAGCGAAGAAAATGGAAATAGAAAAGTCCATCTTCCCCGACTGGAGATCGAACCAAGAAACCGTCGCGTTACAGGCAGACGTTGCGCCTCTGCGCCACGACGGTCCTATTTTTTCTTATTTAATAAATTTATTTTATGACATGATACTATATTATAATTCCTAATTTTAATCTTTATAATCCCATTTGGTATGGTATTTTTCGAGACAAATCCCAGGTTGAAGAGAAGGTTTTGTCTCATATGTTTTGCAATATTTTTGCATGTGTCTTTTCTCACCCCTTTTATTTTCCGGTTGTATTAAAGTATCTTGCGATTCTAGAATACGTTTATTTCAATCGTGATTCAAACATTTTAGTAACAAAAATCCCTAATATTTTTAAATTTTCCCCAAAAAGAAGTATTACACCATGTAAGGTATCACTCGATAGTGGTGCTGGTGGAACAAAATCTGTGTCGAGTGACACTTGGGAGTGGAAAGAGTTAAATAAATCCACAATTTGTATAATGTAAAATTTATATAAGTTTATAATATTCATATAATTGTATTTAATTTTCTTAGCATAAATTTTATGCGGCAGAAGTTTGTACAATCTCCCTACAGAGATGTTAACAACGCGGTTGTATAAAGCATATAAGAATTTAAACGCATCGTGTCAACGCCACGCAGTCAGCACGTTTGCAAGAGGGACAGTTTCAATTCCTGCTGCGTGGTGGAGGACTAAAACATTACTTCCTCACCTATAGAGGATTCACAGAGGGTATGGTTAATTTTGTAGGACAGCATCTTTTTAGTTCAACGCCCAATCCTAAAAAGCAGACACTTCTAAACCTTTCCTTATAGAAATGCTGACAATAAAAGAAAATTGTAAACCAATAAGAATTAGAATTAATTGATAAAATGTTTTGGATTATTTCCAACAATAGCAGCTTCAAATAATTATTTACGTTAAATATATATTACTTACATGGACTATTTTATATATAATAATAATATATAATTTCTATATTTCCATGTTTTTCGCACAATCTCAGTTAAACAAGTATTTAACTGATAAGAAACTATTAAGTTCCTGCACGTATAAGATGCTTATTAACCGTAAGTTTATACTATACTAGTCCGCCGTTATGACGCAATAGTACAGAATTAATTCTCCAACTTCTCACCTTATCCCGAATACAAAAATATTCTCTAATAAAATTCGTATAACATAAAATTATTTATAAATAATTATGAGATAAATTATATTTCTTTACTTTTGTAGTTTGTTATGAATATCAAGTTTACGCGAGTTAAGTCACGAGTAGCAAAGTAGGTTACTATAGTATAGTAGTATACATGAGATCATGTAACTACGGCCTTCAGGAGGCGGAACATGAAACGGAAGTGGTCACGTGACTAAGTGGTAGACGCGTTATTGTTTTATATTTATATACATTTCTTAGATTTTATATTAATATGCTTATACAGGTGTGGATGTTACCGCGAACTTCATTTAAAGCATAGTATTAACTAGCCTTCATAAACATGGTAAAATTATATAAACAAGTAAAATTTCAAACAAAATAAATAATTAAATTATTGTTCCAAAAAAAAAACGCCATTTATTAAGTCATTTTATCGTGTCAGATACAACCTGTATATATATGCATATAATAAATATAAGTATGTATAGGCAGTAATCTAACACTCGAGTTTACAATCAACGTTAGACAGTATATAGTGCACACTTAAAGATGTGAATCATTGTTCGATTTACTTGGAATAGGTTTTGAGTTAATTCGTATGCAATTGAAGTAGAAACGACAGATATAAATGTATAACAGCAAATTCTCTCTTTGGTTAGAAAAAAGACCTAGAATTTAAAATATTTGTATATTTATTTTTAATAATTCATTTTACAAGCATATATTATTATATTAATTATTGTTTAAATCTTAGATATAAAAATACTTAAAAACATTTAAAAAAATTGAACCCATGTTCTTAACGTTGCATGCGTAGAAACACATGGCTTAGTGGTCATAGCGCTAGAACAGTTTCCATGAGGCGTGAGTTCAAATCCAGCTAGGTTCACATTTTTAAAACTCATAATAATAACTCGAGGCTATTTCGCTCACGATGACGTCACGTCTAGAGCAACGTCATTTTCATTCACATACGATGTGATAATTGCACATACATAGTTACTACTGTATCACGTTTGTTCACAATCTAGATGTCTACAGAAATTAAAAAAAATAGTTTTAGAGATGCCATGTTATGCACTTAAAAAAATTATATATGCAGTAGTGATGTAACGAATATTCGCATCGCGATTATTCGCACGTTTTTACACATTCGCATTCGCATTGAATTCTGCGAATGTTTTGCGAATGTCAGGAAAAAAAATTGACGACGATAATACGTAATAAAAATTTCAATCAGTATACTTTTTGCGTTTTTTAATTGAAAAAATAGTAACTTAACTTCGTAAACACATTATCAGTCTTCATTATATCTCATGAAACAATTTTTTTAATGTAATCTAAAGAAATAGAAATCAATTTTCTCTCCCTTTAAAAAAGTTTTATTACCTAATACTCAGGTTTTTTATAACAGAATTTTATGTGACTGAATTAAATGAGCATATGACTTATAAACTATAAGCGCATACACTGCAATGACTGACTCATTTCTCGAAATATAAAACAAGTTCAGCTTTTCCCGTTTGTTGTCTAGGAATAAGCCGTATTCTTTTAGATATTTGGAAATATTCCAATATTTTTTAAATGTAAGCATTTGTATGAATTTAGTAAATAGCAGACAATACATAAAAATACATCAATAGATGTAATGTAAAAATCGAACTTGTATACCTAACCGTACTAGTACTCTAGTCCGCTTAAAGCATTCTCTAATAAAATACTTACTTACTCATTAACTAAACGAAACATAGTTGCAATAACATTTTTAAAATAATTTCCCAAACAGTTTAAAGTATGTAGAATGATTAATAAGGCACCTACTCACATTAGTTGTAACAATTGAGTAAATTTATAAAAATGCCCTTACACAGACTCAAACATTAAAATATTTAAATTTCAAACAATAATCCAGGAAGTATGGTTCGACTCCCTTTAAGTAATTTTTTATTTAATTGTATATATAACTACATATTTAATTATATTATCACATTTTACAGAATAATATTGTTAACGAAAAATGAATTCTCCCCTATCAAGTCATAAATCATAGAAAAATAAACTTATAACTGCCACCGATAGAATACCTTGTATATAAATTACAATTGTAACTATGACGTTGCAATACAAAAGCTTTTGAATCCAAGATATAGCTAATATACGAATTCCAAACGAATATTGCTATTTGTTGTTACTTGTGACTCATCAGAATGCGCTGACTCGATTCGAGGCCAAGGTTGTAAATTGTAATAGACGACTTAGTTTGCGGAGTAGCTTTAGTTGGCTTTTTTTATTTATTTACTAAATTTCGCAGTATGTCCAAAAAAATAACCTTGTTTTTTACGATATTAGGCGAATTAGTGCAACGTTTGTTAAAAAACGCCTACGTCTCCAACTATTCTAACAATAATATCGGAAGACCGGTTTAATCATTTGCCGATAGTCACAGATAATGTTGTGCAGGTAGACTACAAAATTTTGATTTCACAGGTGTCAGATAGAAATATCTAGCAGATAAAGACCTGTTTAAAGTATTAGCTTTTACTTGGTGGACAGATTAATTACTATTTAAACATTTTTCCGTAACCGGTAAACTAGCCTTGATTTTTTTAAAGCCATGAACACATTAAGATTGCATAACAAAAGAATAAAACAAAAATGTCTTTTCGAATGAAACTAATTTATATTTGTTGACTTTCTACACTCGCTACTTTATGTTATAGGGTAAACTTGCCTAATTCGTACCTGCGCCTAAATCGTACCTCGTCTATATCTCGGCTTGGGTAATAGTTACTAGTGACTCTAGTACCATAAAATATTAATAACTGGCGGCCATATTGACATATGACAAATGAAAATCTACAACGTTGCTTAAGACTAAAATATAAAGAAAGTAAGTTTATTCTTACTTTTTGAACATTTTTTTCGCATATTTCACAAGAACGGTGTTCAAAGTATATGGTTCTTAAGCTGTTTAACTTATTATAATATAATTATACGCATATTTATGAATGTATTTCGCAAAATAAAACTCCCTTGTTTGTTGACATTTATTTTTCCAGCAGATTTGAAATTCGGTTGACACTTGTGCCTATTTCGTACTCGCAGCAACTTCTTAAATCGTACTGGTACGATTTTGGAAAACTATTAATATTTTAATTTGAATTTTTTGTTATTTATTTATGTTTAATTATTTTGTTACTATTTTAAGGTAACATGTCAAACAAACAGCAAGATCAGTATTTAAAAAGTAATATAGAAGAGAAAGAACTCTATTCTTTCTTCAAAGCTAATTCTAGACACAATTAGAGTATTGTTGCCAATAAATTCACTTCTGGGATATTAGAACCAGTTAAAAGAAAAGCCAAAGGTACTCTTGTTATTACAAGAAGTCCATATAAACAAGAGCCTGAAGTTAAAGTAGAAGAAGCCAAGGAGAAGACCATATCAAAGAAGCTAAATATAAAGAAAACAAAAATACCTCAAAAAGCAAACAAGAAATAGAAACAAGAACAAGATGAAAATGATAGTTGGTATTACAACATTATTCAACAGAAACAAAGAAAACATGATCAAATGCAGTAATTGTGAAGTATGGATACATAAGCTATGTGCAGGAACAAGTAAAAAAACAAAATGTTATTACTGTGATGACGGTCAGGAATTGGCAGAAACCATTGGCTGTATTACTAAATACTAATGTACTAGCATTCAATACATTAGTTACTAAGATTTTTATATTTAATATTGCAAACCAAGGATAGGATCTCAAAGTACGATTTAAGAATATACTAGTACGATTTAAGACGAATGGTCTTAAATCGTACTTTTTTAACGTTTTTGAAATTTGCTTATTTTTCAGAAGTTTAAAAGATTTACGTTGTTTTATTTTGATATACTAATAGAACATTAGTTATAGTTAATACCTTAATATAAATAACTATGTATCTTTCCTTCTTTTCCAAAATATTTGAGGTTCTCCTTATGTGGTACGAATTAGGCAAGTTTACCCTATTAGTGTAAAAATCACCAATATACAGTTGTAATAAAATACCAACCTCCCTTGATTATTACATAAGACATACCAAACCATTGCATATCGTTATATATGACAGTAATAGTAATGTGTTCATAATTACTTTTTCCAATATGAGGACCATCATGGCGCAGAGGCTCAACTTGGCAGACGTAAACGGTAATGCTACGCGATGGTTTGTGAGTTCGATTCCTATTCGGGGAGAACGGATTTTATTTTACTCTAGGCAACTAGGCAAGCGCGGCGTTGAGTTCCCCCACTTAATACGGAATATCTCAAAAGGCGGACAGCAGGAAACCGAGTGTCATAAAACTAAGTTCCTGCGTTTCCTTCTGCCACCTGCTATTTGCGGGATAAAGCGTGAAGCTAAAAAAGAAGAAAAAACAATATAAAAAGATAGGTTTGTCACATTACCTTAAGCACAACAATGGAGTCTGCCATTTCGTTGGCCAGTTCCTCTAGTTTCGGGCCGATCATCTTGCACGGCCCACACCAGGTCGCCATGAAGTCGATCACGACGAGCTTCTCGCCGGCCTCGGAGAGCCTGTTCTTGAGATCATCGGAATCCTTGATGTGGATTGCCATTTTGAATTAACTGTAATTACAGTTTATTTATCTTGAGAAATAGTTTAGTTTATAATAAATATTTGACGATGTTTTTTAAGTTTTCTTTTTACTCCAATGTAACTTAGATTCGAACTTGCGTCTCTTGGATTTCAATTTCTTGGAAAGTTCATATCGAGCTACTTAAAATTCTTATATAATTGCTAGGTATGAAGAGTAACAGTGTTGAAGATTGTGTTTTTTTAAAAGACAAGGAAAAATAAAGTTCATTCGTTTTGCAGAGAACCCGTTTTAAATACTACAATAATTGTGAATATTTTTTAAACGGCATCACATTAAAGACGTTATATATAAATATCATTATATCAAAAAAATCTATTTCAGGCAGTCTCTAACTCATATAGATATAAGTAATTAGGTGTTAAATTCTTCTATTTGCCTAATTTTTGACATTGCGCGTTGAGTGGAGGAACTCAACCGGCGCTTTGTTTCCTCACGTACACTGCCGCTGCACCACGACAGCCTCATCATACATTTATCGGCTATCATTATATTACAATAAACACGTGCATGTTTTCTATTACAGCTTTTATCACACTTCATGAGTTTATCATTAACACAATGTAGGTACTTATTTGTTTGAAAATGGATAAATGTAAAGTATACTTGTATGGTTATTATACTTTTTTCCACTATATATGTAACTTAACTAGTGTAGAACTATGAGATGTCGGGCCGAACGATTATATAAGATTGTTATAACTGCGAAAAAAATACACTAAATAGACAGCCAGGTGGCGAAGTAGAAAAGATCCTACAGTACTAGTAATGTCATGGGTTCGAAGCCTCGTCGATAACGTTTGACAAAAATTATAACAAAGTTCTCTATCATTTTTGTTTAATGAAAAATGCGGGTAGGTTAAAAAATTATGTTTTGATAGATTTTTTCGTTGGCATTTCAATTTACCTTATGACATTTATTTTTCAAGTGAATTTAGTCATGAAAAATAATTTTAAATAAAATGGTTTAACACTGTAGATATATTTACTTATAATTGTAAGGGAAAGTTAACTCTATCACTGCAAAAGACCAAAGGTAGTAGAAAGTATCTGGCAATGGGGGAGATTTAACATGAATATAATGATACAGTGTCATTATATCTAATTGTAATTTTAGAAAAAGTAAACATTAAAAAAAATAAGTATAAATTTTTTAAACTGTATGACATTCCATTAAATTGTTTAATAAATAAAAGAGGTACATACTATAATTAGCACAATACATGTCCTAAACAAACATAAAAAAGACTACTTAGGAAAATGTACTCTAATGTTACTGGGCATTAGATAATTTTTTAGTCAGTGACTTTTATTTTAGAATAATATTTAAAAAATACTATCTTATCTGTATACACTAATAAATGCAATAATTATTTATTGTGGTAAACAGCGATTGTTTTTGTCCCAAAATTATCATTAACAGTATATAGAAAATAACACATTTTCAACATAAATGTGATTAACAAATATTAAGACAGTTTAATTATTGCTTTTGTTTGTTTGTAAAGTACATGTGTAACAATCAATCAACGGTCAACTAATTTCATCGGTCAAATTTGAGCTAAATTAAGAAACAAGATATTTTTTTTTTTTTTTTTTTAACTTCACGCTTTATCCCGCACATGGCAGGGTAGGCAGAGGGAACTGCAGGAACCATAAGAACCTAGTGTTAAGACACTCTGTTACTTAGTCCCTGCTTACTCCGTCCCCACTTTCCGCCGTTTTCGAGGCATTGCGTGTTGAGTGGCGGAACTCAACGCCGCGCTTTGCCTTAGATGCCAGAGCGAAGAAAATGGAAATAGAAAAATCCATCTTCTCCGACTGGGGATCGAACCCAGTAACCGTCGCGTTACAGGCAGACGTTGCGCCTCTGCGCCACGACGGTCCTCAACAAGATATTAGCATTCCAAATATAACAATGATAATATGCTGTTTATATTTTGTGTCATTCAATAATAATTTTTATTACTCAGTAAATTATAGCACTTACCGACTATTGCATTTACAGCTCATAAAATAGGTGCAAGATATTTTGCATTTTACTTAAAATTACTTTTGACATTGATGCAGTCAATGACAATAAAATTTAGCTATTTAAATTAAATTATTTTCAGTTAAAGCAGAATGTGTTACTAAAAAAAGAAAGTGAGTCAAAGTGTTGAGACTTATAAAAGTTGCATAAATTTTCAAATATACCTTTTCCTTTAAATGTTTATAATTATAAGGAAATAATATATAAGTCTGCTCTTACAAAGTAAGATAAAAATTTAAACTTATTTAAATATAATTGTAATCAGTATAAAGTATAAACAATATATTTGTGATTTTTCTAGAATATTTTATTTCAATTTGAAATTAAATAGTTAAAAAGATATTAGCAAATTATGTTACAATTTTAATATTCACTGATATGTAAGTAAGAGCACTTTAAACTTATTAAGAATAAGAGCACTTTGGCAATTACCTCATACTGATTGTCGTTAACTATAAACGTCAATGAGTCATGATAAAGCTACACATACCTACTAACTAGCATAGTACTCCATAGAATCAAAACTATTATTCAAGTTAGAAATTGAATATTTTTGATATTATTATGCATTAGAACATATGCATATTCTTTCTTATAAGATACCAGAATCACAATAAGCAACGCAATCAGATATACAAGCGTCATTGAAAAAGGTTGTTTAACAAAAAATCGATGTAATTTCCAAGACCGAAGAGACAAGGTCAACTATAAGAATAAGTAAACAAAATACTATGAATAATGCAATATTTTCCATTTGTTAAGTAAAAGGTAAGATTTAAAATTAGTTGTATAGTATGTAAATGTACATACCTGCGATAAATTACAAGGGAAAAGGCAATAAACCGGCACGACACGCGGTAAATGACAGAAACCACTGAGAGCAAAAACGCTAGAAAAACCTTGGTTTACCGTAGAAAAAAATTGTCTATGTCTAGATCAAAGAGAAGTGATAAAGTGTATTTATTAAATAAAAAATTGTACATAACTTTATATTAAAATACAACTTTATATTTAACCTATAGATTAATTAAATTTGTATTTAATAAATATATATTGTCAAAGAAATAAATAAAATAAATAATTGAGATATGATAGATAATAAAGAGGCGAGAGGCGCAACGTCTGCCTGTAATGCGGCTAACGCGACGGTTTCTGGGTTCGATCCCCAGTCGGGATTTTTCTATTTCCATTTTCTTCGCTCTGGCAACTAAGGCAAAGCGCGGCGTTGAGTTCCGCCACTCAACACGCAATGCCTCGAAAACGGCGGAAAGTGGGGACGGAGTAAGCAGGGACTAAGTAACGGAGTGTCTTAACACTAGGTTCATATGGTTCCTTGCAGTTCCCTCTGCCTACCCTGCCATGTGCGGGATAAAGCGTGAAGCTAAAAAAAAAAAAAAAAAAAAAAAAAAATCATAAAAATCTGATCATGATTTTTTAAGCAAGGAAAATTATAATAAGATTTTAATGAATAATAAATATAATATTTTTATATTAAATAAACAAAACAAAAACGAAATCTGTTAATAAATAAAGTACGTTGATGATGTGAGTGCTGCCATCTATAAATATTTGTGTAATTTCTAAATAATACACATTTTTAACATTTCGTATGTAAATTCTAAAATTATTGTTAATTTTAATAAGGTAAGATATTAAAAATAGTTAATTATAGTTTACTTTTGTCTACTTAAATTTTCTTTATCAAACGTCATTGTAACTTTATCTAGCTGTCAGAAAAGTTTGTTTTTGCATTTTCTTCAACCGGTTTTGTATTGTGACAGTTGCGTACAAAAATAAGAAAAATTATTGTATATGGAACGGTGTACGACATAAGACGCTTTTCGCTCGTTAAATATTATTTCAATATTAAATTGTCGGTAGGGAAAATTTATTTAATTCATAAAAAAACACAATGACGCTGGATTTATCTGCGCTTGGATCACATAAAGTAAAAAGTATTCCCAGCGGCGAGGTAAATATAAAATTAGTCAAATATTTATGTAACTGTTTAATTTCTCGATAAAATATTATTTACAAAATATTATAAAAATATAATAATCATCAATTTTTATTAATTGTATAAAAAGGAACCAAATAAGGTTTTTATTGCGTTATTTGTTGCAAAATACTATCTATACGATGACCTATAAACCTATGAAGCTTGAAGTTAAAATAATCGAGAAGTTATTGTAACAGTTCAATGTACTAACTATAGATTGCAGTAACGCTTCATTACTTATTCTTATATACATATTATCTACATAGTATATAATTGGCTCTATTTAATATTATTTTATTTATTATATTAAATATCCTTAAAAACTTACAGTAATTGCTTTTTACATTTTAATGTACTAAAATGTAAATCAAATGCTTTAATCGTTAATCTATTGTATTGAAGGATTTTTTATTTGATAGTGAGATGTCTGCCCAATAATATTAGGTCATATCAGATATTGATAATGCTTATCATATTATCATGTGTGAGTTTACTATTGTGTTTAAAAAATAGTAAAAGAATTTTCTAGATACATTTTTAAAAACAAATTGAATGACATTATTTTTTGTTTAAAATTGAATAATTATATACATGACAAAGATTTGGTTTAGTACTTTCTATAAATATAATCAAGATTGATTTTAAAATGTAAGACCATCTGGTTTGTAAGTGTGCCATGATTATATTGTTGTCAAATAATGTCTTAATTTTTTCTTAGAAAAAATCTATTAATATTTCTTAATAAGTGCTGCTTTTATGCAGTGCTGTTGAGAGGCTCTTAGGCATATTTCCTTTGAGACCTAGTTAAAAAGTAATAACTAATAAAAAATAAAATTTTAATACATGGAAGTAGTTTACAACCAATCCATCTACTCTTGGCTTTTATACATAGTGTCAAAGCTCATGACTCCTAGTGGAGTATGGACCAAATACCTTTTGAAACTTTGTAATACAACAATAGAATATTGGTAAGTTGTAACGAGTAATGGCTAGATTACATCCAATTTACTTTGTTATGATAATTATTTTTTAAAATACCAGATAGTGGAAACTGAGATAATTATTGTTTGTTTCATGTTAGAAACCCATAAAAATTGTGTGCAGTCGTTGTTTCTAATTAGTCATTAACCTATCGTACCACAGTTGCTCTAATAATTTTGTTTGTAATTTAAAAATATAAATGAAAGTATAAAAACTCGCTGTGAATGTATTTAATAAATGTGTTTCGTTGACCAAATTAAATACAATAACTTATTTTAAAACAATGTTATATAATTAGAATTAAAACAAGTAGCTTTTTTGTACTTTTGTGATGTATTCCACATACAGCAGTGTAGGTTCGAGGGAACCTATTTCAGCTTTTTGTCATATTGTGTGTCAAGGAAAATGAATGTAAGTAATTCATTGTCTTTATGGGGGAATAACCCACATAAGACTTGGTAAAGAAGGGCGCGTTGGCAGTTTCCATCTCAGACTGTTACTAACCTAACAAAAGTGAAGTGACATAATAGGACGAAATTTATTTAAAGCAATAGTTAGGCAAATTATAGTCTAGTTCTTAGAAGATAATATTTAGTGCAATATATTTTTTCAATTTTCGTCTACGATTTTGTTTTCATATACGAAGATTATATGTCGTTATAACTCAATTGTGTTTAATCTCACTTGAAACCTGGAATCCACACTCGTCGCGTCACTGCGCCATATGGAAAGATCATTAATATATTAATATACAATTAACTTATTTTATAATTTTTTACAGTCCGTGGAGCTACAGAGCTTTTGGCAAGAACAGAATGTAGCTATAATATTCTTTCGACGTTGGGGATGTATGTTCTGCAGATTGTGGGCAAAAGAGGTAAGACAAAAAAATAATTTTCTTTTCCCTCAATATAATTTCTTTGCGCTTTTAAATTTAATACACGCACCTTTTTATAAGTAACTGATTGCAGGTACAGTGAGTTACATAAACATTGTTAAAGTGATTGATAAATAAGTTAGTAGACTAAATTGTGTCCGTTTGGATATGTTGTACAAATTGCCTTTGTTCATCTGTAGTATATTATATATTATTAGTTGTTTTAATGTAATTTTAAAAATACTTAAAGAAAACATATAAAAATTTGAACGCAGCGGGACTCGAACCCGCGCCCTCCTGCGAACCGTGCAGGCGCTCTCACCACTGAGCTCAGTGCTCAGAGCTCAGTGGTGAGAGCGCCTGCACGGTTCGCAGGAGGGCGCGGGTTCGAGTCCCGCTGCGTTCAAATTTTTATATGTTTTCTTTAAGTATTTTTTCTATCCTCAGTGTGGATTAACACTTTAAAAATCATAAAAATATTTAATGTAATTTTGTTAAATAATTATTGCGTATACAATGTTTGGGTAAATAGAAATACTTATCACTTCAAGTTCTTTTGGATACATAAAATAGCATTATATAATATTTTCATATTCCGTTGTACTTTTACTACAGTATATGTAAAAGAAACAATAGTCATTATTTATTTGTTTATTTATTATCATATTACAATTTGGTATATTACTATAGGTATATAGAACAACATAAAGACCCGAACTGGTTTGTATTGATGTTACATTTAATTAAATTACATGCGGTTACTTAATTTATATATAAATGACATTATTTTTTTTGTAATTTGTAAAATATAAAAATAGTTGCTGTGGATTATTTTTAAGACGTATACTTGTATTCTCGCGAGTTTTATTTTTTTTACATATCTGTAACTATTTACACTGCGCATGCGCGTGCGCAGATGTATTGATGATGCATTTTTTTATGTCTTCACGCTTTATCCCGCACATGGCAGGATAGGTAGAGGGAACTGCGGGAACCATAGGATCCTAGTGTTAAGACACTCCGTTGCTTTGTCCCCGCTTTCCGCCTTTTTCGAAGCGTGTTGAGTGGCGGAACGTCGCGCTTCGCCTATTTATCAGAGCGAAGAAAATGGAAATAGAAAAATCCATCTTCCCCGAGTGGGAATCCAACCGACAAACCTCTAGACGCTACGTCTTTGCGCCACGACATTCCGCTTTTTTTATATTGATTGTAATTATAATAACGCCCATGTCCGTTATAACAAATTTTATTTCTTTATTAATTAACAGGCTAATAATTAGATGTCGTGTTTCAGTTAGGTGACATTGCTCCAGTTCTAAAGAGAAATAATATAAGGCTTGTGGGTATTGGCGTTGAAGAAGTGGGCTCCAAAGATTTTATTGATGGAAAGTTCTTCGATGGCGGTACGTATTAAAAATATATATTTATTAGCATCTAACTATATAAAAAAGACATAAATTATGTA
The DNA here is from genome assembly GCA_037178615.1 of Dione vanillae. Taxonomy (NCBI): domain Eukaryota; kingdom Metazoa; phylum Arthropoda; class Insecta; order Lepidoptera; family Nymphalidae; genus Dione; species Dione vanillae. Next base: position 416,583 of record JAZFAU010000299.1, on the reverse strand, counting down.
AAGATGTTATTTTTTTCTTTTAATACGATTTAACTTCACAGTATGTGTTTTGTTTAGAAAAAAATCATACGTTTTCTTTCTTATTTTACCTATTACTTATTATTTTACCTTACCTTATTGGTAAGATTCAGTTTTTAAATCTGAAAATGGAAGTACGGAGTTTGATTCTCATCTGGATACTGTTTGTTTCCCGATTCTAATAAGACAAAGCGTGGCGTTGAGTTCCGCACAACGTATCGAATTTAAGAGGAAGCGGAAGACTGTTTCTAAAACATAATATATATTTTTCATATAATATGTTATATAAGTTTACACAAACATATATGTATGTATTTTTAATAGTTATAATTATTTGATTTAATGTAGGAAGTCTAAGTGGAAAAATAATTTTTCCTTCTATGACTAACAGACCGGGTATGTTATGTAATGAGCGCTAGAAATAGAAACGAGCGACGCATTGTGTTGCAATAATGTTTTACATCGTCATTGATTATTAGATCGGAGATAGCAGATTCGATTACATTGGTTTGGTAAATCCAGCTTTCGTCACCCGTTAGTATGTCGAACACAGCATTTGAGTCACCTCCGTTAAATTTTTGGATCATTTCTCGGCACCAATCAACACGGCGGAGTTTTTGAGCCTCGGTCAAATTATGCGGTATCCAGCGGGCACAAAGCTTCCTGACCGCTAAATGTTCATGGAGGATTTTGTGCACTTGACTCATACCTATGCCTAGACTTGTCCGAATCTGCTGATAGGTCACTCTTTTGTCAGTCTCTATCATACGCCGCACAACACTGATATTATCTTCAGTCGTCGCTGTAGAAGGCCGTCCCTCACGCAAATCATCGGTGAGATTAGTTCGATCACGTTTGAATTCATTAAACCAGTTGTAAACTGTGGTACGAGATGGGGCTTCATCGTGAAAAGCCAATCGAAGTCTATCATAACTTTTTTGTTGACTTATATGACATCGAAAGTCACAAAAAAAAAATGGTTGCCTGTAAAGTGGGTTTTACGGGCGAAAATTTTGCGTGACAACGTCTTTTTCTCGGTAGAATATTTGTTGATATGAATAATAATTATAGTATAAATTGCACAAATTTTAACTATAGAAAATATATTTTGTTTACTAAAACATTGTACGTGTCAAGTGATACGCGCGGCGGACCGATCATAGTTCGGTGACAGTTGACACATCGTTACGTTACCATTTTCATATTTGACTCCGAGCCGCACAACCTAATTTAAGACGTTGTCACGTCAAAATCATTGCACGAAAATTTTCTCGGCTTAAATTCATTCTGACGTGCACAGACAATTTTCAATTTGCCGCCAAATCGTAAAACAAATGACAAATGAGTGAAATGTATACTCAATATTATTGGTAAAGAGTTCTATTTTCAAAATTTAAACTTATTTTTTTAATATAATGCTTTTAAGTTGCCAGTTCTAAAAACTTTCAGTTTGACCCTCGTATATTATATATAATTAATATTTTAATATAATTTTCTTAAATAATTATTGCGTATACAATGTTTGGGTAAATAGAAATACTATCACTTCAAGTTCTTATGGATAAAAAACATACAATAGCATTATATAATATTTTCATATTCCGTTGTACTTTTACAATACATGTAAAGGAAACAATAGTCATTATTTATTTGTTTATTAATTATCATATTACAATTTGGTATATTATTATAAGTATATAGAACATCATAAAGAGCCGAACTGGTTTGTATTGATGTTACATTTAATTAAATTACATGCGGTTACTTAATTTATATATAAATGACATTATTGTTTTTTGTAATTTGTAAAATATAAAAATAGTTGCTGTGGATTATTTTTAAGACGTATACTTGTATTCTCGCGAGTTTTATTTTTTTTACATATCTGTAACTATATACACTGCGCATGCGCATGCGCAGATGTATTGATGATGCATTTTTTTATGTCTTCACGCTTTATCCCGCACATGGCAGGATAGGTAGAGGGAACTGCGGGAACCATAGGATCCTAGTGTTAAGACACTCCGTTGCTTTGTCCCCGCTTTCCGCCTTTTTCGAAGCGTGTTGCGTGGTGGAACGTCGCGCTTTGCCTATTTGTCAGAGCGAAGAAAATGGAAATAGAAAAATCCATCTTCCCCGAGTGGGAATCCAACCGACAAACCTCTAGACGCTACGTCTTTGCGCTACGTTCCGCTTTTTTAATATTGATTGTAATTATAATAACGCCCATGTGCGTTATAACAAATTTTATTTCTTTATTAATTAACAGGCTAATAATTACATGTCGTGTTTCAGTTAGGTGACATTGCTCCAGTTCTAAAGAGAAATAATATAAGGCTTGTGGGTATTGGCGTTGAAGAAGTGGGCTCCAAAGATTTTATTGATGGAAAGTTCTTCGATGGCGGTGCGTATTAAAAATATATATTTATTAGCATCTAACTATATAAAAAAGACATAAATTATGTAAAGATGTTATTTTTTTCTTTTAATACGATTTAACTTCACAGTATGTGTTTTGTTTAAAAAAAATCCTACGTTTTCTTCTTTATTTTACCTATTACCTATTATTTTACCTTACCTTATTGGTAGGATTCAGTTTTTAAATCTGAAAATGGAAGTACTGAGTTTGATTCTCATCTGGATACTGTTTGTTTCCCGATTCTAATAAGACAAAGCGTGGCGTTGAGTTCCGCACAACGTATCGAATTTAAGAGGAAGCGGAAGACTGTTTCTAAAAACATAATATATATTTTTCATATAATATGTTATATAAGTTTACACAAACATATATGTATGTATTTTTAATAGTTATAATTATTTGATTTAATGTAGGAAGTCTAAGTGGAAAAACAATTTTTCCTTCTATGACTAACAGACCGGGTATGTTATGTAATGCGCGCTAGAAATAGAAACAAGCGACGCATTGTGTTGCAATAATGTTTTACATCGTCATTGATTATTAGATCGGAGATAGCAGATTCGATTACATTGTGAGGTATTTTTGTAGTAAATATTGTTATATAGTAAATTTTTGCTAAATTGTAAAAAGTGTATAAGGACTTTTACGCAGCGTGATGAAGAATGCTTAGATTAGTGGTTGGAATGCTTAGACTGTTTCTTAGAGGTGCGGGTTCAAATCCTGTTGCGTTGTACTTTAAGTATTGTTCTATGCTTAGTGTGGATAAATACATTATTAATAAATGAATATATTTGAAATTTGATTTTGCAATTTTTTTATATTATCTTGGGCTATGAAAACGTATTTTAAAAGAACAGCTTTATCTTCTATTTATATTATTTGATATTATCGCCACAAGACGTACCATATATTTCAACATTTTACTGCAAAATAAAAGAAACAAATAAAGGAAGTGACATTTATACAGAATTACTTACTATCACCATATTTAAAATATTTATTTTATTTTTCATTTTAACGCTACTTGAGGTAGATGTTTCGTTGTGGCTTGTCCATAAGCCTATTTCATTTCCATTTTCTTCACTCTGACTACTAGGCAAGCGTGGCGTTGAGTTCCACCACTTAACACTCAATTCTTAAAAAATCACGCAGAACGGAGTATCTTAACACTAGGTTCCTGCAGAGAGAACCCACTGCCTACTCTGCTGTGAAACGGATAAAGCGCGATATGGATTTTTTTTTTTACTTTCTTAAAAACTATGATTAGTGATTCATATTTCCCGGCCATTATAACTCAGATACTCAGTTTAAGCTCTAAAGATTATAATTGCTAATCAACATCTCTTGTTGCGTTAGTCAATTTAGAATAGGTACTATATAATTTACAAGTCAAGTTATTGTCAAGTTATTGAACGATGTTGCTATTTTTTTAACAAATATTATGTCTGTTATGTACCTTTATAAAAACGACGTCAAAATGTTATTTATATAGGTATTTTATATTTATGTATATATTTATATGAGTATGTTGTGTCAGTGGTGTACAATAAAGCGTAATAAAATCTGAGAAAAGTATATATTTTTTTAAAAAAATTTTTGTTTACGTGAGTGTCTTAAGTCGTCATTTGTTTTGAATTGGCAGAACTTTTTACTAAGTTGGTAGGCAATGGCGGAAAGAGTATGGTGTTGTTAGCATTTTTTATATAGGTAAACCAGACTTCACTAATTTTTCTTTTCTACTAAAAATTTTATGTTAGGTACTTACGATAATGGAGTGGGCACAGACCTCCTAGCTCCTTGTATTTCTATTAAGCGTGAAAGAAATAAAAAAATGCGTAAGCAAATTATAATTTACAATTAGCATGTTCAATCAGACACATTTCAACAATGCCACGATACTTCAGTAGTTTTTTATCTTTATAAATATAAATGCAATTCGACGAGTTTGAAACGAGGACATCGACTTTCAGTTGTTGTTATTTATATTGAAATAACAAATATCATATTATAGAACTACTTTAAAAATTATAATATATTTTTAAAGCTTCTATTTTTAATCTTTAAGCTTTATAGCACACAGGTAAGCTAAAGAAACCGTAGGCAGAAGGAAAGTAGTGTTAAGACACTCTATTCTCAATATGCTTATGGGACATGACGCGTTTGGTGGAACTCAACGCCGTGCTTTGCTATGTACTCGAACGAAGGAAGTGAATATAATTCATTCTCTCCGAGTGGGTATCGAACCCACAAACCGTCGTTAAATGTAATATAACTTTTACTTGAACTGTTAAACAATTTTAAATAATATCTAATAATCTGTATATTTTGATAGTTTTTAGGGCTTGAACAATTCTTATTACTTTTAAAATAATATAATATGTTAAACACATTGTTTGCGAATTGCGTCAGAAAGCCAAGCCAAAAAAATGTTTAAACACCCACGTCTTCCACATTACCCAAGTCTTTAGAAAATGTTTAAATAATAATGAATAAAGTTAATAAATAATAATAATTACTCGAAAGCATAGATTTTTTGTTTTTTTTTAAGTCTGCGAATTTAAAATTATTTAATTTATCTTTCAGATCTGTACTATGTGGAAGATAGATCAACATATCAAGCGTTAGGTTTTAAACGATTTAACGTAGTTTCTATAATAACATCGCTGTTTTGGAAACAGTCGAGGGAAGCTATTACTAAAGGACGAAGCATGGGTAAGTTAACTTTGGTCTTCAAAACAAAATAATTTAATTTTTCTTATTGTCGATATTATAAAAAGTAATTACTACTAAAATAAATATAATTTTGATCGATAAAAATAAAAAAAAAGTTAATTATAACGTTTGTTGCATTTTTTTATTGTGTTTATTTTAAAAAAATAATATACTAATATATAAATAATTTTGGTCGATAAAAGTAAAAAAAATGTCGATTATCTGAATTGAGATTATATTTTGTTATATTATAGTCTTTAGTTTAAATAAGCGGAGAGTGGGCTTTTTGACAATAATTAATGGGGAAAGCGTTAAGATAACTTGTTAAAGCCAAATGGCGTTTGCATAAATTCCACTATGCGTAGGCCTAAATAGTGACATAATTGGTGACGGCTTACAAAATGGCGGCGCTCTAATTTTCAAAATTGGCGGGAAGCTGTTGTGTCATTACGTACAGTTAGCGCCTACGGAGCGATTACACAATTTACGTATTGCGAAGGTTTTATATATTATTTTATTTGTTTTTTTTTTACTTTTGAGTATATCATATCGTATCAGAAGCCAGTGTTTTTTTGTTATTTTGACATAATGTAGAGTAATATGAATGTAGAATCCATATATGTATAAAAATGTTTTTTTTTTTATTATGATTTTGTGCGTTTTCACATATTTTCTATTGTTTTATTATTAAAAGAATATTATTATGTTATTATAGTATATATTAGTATGTAGCTAATTAGTTAGTATTTCTTATTTAGGTTTAGGTGGTGATCTAAAAGGGGATTGGGTTCAGACGGGTGGCTTGCTATTGGTTGAAAAAGGCGGAAAGCTTTTACGTCATTTTACACAGACTGGGCCCAGCGATCATTTGTCTAATAAAGATATTTTGAAGGTAAGTTTAGGACTCATGAATATAATTATGTATATGAATTATAAAGAAAAAAATATATTTAAATACTTTATTATGCTCTATTAAATGTGTTGTAAAGCGGGGACAGAGAAAGCAGGGACTGAGTAACGGAGTGTCTTAACACTAGGTTCCCACGGTCCCTGCAGTTCCCTCTGCCTACCCTGCCTTGTGCGGGATAAAGCGTGAAGCTAAAAAAAAAAAAGTGTTGTATGAAGCAATTAATTATTTTTGATTTTTCGCTTTGGTAACTTAGTGTACTGTATCTCAAATCGAATATGGACGAAAAGTATTTTAGTAGGTTCTCTCTTGACGCTTTATCCCGCACATGGAAAAGTAGGCAGAGGCAACTGTATAGACCGTAGGAACCTAGTGTGACACTCCGTTGCTTTAAATAAAAAAATGTGTTAATCACACAGAAATAAATGCAGTGACGTTTACGTCTTTTATAATATTTTTAAATATCTTTTATTTTAAGTTATTCGAAAGATTTTTTGTCATTCAATTTTATAATATAATATATTATTTAACAGTTGTTCGATTTGGAGAATGAATACAATGCTGAGACAATGGCGAACAAGAAACGCGATGATTTGGAGTGCAATGTATGTCCTTATATTTCTTTATATATTTTTATTATATTACTTGTAGTTAGAGGACCGTCGTGGCACAGAGGTGAAGCGTCTGCCTGTAAGCGCGACGGTTTGTGGGTTCAATTCCCACTCGGGGAAGATGAATTTTTCTATTTCCATTTTCCTACATACATATGTAAGTACACAGAAATCGTGGGAACCTAGAGTTAACCGTTTTCCGCTTTCCACCTTTCGAGGCATTGCGTGTTGAGTGGCGGAATTCAACGCCGCGCTTTGTCTAGTTTCCAGAAAACTAGACAAAGCGCGGCGTTGAGTTCCGCCACTCAACACGCAATGCCTCGAAAGGTGGAAAGCGGAAAACGGTTAACTCTAGGTTCCCACGATTTCTGTGTACTTACATATGTATGTCTTACAACAACTATATAGTACTGTACTAATATAGCCATTTTTTAATAACAATAACCTAAAATTTTACAATGTAGACAAAATTAATGAAGATATAAATATTGTAACATTTCCAGACAGAAACTTCTTAAGCCGTGGAAAGAAAATTTTAAGCAATCCGCAGTCACCCCCATACATAAACTGTGGACTGAGAGGCGATGCAAGCAAAGTAAGGTTTAATTAGTCTTATTAAAAGTTTATTTTAATCTGTGGTCATGTTTACCTTTTTGCTTTTTATATAGAGCTTTTTTAATAGAAACCATTTTTCCTAGTATATATATTTAATTATAAAATACTGTTATTGTTACTATGTTAAACTAAAGTTGATATTTTATCTACTAAACTGGTAAATTAGTACATAAATATAAATATACGTATTATGCTTATATATAATAGATAAATATATACAAGGCTTTAGGTGTACTATATTTTGTACTCAATAGTTGGCACCACTAGCGCAAGATCCAAAAGACCTATAAATATTGTTTTTAATTTTTTTTTCTCTAATGCTTATTATTTAATATATTTAATAACATTTCAAAACTATTGGAAATTATTAAAATAATTACATATTTAGAGGCAGAATTTTAATATCTAATACCATACTTTAGGTTCATTAGGGCAAAAAGGAAGTTATATTTTTTGAAATCAAATTTTCGTGTTATTTTTCTTAAATATATTTCTTTTAGTTATAAGTAACAAAATTATGTAAGTCATTTGCATTTTCACATTTGTCAGCTATTTTTCTTAAAATAATACTATTATTTTACTAATTTTTCAATATTTATTTAAATATTCGGTATGTATGAAAATTTCACATTTGATTTGTAGCGCTATGTTAAATATTTTAAGACTGATTCGAAACCAAAATAATTATTTGACTTTTGTTAATAAATATTGGGCCATTAGATGGCTGAACGCCATTTTGTTTATGGATTAAGTAAGTTAAAAATTCCAAAAAGGCTATGCCAAATTCGTTTTAAAATTGTAAATTAGTTAATTTATTTAAATAATATTGAGCTTTTTTAAATTATTAAAGAAAAATTGTCTTGATTATTAATAATGTCTTATATTATTGGACTGTTGTAAAGAATTAGTATTGTTATAAAATAATTGGTAATATTTAATAAATGTAAAAATTTTAATTATTTATTATAATATTTATGTATATGGTTGTTACTTCTTTATTTTTAATGTTTCAATAAAATACATTTTATATGTTAAAATATAGTTTTATTTCTCTTATTAAATTTACAAAGAAAAACAATACTTGAAAGGTATATTAATATATAATATATACAAACAATTTTACATAAAGTCTAAACTGTTTTAATTTAACTTCCTAGATATAAATCACTATAACCATACTGTAAAAATGGTTTTCTCAGTACTGATATCAACTTCCAATGTTTTCACCAATTCAAATTCAAATAATTTTATTCAAAATGAGAATACAATGGTCGATATGTGCTATGATTTTAGTAAGGCCAGGTTTTTAAGAGATTGAAATAAAGATATTTTATTCCTTATTTATTTAAAACATAGTTTTTTTTTGGGGTTTATTCTAATGACTGTTGATGGTTAACACATCTTACTTATCGAAGTAAAGAATGGTTAAAACATTTTCCTAGGTAATGTAGATAAATTCTTTGAACTTTATTTTTGTTACTTCCTAGATTTTATAAAACTAGTTTCAATATTTTTATCGTTATTGAAAATTGAAGAGATAGTGGTTTTTGAAATAATAATGTCTTTTTAATGAGGCTGTATGAAGGCAGTACTAAAATTAAAATAATCCAATGGTAAACATTTATGACATGAGAAAACTGTCAAACTGATTTTTGGATAACTTCTAAGAGATTGTGAAGAAACAAAACTGATCACGAATATGCCGCCTCAAAATGCTGCCACTTAGCTTTAAGCCTACTCTACTATTTCTCATATAGGCAGATACAATAAAAATAAGAAACTCGATAGAAACTCTACAAAATATCCTCTTAACTGTATTTTTTATATTTTTTCATTATCTTATTTTATCACCCTTATATTCTTAAACTAGTGTTACATAAAAAATATGAAAATTACAAATGTTATCTTATTTTTGTAACATTTTGGTTATATTTCGCGGTCGTTTTATAGCTTTTGTAATTCCGGGACCTCGCTACAAACATTTTACGATGTTTACCGGTACCTCGCGTCGTAACGCTACATTTATTTGACGTAGGCGACAAATAAAACAATTTTATATTATCCGTATCATAATAAATTATATGATTGTCGCTGTCAAAAACTAATTTGAACGCCGACCCTTTTCCAAATGCGCCAATTTCAGATAATTTACCATTTTGATAGTTAATTTTATATACACCTCTAGTGTAAGGCTGAATGAAGTAGGCATTTTGTGTGTTATCTGTAGTCATAAAATATATTTCATCTTCGAACAATGTCACCTTTTTTGGCGCCATTTTTAAGTACATAAATCGCGTAGTTGCTCATAAAATAAATATCGCCTTTCTTGTCTATAATAAAATCATCTATTTGATATTTAGATAGTTCGGAAATATTTTTAGTTTTTTTATGTTCGTATGTACGTAAACCTTTTTTCTTGAATTCTGTGTAATATAGTTTATTGTCGTATTGCATTTGCCATATAGTTATGTCTTCGAATCCATGAAGCTTTGTTATGTTTGTTATTGGATTAAAAATATAAACTCCTTGGGCACCTGAAGCGTATAAATTCCTTGAGGATTGATCAACAGCGTAAGCAAATGTAAAGGTAAGATTTTGTATAAGTGTTAACTTTACATCGATCAGGTCAAAAGCTGCGGTATAGTCTCTTGAATTATTTTGATAGTGGAAATAGAGAACATTTGAAGTTCTATCTATGGCGAGCTGTCCTGATAATTTGTAACCGTCGAGTATTTTATTTCGTATGTAGCATATTTTATTTAAACATGCGTGACATGATATCCTTCTGGCATTTGCAGCAGTTAGTAGAGCTGATATTAATAAAAGAGTCTTCATGTTAAAACTGTAAATGAAAACGAGGAAATGAATATGGCAGTATAAATTAGAAATATATAGTATTTTTAATAAAATCAAATTATTCCTATCAATGTAGGAAACTGTCGTGGCGAAGAGGCGTGGCGTCTGCTTGTAAACGCGATAATTTGTGGGTTCGATTCCCACTCGGGGAAGATGAAATTTTTCATTATCATTTTCGTCGCTCTGGCAACTAGGCTAAGCGCGGCGTTTAGATCCGCCATTTAACACGCAAGGCCTCGAAAAAAAGGGGGACGGAGTGTGTTAACACTTGGTTTCTACGGGTTCTGCGGTTCCCTCTGCCTACCCTGTAATGTACGGGATAAAGTGTAAAGTTAAATAATAAAAATATTTCTATGTAATGATAAATAAAAGTGAATATTATTGTGAATGTAATAATAAACAAATACTGAGAAAATAAACAAGTTTGTACTTTACCTTCTAAATAATGAATCAAATAAAATTCTAATTCCACTAACAAAAATGTCAACACAATCCAAAAATATTAAACAATAAACGAGTTTCTAGTTAATCTTTAATTGTTATATCGACGAGAGATTTAACAGAACTAGCATATAATTTGTTTTCATTACATATTTATTTAACCTCTCGGCCGTAAATTGTAAACAAGTGTTATCTGCGACGTTTAAATTGTTATAGAAAAAAAATAAACATATTATTGTTAATAATAATCGAGTTGAGTTCGGAAAATAGTTATAGTAAGTTTGTAGTAACGTCTTCATCAATGGAGTATGGAGAGATTTATTTTTTTTATAAATATAGGGTGTATCTGACACGGCGGCCATTATCAAAACTACTTATAGAGGAAAATATTTCGAGGCTATATGCAAAAAACTATTTAATAGTTATTAATAGTTTGGGTACAGCATCATTTTTTCCATTTCACGATATTTATACGTACTGTGTAATGCGTGCGAAAAACATCATTAATTACGAATGACGTATTACGAAAATACTATTAAACGTTGTCAATCTGTCACCTTTCATTAAAAAAAATAACCAAAAGAAAGAGATATATCTCTGTCCCGTTCTAACAGTACATCGTACGCTTGCGTCATATTTGACAAATGGCGTTTATTTTGGACCAATAATTTAATTGTTTATTTTGTTTGCATTTTTTTTTATATTTTGAAAATTTTAATTATTTTATATTTTTTTCCAGGTTACAGCCACATTCTGTTTTTTTTTTTTTATTTTTATTTATTTATTTATTTGTAGCATATCTTTTATACCTCTTCCGTCTCGAGCAGTACTCAGCATATACTTTATCTAGTACCATCAACCCTGATTTCGACTGGCATCTTTTTCCCTTCTCTTTCTTACTTTGAAAATATTATTGAGAAGCCGTCTATCCCGGTTTCGCTCGCGTGGATATCAACTATCTGACTGTTTATTTTCGAAATTTTGAGAGGGACGAGGGTTATAGCGGTCAGTGTTTTTATGGTTAATTCTAGCTGCTTAATGTACGTTCACATTAACTATTAAAATAAAGATTTCTCTATTGACAAATTTTCAGGGTCCATTTTTCCCCCTTCTCCTCTCATTTTCACAGTGAAAAGTAGTCTATGTTACTTCTTGAGGCTTACGATCTCTTTATTTCAATTTCGTCAAAATAGGTTTTAGTTTTTGAGTTAATACAAACAAACGAACAAACATACAAATCTTTGCTTTCTATAATATTAGTACAAACGTAGATTGGTATTTACTTCATAAATTTATAAATTAATAGATTTGTAGGTTATCAACACTTATTTACTCGTAAGGTCATTGTGCACATCGCATATAGAGTTCAAGGAAATTGTTAATTTGTGTAATCAAATAGTGTTTTGGATGATAATACTAGAAACGAAATGCTTAGAAGACTTTATTATCTATATGTTTAAATTGAATTTTTTAAGCAGCCCAACATCTTATTAGTCTATATGTAAATTTGCTTTTTTCTTCTTTTTAAGGTTCCGTATCTCAAAAGTAAAAACTGCGACCTTTATAGGAGCACTTTGTTGGCCATTTGTCTGTATGTTAAGACCAGTTTCTCTGAAACGCGTAATCCTATTAAACTGACATGAGAAATCAATTATCGAGGTCGATCGTTTCTTAAAGCACATAAAGAATGAAATTTCTAAGTTAAAGTTATCAAAAGATTCATTTTCTTGTATAAAAATATTGAGAAGTTACAATTTACGAAATAGGTACATGTTATTAATTTTAAGATGGCAACAAAAACACGTGATGTAAAAAATGATTACTTCTCGTTCTTTCTTTCAACGAATTCCTTTAAAAGCTTAATGTCATATTCCTTAATAAATTAAATAAGAAACTTTATCTTATATCTTAGTTCGTAATAAGTTATACCACATAATATAAAGAAGCATGACCTAAAAATACTAACTGCTAAAGTTACGCTTAGTTACACCAACACGACAAAACATATTTGGGTGAAACTTGGCAGGCTGTCAGCTTAGAACCTCGAGTAATATATAAATTTCTTATGAAGTCAGTTTATTATGAATCTCGTGATTGCTATTTGTTTATATTAAAAGGCGATATTGACAAACCTTACGGAACGGTTATGGGTTCAAATTCCCTAATGATTTTAATTTATTGAAAGATTTTGATTAGAAATTTACAATAAAATTAAAAATTAATAATAAAGTTGTTATAATTACTAGGGAATCCTATTAAATAATCTAACAAAATAATTTTATCTGAGATGGAATAAATTTATTCGACTAAATAAATTGTACATCTTCATTTATTCGAATAAATTATTAAGCAAAAAAATAGAAAAAAAATATTCATAAAACGACAACACGTAAAAATAGAATATTAAAATGCTTAAATTGAGTTTTATTTAACATTAAAAGATCAATAATGGAGTAAATCAAACCGCCTCACCTGTTAATCTAAAATATTAAGGCTTGTAATTGAATTAATTAGAAATTTAAATTCTTAATTTCATCCGGCGTTCAGGAAGCGATTGCCAAGTTTCCTTTGAAAATCAACAGATTATAAAGGTACGGCAACAACTAAGTGTATTAACTTGATTGTAATTAAGTTTATAGGTATATTTAATCTGTGCCTTAATAAAGATGGAGTTAAATGGGATCTGGACTTTAAATTGTATTAAAATTTCCAAATACTTATATTTGCATAGTAAAAATATCTTTTTTAAAGACAATTTACAATAATTTTTACGCTTCTCTTCAAAACAAAATCTAATGTGTAAATGTAAATCACTCTTTATTCCATTTTCCGCATAAATCCGAGACTGTTCAGTGGTAAAATTCAACTTACCAGAGCGTTTAAAAAAATAATGAATTCTTTCGAACCTACGACTATATTTACATTCAAATAGTGTCCATTGCGACACAGTGGTCTTGAAATACTAATATTATAACGAATATAAATAAAATCACTTGTAATATCAAATAATAAACATTTAAACTATAATTATATTATTTTTAAGTAGTAACAAAGTGGCTTATTATAATTTAAAAAAACCTGTTCAAAACTTTTTACCAAAAGGCACCTCTTACTTAATTTGGAATATCCAAGAGCTCTAATTATTTTTACACAATTAATTAAAACTTTGGTAGGATCGCATCAAGTGCACTCGGTATAATCAAAAAAATGTTTTAACGAAAAAAGGACCAGAGAGGAAGTTCCAATTAATTTTATTCTGAAAGTTTTACTTTGCGTTAAGTGCACAAGGCCGTTTCTGGGAGGACATTTTCCTCTTCGAAATACTCATGTTCAATTTAATTTATAATATTTTATTTATATTTTTTTGTGGAAAATATAGTTTGAATGTAATTTTTTTAAATTTATATGTAATATTAATTTATTATATTTATATTAGTTTTGAAAGCATCGCCTGAATGTAAAAGAGATAGTAGTAGGTTCAAAAGAATATATTTTTTTCATTTCAATGCAATGAGAAATGAAATGTGTTAAACTGAAAATGGAATAAAGAATGCAAAAACTCGGATGTTTCTGAAATTAATTTAGAAAATCATTTAAAATTGTCTTAATTTATTATTAAAGACAATTTAATAATGTTCAAGATATATTGATATCTATATAAGACGAACCTTTCATTTCCTTAAGATGAGTTTTATTTTATAATGCATGCGACGCGAGGTGGCGTAGGGATAATGTACGAAAACGTACCAAAAATGAGTGACTTACTTAAAACGGTTTATTATGCAGATAATCATATTAAACTACTAAACTATGGAGATATAAGTGGTATGGAAAGGTAAGTTGTAAATTTAAGTACTCTACAATATATTTAAAATATTAGTAAGAATTTAAGTACCAGATCCCTCAGGTGCATTCTGAAATATCTTCTCATCGACTGGTCCTGCTGCGGTGGGCGCTGCTTTCGGTTTGGCCCCTACATCTACAAAAATGTTAGATATTTCGGTTACGTGTTAGTTGGTTTCTACTGTACATTTGTTAGTGTTATTACGGACCCCAATATTTATTTTATACACTTAGTGATCTTACCAAGTGTCCTAATTGTAATTGCTTTGCTCATCATTCCTTCGCTAATCGTGTTTTTGCTATTCACTTGGAATTCATAAATTCTTCTACTGTATATGCAGTAACATAATGCGTTATATTTTAAAATAATCGTAAGTCATAAGTTACGTATTACATTACACTTGTAAAATTCAAAAGGCGTTAGAAACAGTGTCTAATTGACATAATTGGTTCACATCACGGTACTTTTCGTAATAAAACAAACACTATGATGACATCACAGCGTTCAAAGTATTTGCATACCTACTAATATACTAATAGCGTGCAGTGGCGAGGTCGAGATTCGATTACTGATTCAGCTCTCGTCTAGGTCAATGACGTTGGTCATTTGCTCGCTGTGTTACAATGTTATATTTTGAATATTTATACGTTTGTAATACGTGTAATTAGATTGTTCTGGAATGTTATTTTTTATCTGCTTTCTAAATTTGTAGGGTAGATAGAGAAAATAATTAAATGTATAAAAAATATATCCCTTTTTCAGTAGGTTCAAAAAATGGCAACATTTTGGAGATGTTAAATTATTTATATTTGCATGCACATATTTCTTTGTGAAATGATCATTTTTTGAGCTGTATTGATTAATGGCTTGTAAGAAACGTATAAAATTCTACGCCAATGTAGATGAAATTATATAAAAAATGCAATATGGTTACCATAGATCCACTTCTTACTTACACTGGGTTCGAAACGCGTTACGCAAAAATTATTATGTAGAGTAAGCTTCTATATTTTTCTTTTAACATATTTTATTTTAGCTTACTTTTCTCTTAATGCACAATATTTTTCCGATTTCTCAATATGCTGAGTCACGATCGGCGCAAACTTGGGGAGGCCTATGTCCAGCAGTGGACAGCGATTGGCTGACGACGAGTCACGATCGCCAAATTGATATTTCTACCTACGTCCATCTTGGTCTTACACGTCTAAATTGTACCATAGAAGTCACATATCTGAAATAAATATGTTAAGAAGGATTTTACAGAATATAAGACTAATTGGCAGTAACAAATAAACAATAATAGAAATATATATAATAAAAGTAACTTGTAGTCATAATACAGATTGATTCATTCCGTAAACGTTACTTGTGTATACGAGCCTTAATCAGAAAGATTTGGATGTGCCTGGCTAAGTTCCAAGTTGCTTGGCGTGTATTCACCTCGTAAATAAATATTACTTCTTGACGTACGATTAATTTATATCCGTTACGTTTTGTACATTAACATATATCGTATATATCTATGTATAAAAATGGAAATGTTAGTATGTTTGTCAATATTTAGGTTATTAACAGAATTAACTTTGGTAAACATATTAGAAGAAACTACTTAGCTAGATGGATTCACTATGCTGGAGTTTGTGAACTAAGTGTAAGCGTCAAGAGGCTTCTTTAAAATGCATTAATACTCACTTCCGTCCTAGGATACAAGTGTTTGACCGACACTTTTAATGATTTTGACTGTGTTATTAGTAAACCTCGTATAGTAAATTCAAACTACATATCTAGCTTACGCAAATTATGCTTAGTGAACATAAATAGCCTCACAAGAAGGTAAGATTTCAGCTGAATTACGGCTACAAAATAATTCATTACAAAAGAATATTTGAAAAGGAAATAATGTGAAATCCGGAGGTTTTTCAGGCGACTTATTCACCACAAAGCCGGGACGAATCACACGAGCGACTGCGTGTTCAAAAAGATTTGAGTATCTTTCCTACTATATTAGCCTTTGTTTGGATACGAATTTATGTTAGGTTTTCTCCGAACAGTTTTAAATTGGTTCCGTGGATTTTAGAAAACGTAAATTCCTAATACATACATACACACATATTGATATGGTTTTTTTTAATATATTGATTTAATTTTAGGTTTTAGTTTAATTTAAAACGTCCCATTCTTTCTTAAATTTTCAACTTTCTCATATCTATCTGATTTGCTACTACGAATAATTGGTTTATTTAAATTTTTCGCATATAACATAGTGTTATAACAAGATGGATATGGCATGCCATCTTGTCGGGGTAAAGACGGCACAAGGCGGATTCTTCCAAGCGAGTGACATTATACTAAACAAATGATTTCAAATTTCTTACCATATTTCCTTGTAGCATCTACTTAATGGGGCTATTGACTTGATTTATTGAATCGCTTGGATATGTTACTCAACATATTTTTATTCTGTTTCACAATATATTTGTTATAATAATAGTAAAATTGAATTTTAAAATCTTTTACTAACTATTGTTAGTAACCAGAAGTGGTTTGAGTTTGCTTCACAGAAAAACATACGTAGACGATATCGTCTACGTATTTTTTTATTTAACTGTTATGAAGAATCTCAGTCTGAATACACTCCAAGCATATGCTTGGAGTGTATTCAGACTGAGATTCTTCATAACAGTTAAATAAAATCTTTTTCACAGTAAAAGCCTTCATATACAGGCCATTGGCATGCTTGCTTGCAAGTGCCCCGATTTGAAAGAGACATCTAAATCTATATTCATTTGTTTTCTCAGCTTTGGCAGATTTCTTCAGCTTCGGAATATATTAAAACTAGGTTTTCTGCGTTCCCTGTTATACAAAAGCATCGATCACGTTGAAGTAAAATAGTAGTGGTTTTTACTTGTTTTATACTTTATTAAATTAATTAATTTTGTATATATAACACATTTTGTCATGCCATGTCAGCTATTTTTGTTAAGAATTTACAGGAAAAAGAAAAATGAACCATGTATTTCGGATGGCACAAGATATTATCACAGTAATACGTGTATAATATATTTTTTGTCAACAAATAATCTTGGCGATACACGAGCGAGTGTAATTTATTAAATGACGTCCCTTTGCTGCCAAAACTTTTTTACTAAATCAAATAGTCCTACAATGAAAAATTTTGTAACTGGAGACACGTTTATAGCTTACGATTTTCTTTATTTACTGGTTAGAACATACGTATTATTAAAACCATTGTGGTACAGTGGAACAACAGTGGCTAAACGGTATGAGTTCAATTCGCGCTCGGCGCTCAATACAAGATTGTATCGACCAACCTATGTGGACTAAGGCCTGTGATAGATAAAGAGAATTAAAGACATGAGTGGATGAAGGGCTTATGTAACATTTTTTGTAAAAACCGATTTTTATGCTGAATGAAGGAGTTATGTACATATTTTATTAAATAAATACTAATTTGTATACTTTTATAGTATCTTTACACTTCATATTAGTAGTTCAATATATTAACTACAATTTGACGCAAATAGTCATGTACAAATTTAACAATAAAATGTCCATTATCACCTCATTTCAAATTGTATCATATCCCCTTCATCCACTCATGTCTTCAATTGCAGAAAATCTCTTAATTTCTTCTCTATTCTTTATCCTCCGTTATTTTCGATAAAAAATGCCTACATAATTTGATAGGATCCTTTTTTCTATAGATACAGAAATTGTCGATTTCAGAACCGGACTACGAATTAAGTGTTCATCTAATATTTTTATCCTGTACGCCACCTTAAAAAACGAGACCATTAAAATAAAATTAATTTAATCTTTATTTCAATATAATATTTTATAAAAAAATATTTGTATAAAGAATCGTATAATGTAAATGTGTAAGAAAATGTCAACAGAGGAAGGGGCAAAATAAATGAAAGAGGTAAAAGTATGAGATATTATCATAACAAGTAAACATAGAGGCTAGTGTTTTTGTATAGAACGTTTCCGTTATTATTATGATTTGTTAAGACAGACACAGTTCGCCAAGCGATGGTTATGGGATTTATTTGAATTTTTTTTCACCATTTTTACTAATATATTTTGTTAATTTTACCACCGATCGATTTTCAGCTAATTTTTCATCAATCAGCCGTTTTGAGATTTTTAAAACGGTATCAATTGTAAAATATTTCATCAAAAACTCCCTTTCTAAGTGTGCGCAATTAAGTGCGCTTTTACAAATAATATATAATGATGATTGATAGATATTAGATACCTTAAAACCACGCACAAATTTTTAACGTCATATTATGTCTATTAATATTAAAAAAATCGTATTAAACTTTTCATAAAATAGTATTAATTTGTATTTTCCATGTTTAAAATAGATAATTTTTTTACAAAAACTCTTCTTTCTTATGTGTTTAAATTACAGAGGAGTACTAAGAGATAACTTCTCGAAATTTCTACAGGAATGACAATAATGAAGTTAATTCTTGTATGGTCCACTAGATTCCACTTGAAATAAAGATAGACTCTTTGACTGATGAAACGATTTAAATATATTACATGACATGTTTGTACACAATTAACGAAAAACCGACTACGTTTAAATCTAATAGAAATTAAGGTTTAGTTGTGTCACACGTTGTATTGAAATAAAAAAAAATTACCCATCAAAATGTCCAAGCAGACACATAACAGACGTACGGCACGTGTCGTCCATGCTAACGGATTGAGCAAGTGAATAGGGAATGCCAAAACTAAAGTATTTATGTCATATTGCCGTATATGGGCATTGTGCAATTATTTATGATAACAGGTACATTGGGGTCGCAGCGCAGTGGCACAACTGTTAATGCGACGTTTGCAGGTTCAATTCTTGTTAGTGAAAAAACCCTAGCTACTGTAGTTCCGCGAAATGTCGAAAAATGGGCAAAAAGAAGCGGATGTCTTAGCACCAGCTTTCCTCTATCCTCGTACAAGTGTGACGTTAAAAAACAAGTAAATTTAAATCTGTACGTTCAAGGTAACGTGATCGTATCGTAGATAACATCAGTACATCTTGCTATTTTTTTTAAATAATGTTGACACCGTCGTAAGGTGGCAGACCTAAAACGTCTATGAACTCATGAGATAAAAATTTGTTTCTTAAAAAATATTACAAAAGAAAATGCATGAAGTAAGGTTTCCTAAATTTACTTAGTAATACAGGGTAAAGATTCCAAATAATAAAAGAAATTCCTAATCTCGACACTCAATCTGTGATAATAATCTAATCCATTAATGACATTCATAAGTTTAAACTTTACTTTTTACGAAGAAAAGTATCGGTCAAGTACGAGTGGTACTTGCATACTGAGAATCCCATAGATCAATTTCGTAATTTCAACTTAAATTTACGGCCATATGAACTAATTTTGTATAAAATCAACTATTCGTATAAGCTTGCCGTGGTTTCGTTTAGTGAAATATTTAAATTTATAGATATTCCAATCATGGGATTTTTACCTTTGTCTGTATTTATTATTATATAGACTTTAACTTATTGTCAAAATCCATAACTCTAGGTCAATGAGAAGTATAAAAGCAAAAACAAGCATAAACGCTTGTACCATTTGATTGTTCTTTTTTTTTTTTTTTTTTTTTTTAGCTTCACGCTTTATCCCGCACATGGCAGGGTAGGCAGAGGGAACTGCAGGAACTATATAAGAACCTAGTGTTAAGACACTCCGTTACTTAGTCCCTGCTTACTCTGTCCCCATTTGATTGATGTTGATTAGAATTAGGTATTGAAATTAATTTAAATTTGATACTCCCACGCGTTTTTGAGATAACGTTCATAACACACGGAAGGGCAGATAAACAAAGGTATGAAGTTGAGGTACAAAACCTTATAATGTACTTTATAACATCTTAAAAAGCAAAGTTTCTATATGTAAAGAACTAAGTAATCTTCTCCTTTGGTGAAAGCAAAATACATCATATTAGGCTTTATTTTTACTTACAATCATCATGAGATAATAACGATTAATAAGGTAAGGTGGTTTAATTATTATTTTCTATCCAGATTTTATCAATTTATTAATAAATATTAAAGTTGTAGATGAAACGGGTACAACTATGAAAAACAATGAGTTTATAGAAATAGTTAGTGCTTTTTAGTGTTCAGTCTCTTGTATAACAATATATATTGTATGTATTGGTCACTTAAAGGCTTAAATATCATAAATATGTAGGATTAAGAAAGAAATATGTATAAGTAATAATAACAATAATAGTTTCAAGTAATCCGCAGTCAAAGGAAAGTTTTTAGAGTTAAAACACTCCGTTTCCAGACACTGCCTGCGCTTTATCTTGTTACCAGCTAAGAAATTTAAAAAATAATTTGCCCAAATGTGAATTGAATCTCCTCCCATCGCGGGCTTAGACAGGATGAGTCTTGTGATAAATATATATTCAAAAATAAATGAAAAATAATTGCTCTCTAGTTCCAAAATATAACACAACTCTAAATATAGATATCTATACCAAGATTTGCAACCAGTACATTATACAGATGACAAACACGATCCAAAAGGTGTGCATCGCTCCTTTGCAAAAAACCTTATTGTAAGCAACTGTTTTACAAATTTAGTTTTCAACACCAAAAAATTTCCTCTAGCACCTATTTCTTACGACATAAGACATACATTGCTATAAATTTAATTTATCAAGAAGTATTTTGAAGGTATCGCTAAGGTCGGTAGGTGCGCGTTTTGAATGATAATTCTCAAACCTATTGTCTATAAAAACACTGTAGGATACAAATCCTCAAGCGAAAGTGAACGAAAATGAAGGTGATTACACGTTTATATTGTTTTAGTTGTGTGCTCGTGATTGATAATGGAGAGAAGAAAATAAATCAATTAATTATCTATATTATAATTGTTTCAATTAATAATCTGTATAGTTATTTTTAAACTGTGCATATATTTTAACATAAAAAAATATATATTACTAAATATTTTTTTAACTCAAGAAATTACAATATATTTAAAAGTAAATTAATAAAGATTTCAAATTTATATCGTTTTAATATTACAGGAATTTTTGTTACTATCGTCGATATTGATAAGCGGGGTATTGTCTGAGCCCCCCGCGCCGTATCCGCCTAGTGGTTGGAGGCCTAATGGACCCTCTTTCGAGTTACCACAAAGACAGGTAAGTGCATCTTGACTACTACATTTTAAAGCAATTACTTTTTTATTGAAAAATGCTCACATTTTTAATTTAATAAGGGCAAGGAAAATGTAAAATGTATAGAAACTCCAATTTTATTATTTAGTAAAGTTGTGAAATACACTATTTGTAATTTAAGTATTTTTCTTCCATGTGCTCTATCTTTCAAAACACTTTTTACAGCAACAAAAACGTATTCTTGTTTTTCTTTTATTTATTATATTATTTACCAAAACCTATAATAATAAAAAATCAAAATCATAACCTAAGTAAAATCTATCGTCAAATTGGAAACCAATTTAATTGAATACGATTTCAAACTATAACTATCTCTTACTGTATATTCCAAAATAGAAGGTTACTCAATTATACGCTGCACGATATATATATACTCGTATGTCAGGGTAGGCAGAAAAAACTATGTGTTCTCCGTACTGCGCTTTTTACTCAAATTTAAGACTTTTTCCTAAACACGAAGCTGTTACATATAAAAAAAGCTTATAATAACAAAACATATTTAACTGCCGTCAAAAAAGTACACACTATAAGAAAAAAATCATCTTCAATCAGCCTCCACAAAAAGAGCAGTATCTACCTCCAGTGGACCCTAGAAGACCTCTTCCTCCAAACAATTTCGATGACAGCGTAGACGTATCGGTTCAAGGTCTGCCTGTGGTGGAACAACAGCCTATTTTTGAAGTATCCCCAATCAATGGTCAGCTTTACAACGGACCTAGTATTAATGCTGATATAAGTAAACTTAATCCAAGCTTTCAACAGGCGCAGGTTTGTATGGAAAACTCATTTATGAAGTTAGTCTTACACTGTTATTATTACAGTCTTATTATGATTAAAATTATGTAGCTATTATATTAAATTATTGCTACAAGACTTGCCATAAGTTTGGATGTAACATACAAATCTTTTGATTAAAATGATTAATGTTCCCTACAGTATCGACAACAATTAGAAAAAGCGCTTCAATTTGAAAGACAAAGACAATTTGATGCGGCGCGCGCTAACAATCCTTCAACTGGACTACCAAAACAACAACCACCAATACTTTTCGCTTCACAACCATCAACAACAACAACAACAACAACGTCAACAACCACACAAAAACCAGAATTTAAAACCCCACAACCAGAACCTACCACGGAGTCTGATCTAAATGAGGGTGAAACTTTAGAAAACCCCAAAGATCAAAATGAAAAGGTTTCAGTAGAAGTTTCAAAGCAAAACGTACAAGAATTCCGTCCTGAGCTTTTGTTGAACCCACTGTCTCAGCTAAATTTGCAGCCTCAGTTTATTCCTTTGAATCAATTTGGACAACTCAAAGCTGCTATTTATTATCAACCAGCCGGATATCAAGGTTTTGATGGACCAGCTCACTTATCTGCATTGCCCTCAGTTCTAGCTCAAAGGGAGCTTTTATCTCAGCAGCAACAATTGCAAAATCAGGGTTACGCTCAAAATCCTATAATCGTACAAGAACAATCAGGTTTGGTGCAAGAACCTTTAAACCAATACCAACCGATAATAAGCCAATATCAACCAATTCAACCACAGGTGCAAGCTTTCCCCCCGATTCAACCACAATCGGTTGTCGTTCAACCGCAAGTGGTTAATCAATTGCAACCGCAACCGAATCAATTCCCACAACAACCCGATCAATTTGGGCAACAGCCAAATCAATTTCCTTTGCAGCCTGGTCAATTCCAGCAACCAGCTCAATTTCCACTTCAACCAGCGCAATTTCCTCAACAACCAAACCAATTTCCGCAACAACCAAATCAATTTCCGCAACAACCAAACCAATTTCCACAACAACCAAATCAATTCCCTCAATCAAAAGACGTTGAACAGATAGAACAAAACGACCAACAAGTTGTATACCAAAATTATCAACCACAATTCTATCAACCAGCCAACCAATATCAAAATGAGCAACAATTATTCTTGGCCCAACCAGGATTGATCAATCAAAATCAATTATATCAACCATTGGTTCAATACGATCAGTCTCAAGCCCAAGTATACCAAGATCAAAATGCTTTGCAGAGTGGTTTAGAAATAGATCAAGGTAATGACCTACCAGAAGATGAACAAGAAGATTTGGAAAAAGATGAAGGATCTAAGGCTACAGCGGTGGCGACAGCGTTTGGTGCGAGGTAAGGAAATATATTTTTTTTTATTCAAAAAATGGAATAGGCGAAAGAATTGTGAAAAAAATCCTTTGCTATTTGGTTCATTTTGAAAATATTTCGAAATTGTTAAAAAAAATATATTTAAATATATATAATGATACAAAAGAGTCAGTGTGTTTTTAACGCACTGTATTTAATTCTATTTAATTAAAATTTAATTTTCACTAATTTTATTCTTTAAAATCCTTTAGATTGTGAATATTTGGCGACATATATTCGAATTTGTGTACCAAGTAATAAAATGTTAGTAACTTAAAGTACATATTGCGACAACAAAACGATTAACGTGATGTAATGACTATAAACCTCCTTCGATACATGGAGTATGCAATGCGGCATAATGCAATAATTTAATTTATTTTTAGACTTCAGTATTTAAAAAAAATAGATCATAACTAAAATACATGTGTATATTATTAAAATACTATAATATACATTATTAACTTTTATATATAAAAAGGATATATAACTTTTATATATAAGAAGAACCGTCGTGGCGCAGGGGCGTAAGCGTCTGCCTGT
Organism: Dione vanillae; assembly: GCA_037178615.1. Classification (NCBI taxonomy): domain Eukaryota; kingdom Metazoa; phylum Arthropoda; class Insecta; order Lepidoptera; family Nymphalidae; genus Dione; species Dione vanillae. The sequence continues at coordinate 392,207 of JAZFAU010000299.1, read as the reverse complement.
AAACGCGACGGTTTGAGGGTTCGATTCCCACTCGGGGAAGATGGATTTTTCTATTTCTATTTTCTTCGCTCTGGAGGCAACGTTGAGTTCCGCCACTCAACACGCAATGTCTCGAAAAAAGCAGAAAGCGGGGACGAAAAAAGCAGGGACTAAGCAAGGGAGTGTCTTAACACTAGGTTCCACGGTCTCTCTCTGCCTACACCGCCAAGTGCGTGATAAAGCGTGTAGCTATATATATATATATATATATATATATATATATATATATATATATATATATATATATATATATATATATATATATATATATATATATATATATATATATATATATATATATATATATATATATATATATATATATATATATATATATATATATATATATATATATATATATATATATATATATATATATATATATATATATATATATATATATATATATATATATATATATATATATATATATATATATATATATATATATATATATATATATATATATATATATATATATATATATATATATATATATATATATATATATATATATATATATATATATATATATATATATATATATATATATATTATATAGATTTACATTTAATGGCCTTGTTCGTTTCATAATATTCAATTTACAAATTGCATTCTGAATACACGATGCATTCGTGTTAATTAATTGTGGTCATTCGACATTTTGTTTCCTTTTAAATGTTTGTTCGTGGCTCAAAGCTAGTACAAATGTTTTCTTTTTAATTTTCATTAAAATTATTTATTATTCACCAGTTTTATAATGAACTATTTTAACTATACATATATTACATTTTTTATATATATTAATGTTTGTTAACTATGATCACCTACTATATAATCAAGGCATCATATAATCAAATTTTAGAATTTTATGATAAATATCATTGGATGTATTCTTTTTAACAGTCAGTAACTCAATAACGGAATACTTTTCATATATAAACATGTGCGGGAGAAAGCGTGAAACTATTAAAAATAAAACATATATAAAAATTGTAAAAAAGGCGTTCTTTATTTTTAGGCGACCGTAAGTAGGGGAGATAAATAAAAAAATTAAAGAATATACCAGTATACTATATAGAACCGAAATTTAAAACTATTTACATATTTCTATCTAAGGACACAACCTCGTGTATTTACGCGGTACGGAGCGCCCATACCTAAAGTGCAAGCTGTTCCAGAGCCCGACGCTACTGAAGCTCCAGAGGAAGTAAGTATAGTAAAATAGTATTTAAGGCATATATATATATATATATATATATATATATATATATATATATATATATATATATATATATATATATATATATATATATATATATATATATATATATATATATATATATATATATATATATATTATATATATTTGTTGTATTGTATCAGTAGTATTCATACATATGGTTTAATTTGGAATTTGTTTGAAGTCAATTATTTATCTAGTTATGGTAATTAAAGTGTGGCGTTGAGTTCCGCCATTTATCATAATACTTTTCAATTTCGAATAGAAAATAGAGTAAAGAAAGGAACGGCATGACACTACAATGTTAGTGCATTCCATGCTATATATATATGTGGGAAGTTATGAAGAAATCCTTAGCACTTAGATGGTGTAGGGTATAAAGGTAATGGAATCCAGCGCCAAAAATTTAGAATAATATTTAATATATTTTACGTAATAAGCATAAGAATCGACCCTACAACTATAAGGACTCACTTGTTGATGAAACTTATTTTAAGTAGTTTAGAACTATAATAATTCATTTTAATTTATTTGATGGATATATAAACAGATTAAAATCATTAAAAAATCAAAAGAAATCAAATATAATCAAAACATTGAAAAGATCCAAGTTTTTCTCGTTTCCGTAAAAAAAATTAGGAAAACCTGCCAGTGTTTTATTACTTCCCATAGAAACCCCACAGTATCTTTAACATAGGTTTCTTTTCCTACATATTTTTATAATAATATAAAAAAAAACCTACAGTCTGAAAGTGATGACAGTCCCGCCGTAGCTCAAGCAACTGCTGTAGCCAGCGGGCGAAGAAACGCCAAACTGAGGTAAGCCATTATTTAATAGTAAGTTTTTTATATTTTTTATATCTCATATATAACAGCAACTTAGTGTTATAGACCAGTTATTCTCAGCCTTTTTTTTTCGTTGAGGCACATATTTAACGATTTTAAAAATTTGGTGGCACACAAAGACAAATCTGATAATGAATGTTAAACCTACCAACCAACCTACCGATTTTAATGAAAGATAAGGCGCAGTAACTATTATGCAACATCACATTGGGATTCACACCAACTATCACTATAAAAAACACGTTTTGTATGAAAGAGTGGCAAGTGTACGCCGACTTGAGATACAAATTTGCAAATTTTAGCGGCATTCTTTTGAAGTTTGGCGACACACAAAGTTGTGTGTGGTTGTTCTTGAGAATCATTGGTCTAGACACTCCGTTCTCCGATTTTCCGAACTGTCTGGACTCTAAACAAAACGTGTTGAATGATCGGACTTATCTTCATATTATTTTATTTGAAATTAAAACATTCTTTATAGAAATTGAAATCACGTGTTCGAAGTAAAAATAGTTATTCATTTTTATTAATTTAGCTATTTAGTTAAATATGTAAAATACATTGTAGCCCCAATTCTTTACTGTTAAATACAAGTTATTTATAGGGCCTCGCATTAAGTACCAATGCATGGTGAAATGTGGGTTCGATTCCCACTAGAGGGTACTATTTTCATGTCTCTATTCTAGTTATACAGAGGTCGTTTTGCAATCCAACTGAAAAACTAAAAGCGAACAGAGTGTCCTAACGTTAAGTCCTCATAGTTTTAAGTATGAAAATAGTGTAAAGATATGGGCTTTTTATGACTAATATAAGTTTTATATACTATATACTATTTATAAATAGTAACATAATTAATATTTATGATAAGAACATATAGTATAAGTTAAAAAGAATTACAGTCCAAGTGTCTGTAGTTTTAATTATATTTAAATAAAAAAAAAACAATATATCTTTTCTATACATCTACACGCTATATATGTATGTTCTATAAAAAAAATAATATCATAATTAAGATATATTTATATAATTTTGCAGAAGTCGCCGCGTCAGACCAGTCTTCACATTAGATAGAACCGGCCATTTAGTTTTAGCGCAACAACAATAATTAAAAAAAAACAACACATATATGTAATATTTCAGAACTGTTTAAATATATAACAAAAAGGTTTCACTTTAATCATTATTTATTGACCGATAGACAAAATAAATAAATATAATTTATTTGTACTTTTTATTTTCATACATTTTAATTATGAAAAAAAGTCGAATTATTCGTACAGTTGTACTACGATATAAGTTAAATATCGATCTATGTATAGAAAAACAAAAGTAGATAAGATAGAATGATAATAGAGGACTGTCGTGGCGCAGAGGCGCAACGTCTGCTTATGCGACGGTTTCTGGGTTCGATCCCCAGTCGGAGAAGATGGATTTTTCAATTTCCATTTTCTTCGCTCTGGCAAACTAGACAAAGCGCGGCGTTGAGATCCGCCACTCAACACGCAATCATACATGATGTATGTATGTAAGCGCAAAGTACAAGTTATGAAAGTTGACAAGCTAACTTCACTGTGTGGAAATATCCACGCATTCAATAAATTTGTTATGCCATTTTTATTTGAAGAGAATCTATATTTGGTTCGTCTTTTCCTTAATACGGAATCTTTAAAAGTAACAAATATTCATTTATTTTAATTTTAATTAAATGCCTATTTAATTCATCTTATAGTAAAGTAGAGAGCGTGTTTAATGTTTGATGTCTTAAAAGTCGAATGTAATAAGTTGCTGTATTTTTTTTTATTTTACCTGGAAATATATAAATAAATTTTGAGTAGAATTAACTTTATAAATATAATATATAATTTGATATATAGTTATTTTTTTTTTTTTCGTTTTATTAATAATGAAATTTACCAAATCATTCTCAACAACACAAGACAACTGTATATCGTAAACAAACCTAAACAAAACACCGGAACACTCACAATCACAAACATATTTTCCCTCACAAATCTAAAGGGGAACGTTAAAAATCGATATTTAATCAAACTTTTGGTTTCGAATCTCTCGAGCGTGACCGATTCCTTCCCCCTGTCCGTGGAAGTACAAGGAATTGGCGGTTTAATAACTTCTAAAGATTCAACCTCATTTTCCTCCATCGCGACATCTTTCTGTGTTTCATTGTTATATATTTTCGATAGCATTTTATCAATTAGTTCCGTTTGGATCAAAGCGCATTGCAAATTTTCATCTAGCAACTTTTTCGCAGAACTTTTTTCCAAATCTATAACGTCTGATTTTTGTTCCTTCTGACTTTTCATTTCTGTTACGGGCTTGACATATTCAAATTTAGATAAAATATCTCTCATTTCATTTCCGACTTTCTCAATTAGCGCTTCTTCCATCCTTTTCATGGTAATGTTAATAAGTATCAACATTTTGTCCCACAAATCGGTCGTTGGTGTAAAATTACGAGATTCTTCAGAACAAGCTCTCTTTTGTGATTGTTCTATTTCAGTAATAACCTCTTTGATTGCGTTTTCATTTGGTAGTACAAATTTTTGAGGATTACCAGAATCTTCGGTAGAAAAGGATTTTTGTGTTACGTTTTTGAAAAAAGTTTCATAACTAGGCACTTCTAGCGTTTTAGTATTTAGTATGTCGTTAGGTCCTGACACCAGTACATTACTTATATTGTTGTTGATTTGGTTATGCTTACTTTGAGATGATACGGGAAACATGCCCATGTTGATTATAGTATCCATTAATGGTGGTTTTTGGAGTTGACTGGAAATTTCTATTATCACTGGCTTCAAGACATCATCGGCAGGTCCTTTTAAAGTCTTATCTGAATCCACTTTACCGGGAAATGGATTAGTTATAATGAAGGTGGTACTTTCATTTGTCGGATAAGAGGCTATGAGAGTAGTGCTACTATTTTGATCATCTTGTGACGAATCTGTAAACGACATAGAGGTATCACATTGACTTAGAAAACTTTCAGCGCTGGTTAGTTTTTCTCTATATACATTATTTCGTTTCGTCACGCTTTGATCATTTTGATCTAGTATAGAAGTGTTATTGATTTGAGCAGCAGCTACCTCAAAAATATCATTTTTGTAAGGATTCCGCCGTTTATTTTCTCTTGTATTATTCTCAACTTTATTCTCTGTAAATTGAGCGTTTTTACAATTTGGAACATTTTCTTTTCCTAACATTGGCATTTCTATAACAGAATTATTAGTATCCGAATTGCAATCTTGACTATTTTCCCGAGTTAATGTGCTTCGACTTGAGTTGCTTTGGAAAGATATTACGTCTGTTACTGGTTTGTCTTTCAGTAGATTTTCTTTAGCTAAAATATTTCTTAGCACTCTCGTGCGAGATATAGTTTCCGATATAGAATTAGAATTAAATAATCCATGAATAAGCCTATTATTATGAGTATTCATTTGCGAGTGTAAATTTCTGCTTATATTAGTTGTTGGTTTATGCTTAAAGTGCACTCTTTGAATACGAACTACACGCGTATATTTTTTTGACTTTGCTTTTGTTCTTTGCTTCCCACTATTTTTAGGTGAAATTTTTGCAGCATTAAATATTATCTCAGTCTGACTATCCATAATTAATTTCGAATTGACCTCAGTTACCATTAAATTTGAATTTCTTTGAAAAATATTCATTGGTTCAAGTATGTTGTCTTTGAGATCTAATATGAAAGATTTTTCTTTAGATTGTTCCATTACAAATTTTTCAATAAATTTAACAGATTCTGTAAAAAATGGTTATATAAAACAGTTGTTTATAATAAATGACATTATTAGTAAATATTTTTAAAGTGATATAATAAAGGCTAAATACACTTGATAATACTTGTGATCTGACATAGCACCCTAAAAAATAATATAATTTAAGATCACACAGAGGGAAAGATAAAAACAATAAAATAATAACAGGATGAGCAAATAATATTATTAAATTTTTACACTATCAGAAAACGTTAAAATCCTAAATCGTCAAAGGTATGGTAGGTAGGTACATTTGTATAGTATTTTGCTGTTAACATGTTAAATCTATGTACTTTTCTTTTGGGTGGACATACTAAATCTTTAATGACATAGAAATATAGCGCCCACAAAATAAGTGTCAGCGGTATCCACAAAAGAGCACCGGCTATAATTCCCCTCATGAAACCATATCTCCGATTTCGTTTTATAGTTTCTCTTTCGCATGATTTTTCAATATCTATGCAAACGGATGAGCAATTATCGCCATCATCACAGAGCTCACATTGTATGTCAGGTTCAAAAGTTCTGTTCGTACAAGTGGCATTCATACAATCTTCACTATATTTAAGAATATACGAGGGTCGTATATGGTGGAATGTGTTCCTACAAGGTATAGATATATACGACGGATTGCATGGCCTTGCAAATCCTGAATAATGTATGTAATCGTCACAGTAAAATGCTAAAAGCTTTTTCTCCGAACCAATGGAAACTTCGAAAAGAGATTTTGATTTTGGCAAGGAACAGGTAAGAGCTTCGTCTACTGCTGTAGCTGTAGTATATTCTACAGTGGATGTCATGTCAGTCACTTTCAATATAGATTCACTATTAATTATGTTATATGAAGTTGCTTTCTTCACCAGTCGGGGATTATATTCTCGAGTGGTTTTAGGTTTTTTAGGTTCTTTTCTTAATTTTAGACCCGAAACTATTTGACTTTTGTTTTTAAATTGCACACTTTTTGATATTTTTTCATCTGTTATAGCTAAACTTGCTTTAGTTTCAGTTTTCTTTTCTATATGTTTTGTTATCAATTTTTCTGTTACTGTTGCTAATGATTGTACAATTGTTTTGAGTTCGCTTATATCCCGAGCTACTTTTGAATCTTTCAGGCTTTTGTTCTGTGATAAAATATCTTCTGCATTCTGTTTATTACTTACATTAGTTACAGATTCTCTAGTTATTATGTATTTAGTCACACTAGCCGCACTGTCTAGCAAGGAAATAATATTTTTATGATCATCAAACTTAGGTTCTGTTTCTTCATTTGAAAGTTTTGATGACGTGACGTCTTGAGTAACTAAAGTGGTATCCTGACTATTAATTTCACTATCGACGTTTTGCTCATTTAACTTTTGCGGTTCCAGGTTGTCGTCTCTTTTCATTTCTTGTGATGGGTAAATATTAACTTTTACGTCTAACTTAAAATTATTGCTTCCCTTAAAATTTGAAAAATACCTAAAAATGTTTTGAAATTGCTGAATTATTTCTTTCTCTTGCTGTGCAATTTTATTGTTATGATGTTGTTTCAACAAGAACATATATTTTTTAGATTTAAAACATCTTGAATACCGACATTTTGTGATACGTTTTTTACTTCTCTTCTTTTGTTTCTTTGCAGAATCTATAGAAGATGGTTCTACTGTTTGATGGATTTTATTCTCCTTATCAGCTGGTGTTTTGCTAACAGCTTTCAGTAGATTAGTGTCGTCATTTTTTAATGGCGGCAGTGATTTTTTGCAAAAGATTTTTGATTTTGAATCAGATAGCATATTTAGGCAAGCGATATGCTTATAAATGTCAGATTTTTTTATTGTAGGACTATTTTTTGAGGTCCTGATTGCATCGTGTCTGTATGTAGCGCAGTGTTTAACAAAAGAATTAGTTCGTAATATCAAAAAATCTAAATTGGATGAATTGAAAACGTAAACGCTGGAGTTGTTTGAAGATACCAATATTCTTTTATGTCGAAACTTTCCAATTCGACAGATGGACCTTTTGGTCTTTTTCATATTATGTATATTTCTTGGAAGACTAAGTGTTGATATAATTTTTAAATGCTTTCCACTTAAAGGTATAGATAACGAAGACTTTCTGTTTTTAGTCTTGAACATTTTAGCTTCAACTGCAAGATCTTGTGTCGAAAATGTTCTTGATTCTAAAATATGATGTTGATTTTGGTCTGTCTCAGTACCAAGTGTATATGTATGCGACGATGGTGTGTCATTTCTTTGTAAATCTATTTGATGTAATATGGAATCAAGAACAGATTCGATTTTTTCTTTTGTATCATTATTATCTAATAAATATGACCTTATCCAATCGTTTAGTAAATTTTTGAGATTTGCAACAAGTAGCGAAGTTAAGTTAATACTTAAATTAGTGTTCTGTAGAAAATTCTGGTCGCTGTCGCCACATGCGCTTGTGTCGCGATTATGTTCTTTTATATTATTAAATGCGGTACGATTCATAGAATATTTAGATTTTTTCTGCGAAATTGCATCACGATTCGTCAAAAGTTTCTTTTTTAAGTGTGTTCTGAGAATGCAATAATCAGTTTCAATACTTAAATCCCGTTTAGTAGATGAATTGTCTTCGTACCGGTTGCTGTGAGGAAAGTTCTGTTTAAGCTGCAATATTAGGCTTTTCGTGAAAAACTGTGATGCACCCGAACATGTCTTCGAGTAAGTACATACTGTGTTATTTGAATTTTTAAATATTACTTTAGCTGTATTTTCTTTTAACTCGTAATTTTCTTTTTTCGTCATGGTGTCCTTGACTTATTCAGCTTCTACACTGACTTCGATCTTCTGTAATGAAAATTCTAGTATTCTATTCAACTTTTAACAATTTTTCGCGAATAATAATTATTAAACCCATTATTATGAAAGGGAATTTATATTTTGTTTAGGATTTTAATGTTTTAATAAACAAGTCATTTAAATAAAAAAAGTTTTAATATATACTTACAATTTGATGAATTATTTTTTCATTGTTAGTAATAATTAGTTCAAAATAATAAAAATAAATAAAAAATCTATATATGCTAGAAAATTTTCCAATCCATGACATTAGCAATATTGATTTGTCAAAGAACAAATTAACAGTTAGCCAGTTACATTGATTAGTGTTTCTATTAAAAAAATATATCTTACTAAAGTTTGACACAATAAGCATTATACAATTAAAACGCGTTCACAAATAATATGTAATGGTACATATTTTACCTTTTATATTTTTATAAGACGCTGCGTTGCCTGCTTTTCGCCTTTTCGAGGTATCGCGTGTTGAGTGGCAGAATTGGAAAGAAAGCGAAGCGAATAAAATGGAAATAGAAAAATCCATCTTCCCCGAGGGGGAACACACAAATCGTCGCGTTTACAGGACGTACGTAGACGCTACGCCTTAGCGCCACGACGGCCCTCAAATTTCTCCATTTAACACTCAATGTATGAAAGATTGAGAATCAGATGTGCCCTGTGAAAGTAATATAGCTAAACGCCTTATGTTGTAAGCAGCAGGACAGGATAGGCTTATTTCCATATTTTAGACATCGCGCAATTTTTGCCCAATTTTCATGACATTACCTGTTAAGTGGCATAACTCAACTTGCGTTTCGTCTTCTTAGCATAGCGAGCAAACTGAACTGATCTAATTGTAAACGCGAAAGTTATAAGTTCAATTCCTGTCAGACGTTATGTCGCGACACGATTGTTTCAAAAGAAGAAAAGAAAATAATTATAAACAAAAAATACTTATAATTAACACAAATAACACAAATTGTAAGAATACGT